>CAJNDS010000605.1:0-105887 GCA_905221605.1 Symbiodinium natans
ACGAAGTATGGGCAGATACTTGGGATGCTTGCACACGGCTAGCGCGATACCTTTTCGGTCGCCGTTTGAGCCGAGACACGAGTGGACGAAGATCATCGAGCCCAAGAAGGAACCGCCTAATTTCGTGGGGAAGGCCGAGGCGAAGGAAGATAGTCCAGATGAGATCAGGATCCTTCGATATGATGTTACCGATTTCATGAAGCAGTGTGTGGATAGATATCAAGAGTTGTGCTCGGCGGCATATCCTAAGCCACTGGATAAAGCTAAGACCCCATATCTCGACGAGAGCCGCCCAGAGTTCGACGAGAACCCAGTAGACGACAAGGTGAACGAAATTATGGGGATAGCCAAGTACGAGCTGCCGGATGAGGGGCCGGGAGTGTTGAAAGAGCACGCCCCTGCGGTACTCATGAAGATCTTGTATGGGGCCAGAGTCGGAAGGTATGACCTTCTGCGACCAGTACAGGTTCTGGCGTCGAGGCTGACGACCTGGACACATCTCTGTGACAAGAGAATGCATAGGCTGATCTCATACATCAACGAGACGACCACAACGAGCCTCTACGGATGGGTCGGGGATAGGATAGGAGACATCCGTCTTGTACTATACTGCGACGCCGATCTTGCCAGCGACAAGAACGACCATAGATCTACGTCGGGGGTATATCTTTGTCTTCAAGGACCGCACACTTTCGTTCCTATAGCTGCTTACTGTAAGAAGCAAACGTCGTGCTCCAAAAGTACCCCTGAAGCTGAGATAGTAGCCCTGCACGATGGCATCACAAAACAGGGAATACCGGGGTTGGCACTATGGGAGATGATGAAGGAGAGTATAGAACCCTTGATAGTGGCAGAAGACAATGAGGCGGCTGTTAGAGTGATTGTCTCGGGCAAGAATCCGAACATGAGGTACCTGTCTAGAACACAACGAATAGACATAGCTAGGCTGAACCAGTTCTACGAGGCAGTCATGTTCACGTTTGTCAATTGTCCTACTGAGTATCAGGCTGCCAACATGATGACCAAGGCCATCAATGAAGCACGAGAGTGGTTAAGGGATATGTACACTACCGCACATTTCGGTGAAGAGGAGTTCGGGAACGCAACGGGAACCATCTTAGCTATGCCCGCGTGCCGGGGGGTATCCCAAACTCAGCTCGAGTATGACATCAGGGATAACGTCGGGATAGCAAAGTCCATAGTGGGAGGATGGATAATTTGGGAAATGGTGTGGGATATCAAACACTCGCCAATTCTGGAGGTCGATGAGGCGATCGTCGGTGAGTGCGACGGGATAGTTGTGATAGCACCGAAGCGAGTTGACTCGCCTTCTCGACTAGCCCGCGGAGCAGAGCTTAAGCTGGGAAGAAAGGACCAAAGTGCGGCTGATAGCCTAGCTTTACTAGTCGATAGAGTGATCGCTGCGGGCATCGGGATTGTTCTGATCAATCGCAGTGATGCCGCCATATCCGAGGGAATAGCGAGAATTCTTGCTGCACGTGGAAAACTGGCTCGAATGCGGGGAAAGACGCAGATAGGAGAGCTTCATGACAAAGGAGAGGACGTACAATGCACCATATACATTAATGAAGAATCAAAGGCTCGGATAGAAAGTAGCGATATGGTGAATATTGAAGCACTTTGTAATGCTCTTCAACGACGTCTTGACTAGAGCGACTTTTGTGTGACCTCGAGTTGTATGCGAGTGTAAGGAAGAGGACGGATCTAACGACTTGCATAGCGTGAAGCCATGGGAGAGATGTTCGGATCGGTATCGCTGAGTGAACGGGATAGAGATATCGGACGTCGGAAGCAACGAAGATCCTGGGACCGCTTCGTCTTCAAGGACAGTAGGGGTACGATGGCAACGTCCGGAGCGCCAGGCCAGGGATGCAGGAGAGAGGGAGCGATGTGATCGAGCACAAGCTATGATAGACTTCCTGGAGAAAGTGTTTTCCGACGCGGATAGATACCTCAAGGCCGAGACGGAGGATGGAGTGCCAGGGGTGACGACGTACTCGTATCTGCCAGTCGGAGCCAAGGAACGAGAACAGGCTAGAATACACTGGATGTTGGAGGGAAATCTAGAGATGCAGGAGGTATGGGCTAGACGAGCTATCCCCAGTCATTTCAAGGACGATGCGGACTTCAAGAAATGGATGAGCAGTGGGATAGCTGGTGTGAGAGCGGAAGAGGCCCAGGCCAAGACGGCGAAGAAAGGAGGTAAACGACCGGCCGTGGGCTACGATGTGGATAGAATGCGAGTGCACAAGATTATGTATCTCTGGGAGGTACTACGGTGTACAAGGCGGAATCCTGAAGCGTGGATAAGGGAGAAGATCCCTCTGATAGCTGCGACTGTGACGGATGCCACGGACTACCTGGAGAGGGTGATAGCGAACTGGGATAGGCCGAGGTCGCATGGAGGGGCGACGAAGCCGCCACCTCAGGCGAGTCCCGATTCCGGGAACCTGTCGAGGGAAAAGCTGAACGACTTGATAGGAGTGCGATTGGCCAGAGGGATAGACGTGCCGGGATGTGCCATGCCCACAGCGGGCACAGGAGGAGACGTTGATACGCCATGGGCCCCTAAGTTCATCGGCGCGACTGATGAAACAGAGAAGTCCTTTCAGAGGGGAAGATCGTATGAGAGGATGATAGCTGGTGTGGCACCGATAGCCATCTCCGTGGGAGGTGTATATGACGTCACGAACGGAAGCAAGGACCCATTCAGGGCTAGCTGGGGAGGGATCAGCAGAAAGACCCTAGATTGGGCGGAGATCCACATGGACGACACAGAGAAGAGCCCGTTCGATGATGCGATCAAAGGCATGATGACATGGTTGGCCGTGCGACCATTGAAGTATGCAATTCCACCGTCTCAGGTTGCGGAGCGGATAGCGGTCAGCCATAAGTCGAGCGAGGAGAAGCTGAAGATATGGACGGAGGCGCAGCCCAAGATCAAGGTGATAGGCATGGCAGACGAGATTATGGGGGCCTACGAAAGCCAATACTTGAAGAGAGGAAGAGACGTGATGGAGGAATTCCGGAGAAGCGAGGGGGGAGAAAAAGGATACGGAGTTATGGCGAATGCAGCAAATGGACAGATGAAGGAGTATCTGGATACACTGTCATGGCAGATAGGGGGACCGACGTCAGTTCTACACCTGTTGCACTGGTCCCTGGCCGAAGAAGTGATCACATTTCCGGAGGTCCAGGCAGACGGGGGGATTAAGGATGTGAAAGAACATTTCACGGATTCGCGATGTATGTGGGTACCCACGAAGGCCGAGTACGCCGGAGCAGAGAAGCTGAATCAGGAGATGTCGGTCGGGAATGAGGAGTTCAATGTGCCCGGGTGGATTTTCCACGGAACGTCTCTAGAGGCGTTGTGGTCGATGATAGCATCTGGTGGGATAGATCGAAGCCATCCGCTGGTCACGTGGACGACCGGCGCTCCCAGTGTGAACGACTCTGCGGGATGCTGGTTTGGACGAAGCATCTGTGGTACAGCATCATACTCTACATGGCATTCGTTAGGGAACGGATGGATAGTAAGAGTACTGGCCGGCTTCAGAAGGATAGGCAAGAATGTCAAAATGGATGTGGGGACAAGGAGATCGTCGGTGCCTGACGGGCAGATCCGAATGGATGTGGATAGAGTGGAGATAGACGGGGTACTGTTCTGCTTTATGAGGGCCACGAAGATCGTCGGGCATGCACTCATCTGTAGGCCGAAGCACCCGGGTTTAGGAGCGAATAGCCATCTCATGAGTGAGATGTCGGCGCTGATGGAGAAGCACCCGCAAGGGGTTGAGCGGCTGTATTGGCGATATCACCTGGAAAAGCGCGCAATTATAGGCCCGGCCCGAGGACCTCTTCCTGAGCGCCCTGTGGATTGGAAGATGGAACACGAGTTCCTGCATCGGGAAGGTGACGAAAATGTCACAAAGGTCGTCGAACAGCCAACTGGCTCAAGAAGTGGTTTGATAGAGCTCATGAGGGGATGGATAGCGGAGTTGCCTAGCGGTGGGGGCGTGTCTGGGCCTGATCGAGACAAGGACTACTACCCGGTGGATAGTGAATGGGCCAATGTGATACGTTTGTTGGAGTATGTGGGGATAGAGGCCCCAATGGCCACGGGACACGATAGCGCTGTCGTAAAGATGCCGTGGAGGAGTTTTGTGGGGCCAGCCATTTACAGACGGTGTGTGGAGAGCAGCGGGATAGAGGAGAAAGTCATGGAGAACGCGAATAAGGCCACGCACCACATGGGCAAGGTTTTGGAAATGGCGGACGTGGGAAGCATAGTGTTGGGGATAGAAAAGGCACCCAGGAAATATGGGTGGAACAGACCGGAGGACGTCGACCAGAGCTGGGCGTTCGAGGCTCAGGCCTGGGCGGCTATCATTGGCATAGGAATGGGCGGAGTTGGAGGGAGATTGATGGAGCCAGCGCTTTCGAGCGAGCTTGAGTCCGCGGTGGAGACCTACGAGTGGATGTTTGACATAGCTACTGCATTCCATGAGCGCAAGGCGGCTGAGCTGGTGACATGGTGGGCGGAGGGAATGAAGCCGCCACTTCAGCTCCGATGTAGTGCGGATCAGAAGACCTACGTACACATCATCATACCTGAGGGAATAGAGGGCGTCTCGAATAAGAAGAATCCGGCGTCACCAGGGGAAGTCCGAGAGTGGATAGCAATGCTATTGAAGGCGCACGGAGACTATGGAAAGGCCGCGGAGAGTATGTCGTTCATTACACACAAATTGACAGGAACGCAGGAGATGACCTACCAGGGTGCGTACAAGAAGGTTCAGGAAGTGTGCAAGGAATGCGTCTCGAAGGGCATGGGAGGGAATCAAGTGACGAACATTGTTGTGGTATTGGCCCCGGCTGGAATGGCAGCAGGGAATGCTCGCCGAGCAATAGACGAGGTTAGACGGTTCGAGGCTACGGACGATGACACTAAGACCAAGGTGGCGAGGGAGACGAGGGAGACGATCAGGAAAGCCAATGCCAATGTGCTCTGGGTAGGGCCCGGAAATTTCGAAGAGAATGGATTCCCCACTAACTACAGAGTCAGGGAGGAGGCTAAGGAGCTGATAAGGGCTGGAGAAGCCATGGATAAACTGATGAAGAAGTCTGGAATCATCACTCTGCCTTGGAACGTTATGCGTACGGCGTTTCCTCGAATAGGGGTGGACGCGGGAAAGTTGTACATCAGTGCCGGGCGAACGTTCGGCTTCTGGGCGCAGATCCTGTTCATCTCGATGTTTGGAATGATGTGGCCGACCCCGCGAGACATGGAGTTATGTGATAGGGAAACTTCAGCTATTAGGGAGGTGATCAGCGAGGAGGGCAGGGATAGCATTGGAGAGGTTGGAGTCTGGCTCAGACGCTGGATAGAAGTGGCGAAGGCAGACCGGTCACTGAAGACGAAAGTGATTGTGCCAGAGACAAAGATCACGGGAGCCACGGAGAGCCTTAGGACATCGGATAGACAAGGGGTGTATACGGAGATGGCTGCCAGGATAGACGAGTCGGTGTGGAAGACAATGTGTGGTAAGTCCGAAGCTCACTGTGTGTCAGCCGGAGATAGGGGTTCTTGGCACCGGATGAAAGTGATCATTTACACGGCGGCCGGCTTCCACATGAAGGACCCCGAGTATCAAGCTCTAAGGGCTATGGCGGCTATCGGGCAGCTGAAGGCGATGGCAGATGACGCAGAGATGATGGAAGACGATGCAGAGTCGGATGGAGAAATGGATGATGCTATGGGTGAGGATAGACCGGAGAACCAATCTGCTCGAGAGGGAGACGCATCAATAACTGAGGGGTTCAAGGAAGGCAGTGACGAGGGTTTCGCCACCGTGAGGAGTCGGTCAGAGCAAAAGAAGGCGAAGAAAGAAAACCGGGAGGCGAAGAAGAGGAAGGAGCTGCTCGAGAGTGCTCAGGAGCTCGCGAACCAACGACAAGAGAAGCAAGCAAGAGACGAGAAGAGAAAAAGTGCCGGGGAAAAGGCGGGAGATGGCAGAGATGGCGGAGCACTTAGGGGAACCGCTGGGATAGGAGATCAAGGGGATAGACCGCCGGCTCCACCGGTGCCAACACGAGGCGATACCAAGGGGGCGGTTATGCAGGCTCCCAGATGGAAGGGTGGTGCTGGGACGGGTAGCAACATCAAGACCCTGAGCGACCTCAAGTCCGAGCAGGAATATTCGGATAGAGAGACGCAGCAGGAAACGAGAAGCGGAGACAGTGGCGAAGGACCGATGGTGATAGGATCTGGAGGCACGGTGGGAGTAGTTGCCGACGGGACAGAACTGGATCGAGTGGAATGCGTGGGTACTGGAGAGAGCGGGGGGATATTGAGATTGAGGATGGAAGAAGAGGGATCGCCTGTGATAGAGGCCCCATGGTCGAGGAATACGAGGGCAGGACAGGTGCTGGGGGAGGGGCATTTGATAGAAATGCAGCACTGGATTCGCTGTTATGGAGCCCCACCGATGGCATGGACAACGATAGTGGTACAGGTGATACGCAGGATGATTAGAGCGACGTGCCCGAGGGAGGTTACCGATGAGATCACACCCAAAGAAGTGTACGACATTGTGAAGGCGGGAATATATGACTCACAGGTGCTGTCGGGGACGAGGCCTGGCGCCGAACCGTCATACACCGGGATAGCTTTGGGAACTTTGATGAGAAGCAGGATATTGAACGTTGAGAGCAACATCGGAGGCATGAGGAAGTGGGTAGAGCAATTCTATCGTGTGTGGATGGGCATGAATGGAATATTGGGGACCGTGCCAGAGTTGAGAGCTGACGGAGGCAGACTAGGCCGGCCTGGACACAAGCCTACATCGATTTCACCGCCGCCGAGTGAGCCTAGAGTGAAGCCTACATCCAACGACGCGGATGAGATAGAGGTGGAGATGCGGTGGATTATATACAACGTAATGATAGAACCAGAGACGCTTTCCCTAGGTTATGAAGAGCTCGAGATGCTATGGGAGACGAAGTTGTTCGAGGTTGTCCAGAGGGCCGGGGAGCATTTGATAGATCGCGTGATGACGAGGATAGAAGCCGGTACCGGGGGGTACCCGGACAGCATGGACGTTGCGGACATGGTGGAGGAGGTGACAAAGCAAGGATTTGGATCCGAGACGGGGGGCACTACTCACCTGAATAAAATCGAGTTTTCGAATTATGTGGTGAGAATATGGCTGGCCAAATTCGTCAGGACGATGATTCTTGAAGACATGAAGTTCCCGAGGGAATGGGCCAACACCATGGCATGGTGGATAGCGCAGAACATGATGCTGGTTAAGCCTGAGACTGATATTGTGGAGATGATAGGGAACGACAGCACGCTGTTCGAGGAGATCATCAGTTCGATGAGAAGGATAGAGAGCATGGGCCAAGGCTATCCGGCAGACTATTATCGGTGGATAGAAGAAATCAAGGAGGATGCGCTCAAGGAGGCACTCAAGGGCAGGAGGAGCGCAACAGGGATAAGACCTGAACCGCTCGACTCGGTGGCCGAGGCTGAAGAGCACGGGGTGAACGCGAGGGAAGCAAAGGACGCCACAATGCAGATAGATGCGGGAGGAGAGATGAACAAGCCCGAGAGTCCGGAGATGGATAGCAAGATGGAGGGCGTGGAAGCTCATGAGGCGATGGAGCCCGATAGTGAGAACGAGAGAGGTCAAGGGTTCTCGGAGTTGTTTGGACACGGAGTTGATACGATAGCTGACAGGGAAGAGGATAGTCATGTAGCACGACAGAACCCGGAGATTTATAGGCGAGTCGTGGAGGATGTATGGAACCAGAAGCACAACTTCCCATTCCCGTGGTTGGACGAAGCGAGGGCGGAGAGGGACGAGCTCGTGAAAAAGATGACGGACGCGGTGCATGAGCGGGTCACCCGGGAGAACCCGGTAGAGGAGAGCAACACGAGAGGGTCGGGAATACATAGCTTCAGCGAGCCGGTCGAGTGGCTTAGAAGGATATGCTGGGGATACCATTGTCATGCGTGCTTTGCTTGGTGGTTGGGATATACGGGGGTAGATAGCAATGGCGAAGCATTTCCGTGTGAAGGTGCTGTGTGCCCGGTCTGCGAGAAGGAGCTGGGACAAGTGGGAAAGTATAGTACCTTGGTAAAGGGCAGGCCACCATCGGTGGTGTTGGCGGCGATCGTGCAGAATTCATATCTACCTGAATACGATCCAAGGAGGATAGTTGCACGGCTGACCGAGAGACTAGCAGCGGAGGGGATGCCATGGGAAGAGATAGACCTTTTCGAGCCACACGAGCTCATGGTCGCCGCAGGAATAGTGGTCGTGGACAAACCGGAGGCGAAACTGGACTTCATGGATGTTATTATGACGTTGGGAAAGATCGCCACTGACGAAAGCGGAGTTCTTCCGGAATGGAATCTGGATAGATGTCTAGAAAGACCACAGGCACCTGAGCTGATGGAGGATAGCGTGGAACCCGATGCTAGGAGAAGATTGAGAATGGCAGCCGCGAGTTTGAGGGAGTCACCAAATTGGCGTGAGGAGATTCAAGCGATTGCCAGAGATTACAGGGTTGAGGGAATGGGTTTCTGGAGAGCGAACCCTGACGTGAGGAGGGAACAGTGGAGGAGGGCTACGGAAATAGCGATAGAACGCAGAGCGAGCAATCTGGGGCCGATGGAACTGGATAGAGAACTTCGAGCACAAAGGGTAAGGGAGGTTACGCAGCGCCTGGGCCCTGAGGTGAGCGACCGGCTGTTGATAAGGGGAGTGAATTTCTCCATTTTCAACTTGGAGGACTTGATGTACAAGGTGCTGAAGGATGTTACGATAGAAGACCTGATGGCAGGTTTGAACAGCGCCGGAGCTGGGACGGTAGCGGCAGAAATCAAGAAAAGGATAGAACAGCACCAAGGAAGGCGGCCGGAATTCGCGAACATCATGAATATGAAGCTGGGGGAGATGGTCCGGAAACAGTATCAAGAACAGCTTGAGTTGAAATACCGGCCGGAGGACATCCAGAGGTGGAAACCGGATAGGAGGAGAGAAGAAATCAAGAAGCTTCCACTTTGGGCACGATGTACCATGCAAAGGATCCTCCTAGGAGGGATCAGGGACAAGGGCGCGAACCCATCAAGGATAGAACGGCGACTGTACGCATATCTACAGCTGATAGATTTCACCCTTGCCGAAGAATGTAACGAGCCGGAGGACGAAGAGGCAGGGGGTGTAAAGAAGAGGGGCAGAAACTGGCAGGAGGTGATCAAGCCGGAGGAGATGAAGGAGAAAATCATGATTCCTCATTACAAGATGAACTATCGGATAGCCAGGCGTAGATCAACATGGGAGGCTGTAGTCGAGGCGGCCGAGGCGGGACAGAGTTGGATGATACACTCGGCGGATGGAGCTGTGATTAGAAACACATCATGGGTGACGTGGACGCGGGACGAAGGTGAAGGAATAGGCGCGACCGTGTTTAACCCCATTGATTATCTCACACAGACCAAGAAGGCGGCCATCAGGGCTATGGTAGAAAGGGACATGGCTGAGGGAGATTACCATCCGAACCTGTATACTGAGGAGGCGGCACGAGGGAGAACGCAGTACTTTCCAGCCCACGAGCTCGTGAACGCACTCATGGTGGATTCGCTGAGAGTGACACTTACGGATAGAGCGTCGAAGTTATGTGCGTCGGCGATATTCAAGAACTGGGTGCCGCAGTTCGAACGGAGGGATAGGTTGATGGCTGAGCTGCACGCAGTGCAGGTACTGTTGGACGGAGTTGTGCGTAGTGCCAATCAGATGCCCATGGTCCACCCACATATGATGTACGGATTAGCAACGCTAACGAAGTTGAGGGATTTCTATGCGGCCATGAGAGAGGCGGCGGAATTCTACGGACTTGGCTCGCGACCTCTGGGGACAATAGTTGCTGATGCATCAATGAAGGAGCCGATGCACCCTCTGGAAAGGCCAGAAATGATGGCGACGAATGTCAGGGATGTAATGAGATCGATGGCGTCTGCTCTGATCCTCACAGAGATGCCCGAAATGTGGGAGGGACTGACACTGGCGGAATATAGAAATAGACAAGAGAGGGCGGCTGTGGAGATGGATGAACAGGATAGACGAATGGGATGGGATAGAATGCGAGAAAGAGCGATGACGGGGCATGAGAGGAAGTACAACACCGCCGTCATACGACAGGATCCAGACGACTCCAAGGCCGTGATGCTGAACATGTCATTGGTGGCGGCGAACCCGATTACTGCTCATCGTGCTCCGACCGCAAACATCAGATCCGATAGAGTGGAACATGGCAGAGACGTGCCAGGCGAGTTGAGGGCCGATAGGTTTCTGACCGGCGACATTGAGGCGGAGCCCACCCACAGGCCTTTCATGATACAGGCCGATAGAATGAGAGCATCGATGGAGAGTGTGGTGACGAAAATCATAGACGGAACGCTGATCAGCACACAAAAGGGAAAGGAGAACATGACCGACAGAGAGAGGCTCCAGGAAGCGGAGGACAGGATCAAACAACTGAAGTTTAGACTGACGAACGTTGCGGTAAGACTGGTCATGATGGGATTGATAGACGAGGACGAGGATGACCCGCTGTGCGAGGAGTTTGACGAAGACTACGAGCGGAGGAAATACTACTCAGATGAAGAGTGGAAGAATATCAAGGAGGCAGAAGTACAGCTGGGCGAAAGGGATATCCTAGTAATGAGGAGGAGAGATCTGCGAGGTATGCCGAGGGAGGAGGTGGTCGCCAGGATGATAGCAAAACTGGCCGACAAGGTGTCTGAGGTTGAGAAGTGCAAATGGGTGATAGGCCGAATGGCAGAGGAGAGAATGGACAAAGCAGGGATAGCGGCAGAGGTGCGGGCGCGGGCGATAGAAGACAAAGCAAAGATAGAGGACCTCAGCAGGCAGCTCGAAGATATGAAGGTTGAGCCCCGAGGGGGTGGACGGACCAATGTTGGACACAAGGGAATAGAAAGTATGCACGCTGAGAATGAATATCACAAGCTGAAGGAGGAGCTCGCTGTAGCCGTTCATGAGCGTGATCGACTAGCACGAAGGGTCGGAGAGCTCGAGACGGCGGCGGAGAACAACGCGAAGCTAGTCGCAGAAGTCGAGGTACATTTGAGGGAAAGGAGAGAGGAACTGAGGAGAATCGGAGCCATCAACGAGATGAGAGACGAATTCAGGGCGCTCCGGGATAGAATGGAGAAGACAGCGCTGAGCGGAAGTGGAGCCACCAGTAGTGAAGGCACGAGCGAAGAGAGCAAGATTGCCGGTGATAGAAGAGTGAAAGAGTTGGAGTCCGAGCTGGAGGAGCTAAAGAAGGAATACAAGGCCACAAAGCAGGCTGGGCAAGAGCAGGGACAAGAGTTCTCGGAGTTAAAGAAGACGCTCCAGGAAACTGCCAAACTCAGGGATGACGAAGAGAAAGAGAGAGAAACAATGCGGAAGCAGGCCGAGGAGAACCTCAAGAAGTACCAGGACAAGGAGAGTGAGCTTAGGGATAGCCTGCAAAAGATAGAGGAGAGAGAGGCCGCGCTGAAGGATGCGAGGGACAAGTTGGAACAGGCCGAAGAGCGCCTCAGAGGTTACCAAACCATGGACGACGAGCTTAAGGAGAGCCGACGTCGTGCGCAGGAAAGCGAAGCGGCTATGAAGAAAGCGATGGATAGAATTAGGCAGCTTGAGGATCAGCTCCCGAAAACCGAGAAGGAGAAGGACACCGAAGACAAGGGAGCGGAGAAGGATAGCCAGAAAGGAGCGACAACGCCGGACGTGAAGACAGATCCGGATCCGACCAAGGATAGTCAGGAGCCCGACAAGATGGATGACGAGCATGCTGCAGCTGATGATAGTATGAACACCGTCGACCCGAAGACTAGTGCCGGAACGACGAACTATGAGAGTGCGGTTCCCGAGAGCGCGAGGAATTTTGGAGGTCCGATAGAGCAGTATTCGTTGGGAGGCCGTGCGGCCATGGTGGAGCTTGACAACCCGGTTAAGGGCGCCCGAATATACAAGGTGAAAGAAAACTTTGAGGTGGGCCGTGACACCAGCAGTACGGAGGAGCGGGGATACGGAATGGCAGCGTCGAAGAGTTTAAAAGGAATTATGGACTCGGCCGGAATCAAACGAGAACAAGTCGAGAAGATCAAGGGTGACGAGGAGGCAGAGTGGAGATTCCAAGAGGACCTGATAAGGAGAGCCAAAGCAGACAAGAGGGACATCGAGGACAAACCCGGAATGAGCCGAATGAGTAGGAGTTTCCGAGAGATACAACGAAGGAATGCGGCAGTAATGGGGGAAATCAACAAGAAGGTCATGTTGCAGACGTCTAACACCGTGAAGGGGGATCCCGCTCATGGAAGGTGGGAGCTGACGTTGATTCCTACGGGCAATCGCGATGCAGACGGAAACGAGATGATGAGGAATAGTGACGAGGAGGTGGTGCTATTGCCGATAGTGGAGCAGACAACAAGGGTGGAGAATCTAGAGAAGTACAAGATGGTACTTGAAAGGATAGTCTCGCAGCTCGCAGATGAGACAAGGATGGTTATGGGGATAGAAAAGGGAAAGCCAGAGGAGCTAGTTACGGCGACGGGAGTATCTAATGACTCGGTAACGACATGGACAGGTGCCACGCTGAATGAGCTAGGAATCAAAGGAGAAGTGACCGAGATAGAAAAGCCGTACCCTGCAAATGTGTACATTGAGATGGCAAGAATAGTGGCGGAATTGGCAGCGTGGGGAGGAGATGCGTACCCGGTACAAAGGGGCGACAGGAGGAATATGAGAAGAAGCACGCAGGAGGCGATGCTAGATGGATCAGCGATCGATAGAGGAAACGGGATAGAGTATGCGCTGTGGGCGGAACAACACCACGGAGGAGGGATAGCCTGGTCTAGGATCAGAAAAGAAGTCGACGAGAGATCTTTGTATAGGCTCAGGAGAGGCGACGAGTGCAGAATCGCTTACTTGTCACAGTTTTACGGGATAGAAATCACCAGCAAAATATATAGATGCCCGAAGACCAAGGAGCTGAAGGTGGGCATCCCATTGGCGGTGAGACCCACGAGTGGAATGAGGATGCCGAGGAACGTGGCGATGCTGAAGAGTTGGGCTGGAGACAGAGTGGAGGGACAGAAAGAAGAGCGGGAATCTCTGTGGTTCAGGCTGCACCCGGCTGATCTTCCATGCACCGGATACATGGTGGTGGGTGACGCGCAGTGGCAAGAATACGCGAAGGACGGGATAGTTTGGCCAGAGGCAGGGCATAGCGGAGTGATAGTGGAAGGATGGCATCGGGACGACATGAGGAATCCTTTGCGAGGGTCGCAGATGACGCTCAAGGCACACTGGACGAAGTACTCTGTTGAGCCATCGGACGTGAGCAGCATACATGGGCTAGAATTTCCACAAGGAGGGATGCCAGAATGGCTATACGACTCGCTTAGATTGGCGGCTGTGCGAGGTAGGAGAATCGGAATAGCGATAGACATGAGGATGTTCACACTAATCGGAGGCGACGTGGTGGTAACAAGAAGTGGGCGCTTCATGCTCCTCGGGCCCGTACCAATGGCATGTTGGAAAGCAGTTTGGTTCGAGGACACATACACGGCTCTGTACATGCGTGATTGCGAGCTGGACATGTTAGCCGATGAAAGAGGAGACCCACAAGTGAACAGGGATAGACTATCAAAGACATTGGGGACAGATGAATACCGGGATAGAGTGAGATGGATAATGTCGGAAATGGCGGAGGAGTGCGTGCATTGCCTGGCATGCCACTGTAGAATGGCCAAAGGGATAGTGATCTGCCCGATGTGTTGCAAGCTTATGCCATCCTACCCGGACTACCTGATGGGGATGAATTTGTGGGAAATCACGGATAGAAACGCAACTATGGGAAGAAAGACGATGTGGAAGACCAAGCTACAGGAAGCCCTCGACCGCGCAGGGATTAAAATCCCGTTCAGAATGGTGGCCGAAAGGATAGACATGATAGAACGGGACGTGGTAGCAGGGATACTGGCGAGCTTGAACCCCGCAGAAGACTGGTACTTAGGTTTTAGGGCTGGATTGTGGCCTGAGTACGAGATCGCAGCGTCACGACCGGGGGTATACAGGTTCGCTATGGAAGAGGCGGCGATTCATGCGATGATGTTGGATAGAGAGCTGGCAACATCGTTCGGGAAGATTCTGAACTTCGAGTACAAGCAGAGTGGCACAGATCACTCGGGAATAGTGGATGCGTCAGATTTCCAGCAAGCCCTTGAGACGGTTGCGGCGCGAGCTCTTCTCCATGCATGCAGGGTGTCTGAGGAGAGGAGGACAGTTTATGAGTTATCAGCTGCTGATAGCTATGGCCGCAGGTTTTAACTCGCCGTTATGGGGGAACAACGCTTGGGCGAAAAGCACGAGGGACATGATGGTGCAGACTGCAAATAGTTGCCTGGAGATCATGGAGAGGATAGTTGCAGAAACAAAGCGAGACCCCACTCAACCCATGGCGAAGCACATGAAGTTTGACACCGAAGGGATACCATTCAACGCGACGTGGGGAGAGATTAAGGGGAAGAAGAACAAGCTTCATGGATATAGCCATGCTGCTGGATCTGCTATTCGGAACCTAGGGCTACGAAGGGAGAGATCGGAGACAGGGCCGGTGAATGAGGTATACTGGTGCTCAGTACCGATGGGAGGAATGATGATGAACTGGGCTTCGATGGGAGTAGCCGGACATTCTCGTGACGAGGCGCAGCCGGAGGCGCGTGCGGCTAATGCGGGCACGGCATATCCAATTGCCGGGGTAAGCCTAGTGGAGCTGAACGAGAAGGGGTGGCCAAGAAGGATAGAATCGAAAGGTACGAGAACCGTCGATGTGGAGCTTAGGGACGAGACGGGGAAGAGACAAGAGCCACTGACCAGGGCAGAAAGTTCGAATCCAATCCAACTGAAAGAGAGAGGTGGGGCGAGAGCCGATGGTGCTGAGCCCAAAGCGAGGACCCGATCACCTCTGGATAGGGAGAGAAGGGATATCATCAGGTGGCCGAAGTACGCCATGAGTGATGATAGTTCGGTGAGAAGCTCATCACGCGGATGGGGAAAAGGGCGGGATAGGGATAGAGCCGATGATCGAGGAGGCAGATACGGATGGATGCCAACTGTACCCAGGTTCGCGGAAGGGACGAAGATGGCGGATAGAGGAAGAGGAAAGGGCTCTCTGCTAGAGAGAACTCGGGCACAAAGAGGTGGCCACGTCACTGGTCCCGAAACAGAAGACGAGTCAGCGATGAGCGAAGCGCTCAACCCGGAATTCAGAGGCACTGAGACGACATCAACCAACCGGGCAAACATGGGCGTTGAGACGGGTGACGATGCAAGTGATGCATCTGCGGGTGATCCTGTGAAAGGAAAGGGAAAGCATGGAAGGCCGCTGATGTGGAGACCGCGACGTGATCGCCAATGAGATGAAGCCTGATGAAATGGCGACAAGCGGGGATAGGACGAAAGCACAAAGCTGCCTAGTCACCAATGGCTCGGCGTGAGGGATAGAATGGGACATGCAAAGTCATGTGCCCGGGCCATGGCTGGTGGCGCACGCGGGGGGATAGAGCGGATGGATGGCGCAGGATGAGATGAGTGGGTGAACGGCTGTCGTGAGACTCTGGTGCAGGGCTTGGCTAGCCACCAAGAAGACCCTGCGGCGGAAGCTTCTGGGAAGGCCTGGCTCGCCACCAATAAGACCTTCACATGAAGAGATCAGAAAACAAAGTCGAGGAGAGGAGAAGAGACCAGAATGGGCATGGCTAATCACCAGTGAGTCCCCACGGAGAAGATCGCATACAAGAGTGAAGGGATAGAAGCGTGGGAACTACATTGACATCGAGGAGTACTGATCAAAAGTGAGGCCTTACCCAGGATAGCTATGGAGAAGATGAACTGAGTCGGGTGATGAAATGGATAGAAGCGACGCTTGATTTTCCAAGAATGCGACGGATAGACAATTTTACTACGCAGAATAGACCTGAGGACACGACGTGTAGCCAAGAGCCACGGACTGGTGGTTTGTGCTACTGCGATGAATGTCGAGGTTAGCGGATGGCGGTGTTGCTTCCGAGGATAGCTGGAGTGATCGCCGTAATCGCGGGTGGTGGTGGGCGCCCTAAAGGGGCTGGCGATCAGGTCGGCTATGCCTCCTGCGTTCTTGTTTTGCCTGAAGCTAACCGGGATAGAAGTCGCGAATTCATCGATTTTCTGACCGCCGAGTGCGTCCCGAAAACGGGGGGTGTTTAGCACAAAGAGGTCAGGTCAATTCCATGGGGTGCTGTTTAGATGTACATGTAACTTTTGGGTTTGGGCCTGGGATAGAAGCCGACTTCTTCGTGGACAAGCCGGAATAGAGGACAAGACTTTGTGTCCGTTCGCAGCTATAAGCTGCTCAAGAAGGGCCCTTCTTAGACTTGTAGCAGCCGACCTTGTACAGTTTTCGCCCCCGTGGATAGTGTTCCTGTACGTCGTGGACTTGATTGGCCAACTCGCATCCGGAGGAAAGAGGAGCCAAAAGGGTCGGGCGTTGACGAGGAATAGATCCTTTTCCCTAACTTCGGGATAGTTATCTGTTCTCTTTACAACTCATAGCCGGAGGCCGGAGGATACTGAGGGCAGGTGGCTGTTCAGGTGAATATCGGGATAGGTGTACAACACGCAGCCGGACGGCTAGTGGATACATCTAGAGCGATAGGTTACCACCCCCTGGAGATAGCAACTCTGGGGATCCTTCCGATACTTAACGTCGCGATTGGCTTGGAATACTTGGCTAGCTACCTCGTGTTCCCCGTTGACAGGGATACTGTTACTTCTGGTGCAACATTACAACCTACAACTGTAAATATACAACTTCTTTCTCCTCGTGTGGCCTGAGCTAGTTACTGGAACGGGTTGCGCAAGTTTTCACTGGTTTGGACACTTCGCACACAAAAAAAACCAAAATGTTAGGCGCCCCCTTGTATTTAAACCCCCCCAAAAAACCAAAATGTTAGCGGCCCCCTTATATTTAACATATTTAAACCCCAAAAAAGCCCCATATTCTAGAAAACTCACCATCTGTGCATCGTCTTCTTCATGCCCATCTGCCCTCAGATCCGAAAGACATGGCCTCGACCCTCTTTTCCCAGCCGCCAGCCCAGAGAATTTGGGTTTAGGGATTAAGTTTAGGGTTTAGGGCTCAGGGTTTAGGGTTTAGGGTTTAGGATTTGTGTTGAGGTGAAAGCCTCACATTCGGTTTTTGTTGGGGGGCCGGGGCTGAAGCATCTTTAGTCTTCTTTGCGGTTGGGGCTACAGTGGGCTGATTGTTTTTTGTTGGGGGGGGCGGGGGGCTGTTATTTGGAGGCCCTTTTGGCATCTGACGGCGGACCTTGGTTACTATGTGTTTTTTGGGTGAGGGTTCGTTTCAGGCTGCAACCCCTTTTTCATAAGCTATATCAAATTGCTATTAGGGTTTAGGGTTTCGGGTTTAGGGTTTAGGGTTTAGGGTATCTACAGCCTTACGTGCATCATCCAAGCCCAAATGCCCATCTTCGTTTAACAGGTATCGACCTCGCAAGCCAACACCACGTCCCTGCCTGCAAGTGAAAGTTCAACTTCAACTCTCTCTTGCGTCTCCGCCTTAAGCCATCAACTCTAACATCCTAGACCCTAAGCCCTAAACACTAAACACCTAAATCCCTAAACCCTAAATTCCTAGAAACTCGAGTTCCCTCAATCCTAAACCCTAAATCCCTAAACCCTAAACCCTAAATCCTAAAGCCTAAACCCTAAACCCTAACCCTAAACCTTTAAGCCCTTAAACCCCTAAACCCTTAAACCCTTAACCCCTTAAACCTCTAAACCCTTAAACCCTAAACCCTAAACCCTAAGCCCTAAACCCTAAACCCTAACCCTAAACCCTAAACCCTAAACCCTAAACCCTAAACCCTAAACCCTAAACCCTAAACCCTAAACCCTAAACCCTAAACATAAACCCTAAACCCTAAACCCTAAACCCTAAACCCTAAACCCTAAACCCTAAACCCTAAACCCTAAACCCTAAACCCTAAACCCTAAACCCTAAACCCTAAACCCTAAACCCTAAACCCTAAACCCTAAACCCTAAACCCTAACCCTAAACCCTAAATCCCCTAAACCCAAGCCCCCAAACCATCATCCTGAGGTTAACCGATGGCTGGGGGCCCAAGCCCAACTTCGGGGGGGGGGGGGGGGGGGGGGGGGCGGGGGGGTTGCAATTCGAGGGCTTGTTGGGAATCCTTCAGGGCTTAGGCTTTAGGATTTTAGGATTTTAGGATTTAGGGTTTAGGGTTTAGGGTTTAAGGGATTTAGGGTTTCTGGGATTTGGGGTTTGAGGGTATTTAGAGTTAAGGGCTTGGACATTCAGAGCTTTGGAGTTTAGGGGTGTACGGTTTACGGCTGATAGTTTCTTTTTTCCTGGGCGCCTACAGGCTCCCATCGGGAGCTTTTGGCTCCCCTAAACCCAAACCCATGAACCCTAAATCCCTAAATCCTAAACAACCCCAAAATCCCCTGGACCTGAAAGCCCTAATGCCTATTCCCTAAACCCTAAGACCGTAAGCCCTAAATCCCCAAACCCTAGGTCCCTAAACCGTAGGTCCCTACTTGGAGGTTCATGGTACTTATTGACCACTTATAACTGTATCTATGACCCACTTGTAAGCCCCTTAAGTGCCCTAAGATGGTTATAAGTACAGTCATAAGTACAGTATAATTGGTGAACCCTAAACCCTAAACCCTAAACCCAAAGCCCTAAACCCTAAACCTCCAAGTAGATGCCCTTGGCGTTCCGAGGTTTTTAGGGGAAAAGCGAGTAATTTGGTTTTAGGGTCAGGGAGGCAGTTTTGGGACTAGGGCTGCGTTAGGTGGCTTAGGGCTTAGGGTTTTGTGACGGTTTAGTGTGACAGTGTGGTGGCTTCAGGGTTCTTGCGGTTTTGGGTGTCAGGGTCTGGCGGCTTATGGTCACACTCTAGGGCTCAGAGTTTTCCAGGTGTGGTGAAGCTAGCTTTCAAGGTCTAGGGTCTGGATGTTTTGAGGTATAGGGCTTTTGGGTGTGTTGGGACTTGAGGCTTTCTGGATGCTCTAGGAGCAGTTCGCGTAGTGAAGCCGCAGAGCTTAAACTCTAAACCCATCCTCATAGGCCCTGGGCCAGCCCTGGGCCCTAAACCCTGAAGTCACCGTAACACGCCAAGCATAGGCCCCCGGGTGTGGCACCTTTGTTTCCTTTTCTGAACATCAGCTTCCCCCCCAAAAAAAAACCCTTGAAACCGCTTTAGGGGGGGGGGGGTCAGGGTGCAGGGTACTCAAGGCGGAGTTTCTTTTTGTGATTCCTAGGTTGCTGGGCCTGCTGGAGGCCACCAATCACGCCAAACTCTATGAGGGCCCATGCCCAAAGCCCCACTGAACTCTGAACCCGTAAACCCCGGTCGGCCATAATCTCCGCCGCCTCAGCTCTAGCATCTAAGCTTGGTTCAAAGAACAAGCAAACCCTAGCCCTAGTCCCTCTCATCCCTAAACCCGACACCCTACTCCCAAGAACCCTCCCTCTGCACTCCTCAGGACACTGCCGCCTGTGCATGGAGGGCGGTCGTCTGCATAGGGCTGGGGGATCCCAGGTGGGGAGAAAGGGAGAGGAAAGACGACCCTTTGGTGTGCCGTATATACCCTATACGAGCCAAAGGCCCATAAATCAGAACCTGTTTAAGGATGGTAAGGGACCACTTTTTAAGGGACCACGAAGCTAACCTCCGAATTTAGGGCTTTATAGGGTTTAGGGCCTTGGGTTTAGGTCCTTGGGATGTCCCCTGGTTGGGATGAAGAGGATTTGCATAATCCAAAGAATGGACAGCGCACGAAGAGTTCCCTCGCTCAACCCCAGGCCAGAGTACGCAACCTTTACGCAGCCTTTTTTGGGCTTGCCCACATGAAAACCCCCAAATTGATTATACATCCTACACGACTGTAGTTCCTCTTACTAGATACGGATCCAACATCCCATAGGGTCTCGGGTTTGGTTTTTAGGGTTGCGGAGGAGAGAGCGCGATTCGGTAGTTTTCCAAGATCGGGAAGATAGCTGCCGTGGGCGGGGCCTTGCGCAGGGCCACTCCAGTTTCGGGCCTATAGGATTTAGGATTCAGGCCTGCTTAAGAACCCCACAAATTTAAAATGTTCTTCCTTGTGTTTTGAGGGCATGATAGGGATTATCAGATTCCTTTTCTTTTGGAGGTTCTTCAACAAGTCGTAGTTTGGCAAGGGTTTGAGGTGTAGGTATCGGCTGATGGGGCTGATGAGCATTGTCTCTCCTGCCGCTGATGCTGAGGTGGTGGACCTCCTGGTGCTACGCCCCGGACTTACAAGCAAGAAGGCAGATCAACAAAACAGCCCTTAAGTAGCCTTAATGATGGGGGGGGGTATAACCCTAAACCCTAAACCCTAAACCCTAACCCTAAACCCTCAAACCCTAAACCCTAAACCCTACATGGGGATAGAGAGGGGGTAGTAGGGAAACCCATGACAATATTGCCTGCAGCTGCTTTATGAAAGCCGAGGCATCCGGTCCCCGAAGGGCAAGTACCTTGTCAGACGCCCAGTCTAGGGTTTGGGGTTTGGGGTTTGGGGTTTGGGGTTTAGGGTTTAGGGTTTGGGGATCTCAGGTTAGCAGTTTAGGAAGAAGTGCGGCTTAGAAGCTAAGGCCGTGAAGGGTTTGGAAAGTTTAAGGGGCCTCTACCCTATATCTGGACCTGAGCATGGCTGGGACCGTAAGACCTAGGCCCCAAACCGAAGAGTGGACTTCTTACTTCCTGCCCTTAGAGAGGGTTTAGGCGAGGGTTTAGGATTCTTAGGATCTGACCCTCTCCCTACCGTGAGGGTTTAGGGTCTAGGGTTTAGGGTTTAGGATTTAGGGTACTCCTGGTGCTTATGCTTGGATAAGGACCCGCTCCCTAAACCTTCAACCCAGTGGCCTCGGGCGTGTTCTGCATGTGCCCCCCCCAGCCTGAAAGATGGAGGCCCTCTGCTTCGCTAGCCTTTTCAGGCCCAAGGTCAAACCACAAAAGTCGCCGAGCGCAGCTTGCCTGAGAGTGGGAATTTAGGGCGTAAGCTCGCAATTCTGAGAAGGAATAAACGTGGGTGGGCAGCAGCTCAGGCTGGGGGGTGACTCATTACTTGCGCAGTACTTCCAAACAGTGGTGTGAATGGCTGCCGGGTGTAGTTCTCTACTATTTGCTTAAGAACCCCCCCCCAAAACATGAAGAAACATTCTTCCTGAACCTTAAACTTGCACTATAGGGCCCGCTGGATGCCTGAACTCTCGACCCCCCCCCCCTTCCAAACTCTCTAAGTCCAAAAGCCCCACGCGTCGCACACCCTACGGCCCTACACCCCAAAAAACCCCAACTGCCTGAAGCCCTTAAAAGCCTCGGATCCAAGATCCCCTAAACCCTGAAACCTAATCCTAAACCCTAAACCCTAAACCCTAAACCCTAAACCCTAAACCCTGAACTCCAAACCCTGAAACCGAAAGCCTTGCGAGATCGGCGGTGAGCGGATTTTCACCTCGGAGGCGAGCCGCCAGGCCTGAAGCCTCCTCGGTGGGGCTTACGGTTTAGGGTTTAGGGTTTAGGGTTCAAGGTTCAAGGGTTTAGGGTTCAAGGTTCAAGGGTTCAAGGGTTCAAGGGTTCAAGGGTTCAAGGGTTCAAGGGTTCAAGGGTTCAAGGGTTTAGGGGTTCAAGGGTTCAAGGGCTCAAGGGTCCAAGGGTTCAAGGGTTCAAGGGTTCAAGGGTTCAAGGGTTCAAGGGTTCAAGGGTTCAGGGGTTCAGGGGTTCAAGGGTTCAAGGGTTCAAGGGTTCAAGGGTTCAAGGGTTCAAGGGTTCAGGGGTTCAGGGGTTCAGGGGTTCAAGGGTTTAGGGTTTAGGTTTTGTTTTCGGGTTTAGGGTCTAGGGGTTCCGGGGCTCGTTGTAGAGGGTGGGTCGGCTTAGGGCTTATAGGGCTGGTAACTTTGGGGGCTCGCAGGGCACACGCTCAGGGAATTTTACGGGTTCCTAGCTTACTGACAATGGCTCCCAGTCCTCGAGATTCCCAAGGCATGCAAGACGCCAACGTAAAATGTTCGCAGGCACCCGTTAGGAGTGGCTGGACCAACGCCCTGGATGGTAGGGTTTCGGGCTAGGGGCTTGGCCCTTCTTGGGGATTCCCCGTTTGGGACTTGCAGTCTCCAAGTTGCCGAAGGTGAGACAGGGGTTTAGGGATTCCGCGCTTAGGTTCAGGGCTCAGCGTTGCAGGTTCATAGGGGCTTTTAGCCGTTTGGGGTTCTTAAGAACCAGTTGCAGCACGGAGTTCCGCCATCGCTGTGTGTCCTCCAGCAGCATCTGGACTCGCTTAGGCCGCAGTCCGTCAAGTAGAAGACCTTGCACAAGAATGCTTGGTGAGCGGGTGGGAAATGCGAGCCTCTGCTGCAGCTGCTGCTGGTGGTGCGCAGCTGTTGCTGCGGGTATCGCAGCCCACAACTGGGGAGACATCTCCAACAAGGCAAATGCCTGGGACATTGCGACGATGTGGCAGCAGACGACCTGCCAGATTCTGGCTTCCGGCGTCAGCTGCACCGACAAGGACTCGGGAAGCGCCTGCTTTGGCTACACAGGAGGCACAGCGCCGTCATCGCAGCCTCCCGTATTCCTGACGGAGCACATGGCGACCTGCCCAGGAAGCTACTGGTGTGCTAAAGAGGGGGGCACGTGCCACTGCAACGGGGAGATTACGTACGCCCCGGCGCTCTTTGATGGCCACATGTACACGGTTCCGTCGGCCGAGCAGGCCTACAAAGTAGCTTCCAGTTCTTCTTGGCAATGTGGGACGGACCAAAGCGGGAAGCCCTTTTCTGTGGACCCTGCTCCGTGGCGGGCGAAACACTGTTGGTGTACACCTCAGAGCATCCTGGACATTCTGAAGCAGGATGCTTCGGGCCTCCACAAGAAAAAGTGCTCCGAGGCATCAAATGCTGCCTTCGAGCAGCAAGGCCGGCGCCTGTACCAGGAACCACCAGTGGTCAAGGATGCCGATGCGAAGGAGGACGAGGAGGACGAGGAGTACGAGGAGATGACCGAGAGTGAGCAGGAGGTTGATGTGGCAACGCCCCGGCGCCTCACGGACGTCATGTACACCGCCCGTCGGCGACGCACTTTCAGCTACACACCTTGGGCCCTTGTCTCCTTGCAACCGGACAGTGACAGACTGGATGGCGACAGAGACGGCGCCAAGCAGATCAGCTGCGCCTATGAATTTGGAGTGCCGGCGGCTTCCTCAGCGCTTTACACATCCAGCGGGCCCTATTCTGGAGATGTCTGGAAGGCGGAGCGCGTCGCGAAAGCATGGGGAGACGTCCCGACTCGCCCCTGCTGGGTACGAGTACGCAGCGAAGCCGGAGAGCGCTTGGCCAATTGCGCTGTGGCCCTCGACAAACCTGGCACACTCAAGGACCAAGCAAAACGGAAGATGGAGGTTGCTCAGATCTGTCTGTGGATTTCTCTTGGTCTGGCAGTGCCTTGCACGTGCTGTTTAATTTTCCTGATCTATGTACGATCCGGCAACGAGAGGCAGGCTCAACAACAAGGCCTCATGAACAACATGCAGCACCATCGTGACTAGCTACAGCTTCATGGACATGAGAGTAGCCCTAAACCCTAAACCCCTAAACCCCGAACCCCTGAACAACCCAAACCCTAAACCCTAAACCCTAAAGCCTCCTGTGCTTCATTCACAACTGCTTTGCCTCGGAGCACGCCCTCGCAGGTTTCACATTGCTTAGCAAAACGAAGCCCAGCGCAGGAAAATGAAGGAAGCAGCATGCAGGTGATGAGAGAAGCCGCATTTGACATCCGATGGGGGACCCAGAGCCCTAGACGTTAGCTCCCCAAAGTCTGTAACATAATTGTCCTTGTAGTTTAGGGTTTAGGGTTTAGGGTTTAGGGTTTAGGGTTTAGGGTTTAGGGTTTAGGGTTTAGAGTTTAGGGTTTATATAGGGCTCAAGCATGCTTTGGAGGTCCAGTTCTGAACGCCCGAGACCCTCCTGGTTTTGGGTGTTCAGAGTCCTTTAGGAATTTTAGAGGGCTGTTGGGTGCCTTTTAGGATCTTTTCCGTTTTGGGGGCTTTGTCAGAGAGTTGTTTTAGGTGCTTTCGGGTGTTCGGGTGTGAGTTTTTTGTTGACAAGCGCAACCCTCCATTCCACATCCCGCCCCCCCCCCCCCGCCCCCTAAACCCTAAAACCCTAAGCCCTAAACCCTAAACCCTAAGCCCTAAACCCTAAACCCCAAACCCTAAACCCCCCCACAATTCGCATCGTGTGGCCAGGCCGCGATCGATGCCAAGCTCCGTGCAGAGGCAAGTCTAGGGTTTAGGGTTTAGGGGGTTTAGGGTTTAGGGTTTGGGTTTTGGGTTTAGGGTTTAGGGTTTAGGGTTAGGGTTTAGGGTTTAGGGTTTAGGGGGTTTAGGGTTTAGGGTTTAGGGTTTAGGGTTTAGGGTTAGGGTTTAGGGTTTAGGGTGTAGGGGGGTTCAAAGGGGGGTGTGCAACCCAAGGTTCCCTAATGCTCCCCGCTACTCCCGAAGCTTCCCTAGATGCCCTCTAGTACCCTGGATATCCCCTGAACTCTAAACCCCCGAACCCTCTCTACCCCACAGACGCTCAAGACCGGCTGCTTTCAAACTGCACCGGGTGCAGTTTCAAGCTCTTGCATTCCCCCCCCCCCCCCCCAAACATCAGCCACCTTTTGTCAGCCAACCCTTCAAAGCGCGTCGGGTGCGCTTTGAAAGCTTTGCATGAACTCTAATAGTGGTCCATCCGCCCCTTGTCCCGCCCGCCTAAAACTCCCAGCCCCTCGATTTCAAGCCGCCCCGCCCCTATTCCGCACGCCCCTCGTCTACTTCCAGCCACAATTTGCGAGTCCGCGTTCAAAGTGCAGTGGGTGCGGTTTGCAACTCTTGCATCCACACCCCCCGCCCCCAGGATGGGATGTAGAGCCTCCAGAAATCCATGCAAGCATATTAATAGGGCTGGAATGTTCTTACCTTAAGCCGGCCGAATCACTCCACAACCCCCCTGCACACTTTTGAAAATGCCGTGGGGGCTTCGGGTTTAAGGGTTTTTTGGGGTTTGGGGGTTGTGACCGAAACTGCTTAGGGAATGGCAGGGCACCAGGGTTTAGTGTCTGTGAGGGGCCTTGAGGGCTTAAGGCCCAGAACCCTGAACACGTATACCCTAAAGCCTAAAGCCTAAACCCCAACCCTTAACCCTGACCCCTAAACCCCACCTGCCTTCGACTTGTTCGTGTCGACTTGCTCCGGCCTGGTGACTGAAACCCTTCACCCGGTTGACATTCCAAAAAAACCTCTTTGAATCATTGGGTCTAGAAACCTCGCTGGTGCTGAGCGGAGCGAGGGGGGAGGGGCCCCCGAGACCCTAAATCAAGAACCCTAAAACTTTAAACCCCAAACCCTAGGCGTCCTGAACCCTGAGCCCTAAGCCCTAAGCCCTAAACCCTAAACCCTAAACCCTAAACCCTAAACCCTATTCCGACTAGGCGAGTGACAGCGATGGAGAGCAGGAAGGGCAGCTCGGCCTGCACTGAAGCGTGACGTTTGGGGCTCATGGTTTTGAGCTGGGGTTTAGGGTTTAGGGTTTAGGGGTTTAGAGGTTTAGGGTTTAGGGTTTAGGGTTTAGGGTTTAGGGTTTAGGGTGTTTATGTAGGGGGTTCTGGAGTTAGAGGGTTGATAGGGTTTTTGATGGGGTTGAGATTCGGGTTTAGAAAGGGGTTGTAGGTTTCAGGGATAGGCTTTGGGATTCAGAATGCAGAGGTTGGGTTTAGGGTTTAGAGTTTAGGGTTTGGTGTGCGCCCCAGAAAAAGCAAGGGTAGAAGGGCAGTTCGAAACGCCTAGCCCTAAACCCTAAATCCAGCAAGGCATCTGAGGCCCCGGAAAAAACCCTGAACCCCCAAGGCATGGACCCTGGAAACCCCAAACCCGAAACCCTAAACCTAAACCCTAAATCCTATAACCCTAAACCGCAAAACTTTTTTGTCTCAAGATCCCGCAGCTTCAGACATTTGCTGAGGAATCTTCTGGGCGGGGCCAGGCGCGGGGGGCGTTGGGCGGGTTTGGGATGTAGGGCTCTATGGGTTTAGGGTTTAGGGTTTAAATCAGCCGAACTTAGACTTAAACTTAGAAGAACCCACGGCTCCACACGACTCGGGCTACGTTACGGACCAGATGAGCCAAAGTATGTAAACTAATGGTCCCTTCATGGGTATTTACTGTGGGGGTCCAGGTAGGGGCTCAGGGTCTGGGAAGTTTTCCTGCACCCTCGATGTGGTTAGAATTTGACCTCAGATGTTCACCTCGGGAACCGCGGAGCACCCGAGTATTCCATTCCTGGAGTGCCCAACCCCAAGCAATCTAGCACAGTGTCCCTGTATCCAAGGACTTGCTCGCTGCACGGAGAATGTCACAGAGCATCCCGCAGAGCATCCCCCACAGGGTTTAGGGTTTAGGGTTTAGGGTTTAGGGTTTAGGGTTTTTTCAAACCCCCATGTGATGCCTCACTTTCTACAGGCCCGAGAATTCCCAGACGACCTCCTAAGTTTGTCTCATGGGTGGGCTTTCGTCAACGTAGGTTTCGGCGGGGTTTATCGGTTTTTTCGGGTTTCATGTGCTACGCAAGGGTTTTCGGCGGGGGGTGGAAGTAGTCCAAGTCTCTAGAAGGGGACCCGACTAAGAGAGGGTTCTTCAGGTGGGGTAGGTACCTAGGGAACCTGAGGGAAGCTTAGGGAGCCTTAGGGAGTAGCGGGGGAAGATGAGGGAACCTCCCCAAAGAGCCCCATAAGAATGATAAAACAGCTTTCGGATGATGATGACAGGTTGGCTGCGATGCAGATCATGGTGATGAACCTAGATGAGCGCGGGCCTCGACAGGTCTGGCTCTTTCTTGTCTGTGTGGGGGGGGGGGGGGGTGGGGAACCTAAACCCTAAACCCTAAACCCTAAACCCTAAACCCTAAACCCCAAACCCCAAACCCAAACCCAAACCCCAAACCCCAAACCCCAAACCCCAAACCCCAAACCCCAAACCCCAAACCCCAAACCCGAAACCCTAACCCCAAACCCTAAACCCCAAACCCTAAACCCCAAACCCTAAAACCGAAACCCTAGAGCGACTTCAAGGCAGCGCTCCAAGCCCAAGAAGCAGCAGCAGGCCATGTGGGGGTATGCGGCACGGGCTAGCTCCACCTTGGAGCTCTGGGGGGTTAGGGTCTAGGGTTTAGGGTTGAGGGTTTAGGGTTGAAAATTTCAGGTTCAGGGTTTAGGGTTTGGGGGGTTTAGGGATTAGGGTTTAGGGTTTCGGGTTTGCGGGGCTCCGTGCCCCAAGCCTCAATAATAGGCCTTCGCATCTTCGTGGGATTGAGTCCGATGTTCCCGGTCCTGAACCTCAAGGTTCTCCCCAAATTGACGTACTCAACCTTCGGTTGTTTAGGGTTTCCGTTTTTTAAGGGTTACCGTTTAAGATCCTAAGCTGTGGTACGCTACACCCTAAACCCGACCCTAGACCCTAATGCTGAGCCCAGGTCTCCCGTGGCCCCCTGAATAGAGCGGCTTCTTGGGGAGGTTGTTCAGCGAGCCCTGCTGCTTGGGTTTTTGGTAGACCAGGGACTGAAGAGCCCAATCTGGGCGAGCTTTCCTCGCAGGACTCAGCAGGACATAGAGGTATCCTTCAAGGACATAATTTTTGAGGTATGCTTTAACCGGCAACATAGGGCACCTAACTTCCTAATTCTGTGTCAAGATCAAGCATAAGCTGAGGGAGCAAGTTTCCCAGCTGTACCAGTGCGCAGGAAGACAACCCCTTGGACACGCGGCGGTACTGGCGCTTTCCGACAGCTGTCCGCCCTCTAGGCACGGATAGATTTTTTGAAGTTCGAGGATTTGGGGGTGTCGAGGATTCAGGGACTTAGGGTTTCGGGGTGTTGATTGATGGTTTCGTGTTTAATGGGTCAGCCCTTAACTTCAAACCTGTGACTAGCATGAACCCTTTAAAGGTTTCATGTTGGGATGTTCCCCCTTTTATTTCCCGATTCCGTATAAGGGAGAACATGAAGTTTCATGGTCCATACATGGGTTGCAGTGGGGTAAATGACCCTAAACCCTAAACCCTAAACCCTAAACCCTAAACCCTAAACCCTAAACCCTAAACCCTAAACCCTAAACCCTAAACCCTAAACCCTAAACCCTAAACCCAGCTTTCTGCTTCCGAACCCGACTGCGAAGCTGGCTTCCCGAAGCGGGGCCGTCATGATGGGTACTTCGGGCCCCGGTGTGGGCCCTTTACCGGTTTAGGGTTTAGGGTTTAGGGTTTGGGGTTTAGGGTTTAGGGTTTAGGGTTTAGGAGAAGCTCGAAGCGCGAAGCCCCACACCCCAAAAGCTCATCTGGAATATGCGGGCAACACCTTAGCTCTGACTGCAGCCCATGTTACTGCTCTCGAGACCATTGCAGCAGAATACGGAATGCACCTCAACAGAACCAAAGCAGAGGTTCTCGGCAACCCAGAAGAGCCAGTAGTCCAGCACCAGGAGGGTGCCAAAGCGCGCAATAGCTCAGCGCGCGGTGCCCTGAAACCCTAAACCCTAAACCCTAATCCCTAATCCCTAATCCCTAATCCCTAAACCCTAAACCCTAAACCCTATAAACCCTAAACCCTAAACCCTAAACCCTAAACCCCAAAACCTTTCAGGCCCTTGCCCGACAATCTGTGAGGTGGGGGTGGCGTCGGCCGCCTCGGCGGACTAGCCGAGCTGCGGCAGGCAGAGGGAGATCCCAAAACCTAGAACCTTCAAGCCCGTACTTGGAGGTTCCTGGTACTTATCAACCAGTTATAACTGTACTTATCACCGTACTTTAAAACCGTTGAGGGGCTTATATGTGGGTTAGAAGTACACTTATAATTGGTGAATAAGTACCATGAACTCTCAAGCCCGTAACCCTTAAACTCTGAACCATGGTTAGGTATGGTCCCTTACCCTTGTTTATAGGGATTTGAAGTACGGGCCCTTGTTCTGTGTAGTGTACATGAGGGCTACAGAGCAGTGGACCCAAATGAAGGGGCCCCCATACTTGGGACCCAAGATTAGCACCCCCCTGAACCCCAGGATGAGGGTTTAGGGTTTAGGGTTTAGGGTTTAGGGTTTAGGGTTTAGGGTTTAGGGTTGCGGGTTACACAGTTGGACCCAACACACCTCCAAGATTAAGTTTCCCCCGCAAGCCTTAAACCCTCCATAGGGTTTCGAGGGCTTACACGGATTATGGGGTTTATAGGGTTCATAGGGTTCATAGGGTTTATGGGTACTAATAGGCCCCACCCCCCTAAACCCTAAACCCTAAACCCTAAACCCTAAACCCTAAACCCTAAACCCTAAACCCTAAACCCTAAACCCTAAACCCTAAACCCTAACCCTAAACCCTAAACCCTAAACCCTAAACCCTAAACCCTAAACCCTAAACCCTAAACCCTAAACCCCGCAGCCGCAAGGCCATCGACTCCATGATCGCAGAGCAGCTCCATGCCAAGCCCGAGACCCTTCAGGCCACCAGACCCCCAAAAAGCCTCCCACAGAAAGGGTTTAGGGTTTAGAGTTTAGGGTTTTGGGTTTACGGTTTAGGGTTCCGGATGCCGAAAAGAGGAAGACCGGGCGCCAGAGCGGAGGTCCCAAGGGCTCCGAAACCTACACGCTCTCCTCAGCAGCCTATATGTCCTAAAACCCTTAAGGGATTAGGGCTTAGGTTTAGTATCCCACTCCGAAACCTGCATGTCCTTACCATGAATTAACTAAAAACCCTATAGCCCTGTTTCTCTGGACCTCTGAAAGCCCTTAAGATCAAATTGTAAAAAGCTCGAAACCCTCAACTCCAAGACCCGCACACCCCAATCCCTAAACCCTGGTTAGGTTTAAGGTTTAGGGTTTGAGGTTTGGGGTTTGGTTTTTAGAGTTTAGGGAAACCCCCAAGGCCGTGAAACCCCCCCAAGCCCGAAGACCCAAAAACTAGAGCCCTCGAAGTCCGAATGCCCCTCCAAAACCTGAAAGGCCCAACGAAACCGTCGGCCCTTAGCATCTAGAACCCTGAGCCCTAAACCCTAAACACTAAACCCTAAACCCTAAACCCTGAACCCTGAACCCTAAACCCTAAACCCTAAACCCTAAACCGCAAGAAGCGCCTTTTTGCCTCTGCCAGGTCTTTGACTCCACGGCATCTGTGGAGGCTGCGGAGAGGGGGAACCTGGGCCTCAAGACCCGAAGCCCAAACTGCGAGGGTTCAGGGGTTGGTTTAGGGCTTAGTGTTTTAGGTGTGGATTTTAGGGGTTGAGGTTTAAGAGGGTTGAGGGTTGAGGGCTTGCCGGGTCGATGGTTCAGGGGGTTGAGGGGATTATTGGGTTTAGGTGTGAGGGCTTTTGGGCCTGAGGGGGTTTAGGGGTTTACGGGTAAAGAGGCTCTGGCTTGGGGAGGTTGAAGGGCTTAGGGTTTAGGAGGGTTAGGAGGTTCAGGGGGTTTAGGCTTAAGGGACAGGTTCCCCACACGCCGCGGTCCAAAGCACGCGTCCGCCTCGGTCGCGGCCACTTGGACGCGAATCGTCTATCAAGGACACACAGATCTAAGGCCCTATACTAGGACCCAGACTGAAACCTTGGTTCTTTTTTTTTTGGGTTTAGGGTCCCTTAAAAGCCGCATTCAACCAAAAGGTAACTCTTTTTGGGGGTTTCGGTAAACCTTCAGCCACCCAGTGGTCTTCGTGTTGCCACTTCTTGCACATCGTCCGCGGCGTTCTTCGTCGGCAGGTTCGTCTTGTGGCACCCCGCCTATGCCCACAGCCACGTATATGCAATGTGTGTGTGTATGTATGTATGTATGTATGTATGTATGTATGTATGTATGTATGTATGTATGTATGTATGTATGTATGTATGTATGTATGTATGTATGTATGTAGATATGTAGATATGTATATATATATATGTATATATATATATATATATTATACATGTTGTTTGAGTATGTCTGCCAGCTCTGTAGGACCCAAGCTCTGAACCCTGAACCCTGTGAGCCCACGCCAGTCTTCCTACATAAACCCTATAACAGGCCCCATAAAATCCGAAAAGCCTAGCCCCAAACACAGGTCTAAACCCTCTAGACCCTACGAACCCACTAAAGGCCCACACAAAAAGCCCCAAAGTCCAGAAGTTAAGCGGGTGCCGTGGAAGGTGACAACGGAGAAGTTCCAGTCGCAAGATTTCCCAGGACCGCCAAGGGCCTAGGGTGGGAGGGGCACTGAAGGGCTTTGCGCCACCCCCGAAACAGGGAGCCTTTCAGGGTTCAGGGCTTGGGTGTAGGGTTTAGGCCACAAAAACACCACTTTCAACTACGAAATGCCAAGTGCCAGTAGTACAGTAGTGGAGGGCTTCCGTGCTACACGCTAGCAGCCGACAAGTGTCAGCTTCGAGGTTTAATTGCAACACCCCTGAACCATTAAGCCCCCCAATCCCAAAACCCTAAGCTCCAATCCCTCAACCCTAAACCCTCTACCCTCCAAACCCTAGCGAATCTTGCCGCGCAAGGGGTCATTGAAGTCCGACGCCGCCACTACTTCGATGCGGTGGACTCAGAGCCATGACCACCTTGGCATTCGTGTTATGTAGGGCACTTGGGGTCTAAGGGTTTTGTGTTTGGGGGTTCAGGGCTTAGGGTTTAGGGTTTAGGTTTAGGGTCTAGGGTTTAGTTTTAGGAGAGGGCACCTAGATCGAACTCCCCCTACTAGCAAAAACAAGCAGGTTGATGCAATTAGATGCGCGATCGCAGCTCAGGGCCAAAGGCCGCACCGGGGTTGAATGAATGCAGCTGTCTCAATGGGTAAACAACATGTCTCCACCTTAGGTACCCATTCTAGTCAAATACTCGGCCACTATAAACTCCGCGATATTACTTCGAATCCGGCTTCACTGTTTCGCTGAGGCTGCTGAGTGCTACTAACATTTTTAGCCGAGGCCGTTGTGAACCAAGAGGCAGGGCGATCGATCCTGTCTGTGCCTGAGCTGCCCTGTGCCATGGGACATAGTGTTGCAGTATCGCAACTATGGTCGGAGAATGTGCTTGCCTCAAGCTCAACACCAGGTCCTAAACCCTAAACCCTAAACTCTAAACCCTAAACCCTAAACCCTAAACTCTAAACCCTAAACCCTAAACCCTATAAACCCTAAGCCCTAAATCCTGGTCTTAGGGCCTCAGTGTATGCCTGAGGTCGCAGATCGGTATCCCCGGCGAGCGGCCGTTTCAAACCTCGATGCTGCCGGCAGACGACATGCCAGTCAGCTCAGGAATGCCAACAACGAAAGCCACAAACGCATCTGTTAACGTGGTTAGTTCCCAAAATTGGGGTACACCGTTTACACCCGAAAGAGAACGGGAACCCTAAGCCCAAAATTTGAACCTTAAACCCTAAACCCCAAGCATAGATGGAGCCGCGGGTAGCTGAACAACTCAGTTGGGGTGGTTGCGTTGCTGTTATAGACCTTATCGTGAAGTTTCCAGATGTGGGACCTTGCTCTTTGCTACGTATATAGATATACACTCACACATAATAGGTTTATGAATGTCTGTATGTATGTATGTATGCATGCATATGCTCATACACACTTTCTATATACAGGTATGTGCATATACATATATATATACATACACATATATTCGTGGAACTTACCCGAAGCTTTAACCACACCAGCAAGGACCCTACAGCCCCAAACCATGAGCTTAAAACGCTCAAGCCGAAACCCTAGAACCCTGAAGCCCTTCAAGCTTTCAAACACCCTAGAAGGCTGAGAACAGGCCTAGAACCCTTAAACCCCCAAACCCTGCAAGCCCTGCTCTAAGCAAATCCTTGCAGCCTGGGGAAAAGGCAGAGCAGGGCACATAGTGGAACGTCAATGCTGCACCCTTATCATGGTTCTTATCATGTGTTGTTCATTGCTCTTTTATTTTCGATATCGTAGTTCTTAGTGGGGGACTATGACTTGAGATGTTCCCACTTATACGAAGGGCTGTTAGTATAAGGGCGAACATCCCAATTTGTTATTACTATTCTGGGTAATTGCTGTGAGGGTCTGGGAGTCCAGTGGGCCTGGGAACTCCCTAAAGCCGTGTGAGCCGCTAGTGCAAGGGGGTTTAAGGTTGAGGGTTTATAGCCTTCAAAGGTTTTATAGGGTTTATAGGGTTGAGGGTTGTTTTGGGTTTTTGGGTTTTTGGGTTTTAGGGATTCAGGGTTTCAGGGTTGCAGGGTTTACGGGTTAAGGGTTTAGGGTTTAAACCCCCGACCCCCAAATGCTCTCGCCATCTCCCGCCGAGTTTGTGGGTCTGGGCAGAGGAGGAGGACTGCGAGAAATTGGGGGTGGAGGCTCGCATAAGTGCGGTTTTGAGGGAATGGGGGGGGTTCAGGGCTTCAGAAACCCCAAACCCCAAATTCAAAAACCTAAACCCCAAGCCCTAAACCCCAAACCCTGAGCAGGTGGTTCCAGAGTTCACAGCCATTTGTGGGAGGGGGGGAAACAAACCCTAAACCTGAAATAGGATATAGGGGCCTTAATGACTAGAATGGGGGTTTAGGGTTTAGGGCTAAGTCAGTGTCGCCAGAGCAGGAAGCTTCATCATGGGATTCTCCACGACTGCACTGCCTGAGAGCATCCCTAGTCAACCAGGAATCGCCATTGGGCCTTCTAATCCGCATAACCAACCCAATAAAGGGCAATTTTCAGAGGTTATTGGGCATACTAGCCCATCCTAGAAGCCTTAAAACCCTCAGCTCCGGAAGCAAGAAGAAGGAAAGGTGGGGTGCCAGTACTTCCAAGCTGTCCAGCGTGTGGCTTCCTCTAGCCCCACCACCCTAAAACCCTTAAACGCTATGTAGGCAGACTCCCCCCTAAGGGTCCATGTACTATATGTCCTGTATGCTTGGGCCCTACAGCTACTTTACAGGAACTCGATTCAGGCCCAAATGTATACCAAAGTACATGGACCCTTTCGTTCCTTTTTTTGGGCCCGAAAGTCATCGGCGAACACTGCGCATGGCATGGAAGGCATGCCAGAGTGCCGGGAAAACCGAAAAACGCCGCTGATGAGTTCGTAGACCCCTATGTTCTAGGTAGGCTAAGGGGGACCCTTCAAAAGGCGACCCTTCTTAACCCTCTCCTGGCTCTCTTAAACAGGGGCCTTATTCAGAGGGTCTATATCCCCAAGGGTCCCCCTAATCCTATCCCCTACTATGTAAACTCTAAACGCCCAAATTTTATCCCTCAAACTTTAACGCTAAACTCCCTAAACCCCAGACCCCGGACCCTATATAGGCCCTGTGACTTTGCAGCCAGGTTTGCGTCGAGCCCCTTCAGACAGATCCGATCCTGCGCAAGTTCCGGGCAATTCCGGCCTGGAGACCCGTGTGGGCTGCTTTTGCACAGCATGGCTCGACGCAAGCCAGTTAAGTGTTTAAGGGTCCAAGGGTTCAAGGGTTTAGGGGTTTAGGGTTTAGGGTTTAGGGTTTACGCAAGGGTCTAGGGGATTTAGGGTTTTAGGGTTTTAGGGGGTGAATTGCGGGTTCAGGGTTTTGGTTTTGTCAGGTTTTTGAGGGTTTCGAGATTCGGGCTTTTCCATGCTTATATTTGGAGCGGGCCCAATTTAGGGCTCAGGGTGTGAATCTCAGGCTCGTGCCGCTTTGACTGGCCTTCCTTGGAACCTTCCCTCGTCCACATTAGGCTACAATCTCAAAGTGCAGATGAGAGGATGCTTTGGTTAGCCACCCTAAGCTTTAAGCCCGAAACCCAAAACCCAAAACCCTAAACCCTAAACCCTAAACCCTAAACCCTAAACCCTAAACCCTAAACCCTAAACCCTAAACCCTAAACCCTAAACCGCAGAAGCCGAGCTGCTCGAGATCAGAGCAACCCATCTTCAAATTCGTTTTGAGACAGTCGGCCGATGGACCTGGATGGCCTGCTGTCCGCGAAACTCCGTCCGAATGTAGGGTTTAGGGTTTAGGGTTTAGGGTTTAGGGTTTAGGGTTTAGGGTTTAGGGTTTAGGGTTTAGGGTTTAGGGTTTAGTCCTGCTTTTGAGTATTCTTAAGCTCTTGAACTCTAGACCCTAAACCCTGGACCCTAAACCCTAGCCCTAAACCGAAAACCCCAAACCCTAAGCCCTCAAGGAAGCCCGTGGCAGACCTGGACCCGGCGGTTCGCTCCTTCCTGGCCCAATCGTTAGCCGAGGCCGAGGCTGCTGATGTGCCGGAAGTGTTCCTTGCGAATTGAATGATCGGCTTTTGTGTGTGTTTGTTGTTTTTTTGGGGTAGGGTTTAGGGTTTAGGGTTTAGGGTTTAGGGTTTAGGGTTTAGGGTTTAGGGTTTAGGGTTTAGGGTTTAGGGTTAGGGTTAGAGGTTTAGGGTTTAGGGCTTAGGAAGCTGGAGAGAGATGCGGACACACTCTTGCCTTTTCATGGCCCGCAAGTAGGGATATTAGGGCACACCCCTGTAAACCCGAAGCGCAAAACCCCCCAAGGTTGGCTCCCTTCCTGTCCGACGCCGGGCTGGGTGGCGAGGAGGAGGCGAAGGCCCTCTGCGAGCGCTTTGCGCTCGCCTCTAAGGATTCGGCGCCCGCTGCCGCGCCCTCCGGCGGGTACTTGCCAGCACAGGCGCTTGGGTCGCTGTGCCCAAAACCTGTGGCGTCTATGGATGTCCAGGAGGAGAAGCCGGCTCTGCAGCCTCTTGGAGAAGCGCACGTGCCCGCCGAGAAGCCGGGCGCCGGCGCAGGCCGGAGAGGGGGTGGTGCTGCCGCGCGGCGTGCCGCCCAGGCTGCGGCGGAGGCTGCCTTGGCCCCAGGTGCAGTGCTCGAGTTCGTCTCTGAGGCGGCTGCTGATGGTGCGGAAGTGGCCAAGGCCTTCAAGAGCTGCGTGGAGCTCCGCGCCTGGATGCAAGAGGCATCTGAGCATGCTGCCGTGCTGGCTGCTTCCTTCCAGGCCTACGCAGAGGACCAGCAACCCGATGCCCTGGAGGCCTGGTCCGCCCTCCTCTTGAACTGCATGGAGGAAGCTGGCGTGGCCGCCTGCCTTGCTGAAGACGAGAGCTTATCCGCAGTCGCGCAGAAGGCCAGTGTCCAGCTTGTGAAGCATGGGCTCCTGCGAGTCAGGCGGAAGATCTCCGAACCTTGAGGGCTAAATGAGGCTAAACGAACCCTAAAAAGTGTTTGTGGCCCCCAAGAACCTCACCCTCACAGGGTAAGTTATCTCAATTTCAAGTTATCCCAGTTTCATGTTGCACTTGGTCGCAAAGGAAGTGGGCGATCCCGTGTGGGCCTTCTTGCCCGAGGACCAGGAGTGGCATCCTGCCGTGGTGGATGCGATTCTGCCCAGTGGGCGATTGAAGCTGATCTTCATCGAGTACGGCAAGCCACAGGAGGCCGAGGAAGAGGAGCCTTAGTGGAGACTTCCATTACCTCTGACATGGCCCCTGTACCTTAGACCGCAAAACCCTGTAGGATTACGGCGGTGTGCGGTAAATGATCACAATTTTCGGGTCTGTTTGGTCCCTAAAAGGAGGTGCGAGCCTTGGCGGAAGTGGCGGACGAGGGCGACGCCGGCGAGGGTGAGTGCCAGATGTGCGAGCGGGATCTGAAGCTGACGTTCCACCACTTGATTCCTAAAGACAAGCACCCGACTTACCTTGGCAAGCGCTTGCCAAACGGCATAGAGGGTGAACCAACCCGATCCTTCTTGAACACCTATGGCTTGATGATCTGCCGCCAGTGCCACAACACGGTGCACAGCATTGCAAGCAATGAAGTCCTGGCTCTCGAGTACAACACCCTCGCAAAGTTGATGGTGCATCCTGTCATCCAACGCTGGGTTGACTTTGCGAAGAACCGAAAGGCGAGCAGCGGAAAGTCACGCTGAGAAAACAGGGGCGCATCGGGCACGCTTGGGAGCGTGTGTTTCAGTGCTGATAGCCGTAGGAAGACCCAATGGGCATTCTAGACTACACCTCGGCCTCTAAACTAAACCCTACAACCACAAGCCCTACACAACAAAAGCCCAAGCGCCCAGACCATTAGAACCCAACGCCCCCGCAAGGATGAGACGCATAATCCCTTTACAGCAAATTCCTCTGTGAGGTGCTGGGATAGCCCATGCTGGTCACCTTCAAAGCCCCTAAACACTCTGAACCCACTAATTAAACCCTCTAACATCTCTAAACCTAAACCCTAAACCCTAAAATGTAGCCCCTAAACCCGAAAACCTAAACCCTTACCCCGAAACCCTTAACCCTGAGCCCTAAACCCTAAACCCTTGCCCCAAAATCCCAAACCCTGAACCCTACCCCCTTCCCCAAAGTCCGGAAACCCCTAAGGCTTGCACTCTGAGGCAAATCAGCTACGCGGAGCGCCTCTGGAGGAGCTCCTGAGGAAATACGGCCGGCACCTTTGGAGGGTTTTCCAGATTTAGGGTTTAGGGTTTAGGGTTTAGGGTTTGGGGTTTAGGGTTTAGGGTTTAGGGTTTAGGGTTTAGGGTTTAGGGTTTAGGGTGAGACATGCTAGGGCTTCGGTGGTGTAGAGTTAGAGGGTTTTGCAGGGCTTCTGGGGTTTTATGGTAGGTCCGACTGGAGCTTAACCAGGTGTAGGCCTAAGGTTAGTTTTATGGATGCGGAAGTTTCCTCCAATAATTTCCATGGCAAAGGCTCACCCATAGTCTGCGAAGTCCTGTGAAGACTTAGCTGCACGCAAGTGCATGCATGAAGGGATAACTCAAGAGGAGACGTGTGCAGTTTATCTAGCAGTTGTCTGTATTTCCAACGCGTCGTTATGTTGAACAAATGCCCTCCCCCGCGCTCTCTCTCTCTCTCTTTCTTATTGTGGTCTTTCTCTTTTGGTTTGTCAGACTATCAACGCTACAAGCTGTAGAACCCTGAGCCCTCAGCCCTAAAACCTAAAACCTAAACCCTAAACCCTAAGCCCTACACCCTAAGCCCTAAACCCTAAACCTTTACAAGCTCTAAGACTGCCAGCCGAAGCCCTTCTCGCCCCTAAGCCTAAGGTCCAGACCCTAAACCCTAGACCCTGCATTGAAAGCGCTGAACCCTCAACCCCAAGACCCCAAACCTTAAACCCTATAAACCCCAGAAACCCTAGAAACCCTATAAACCCTAAAAACCCCCAAAAGCCCTAAGCCCCGAGGCCCCCAACCCTAAACCCCCAAGGCCTGCCACATCCCAAGGCTACTCGCGCCCATCAACCCTATAAACTCTACAAACCCTGTCAACCCTATAAACCCTAATCACCCTATCAAGCCCTATAAAGCCCTAAAAACCCCAAAACACCCAAGGCTACTCACGCCCATCGGCTCGCGTCTCGGAACGTCCCCCACGCACCGTCGCACGCTTCGCACGGAAGCCTGGAATCGGCAGTTGACGGGCTTGGTTTGGGGTTTGGGGGTTTCGGGGTTTAGGAAGGGTCTGAGGGTTTAGTGGGAGGGAAGGGTTTAGGGGTTTGAGGGGTTTCAGGGCTTGAGGGTTTAGGAGTCTCAGGGTTTGAGGGTTTGAAGGTTTGAGGGTCTGGAGGTTTGGGGTTTGGGGGTTTGAGGGTTTGAGGGTTTGACGGTTTGACGGTTTGAGGGTTTGAGAGTTAGGGATTGTGGGCTTGAGGGTTTGACGGTTTGACGGTTTGGTTTAGGGAATGGCTCTGCAAATACACTTGCCAAGCATGTAAGGAGCTTGGCACGCATGCCGCTATCTGAGGTTTAGGGCCCCGAGCCACAAAACCCTAAACCCCAAACCCCAAGCCCCAAAATCCCACCAGTTTTCGCAGCAGGGCTTGTAAAAGTGCGCATGAAGCCAACCGGCGACAGCAACCACCCAACCACAAGCCCCTCGCCGTGTCTAGGCGGGCGAAGTGGCGCGGGGTCAGCGTGCAGCTTACAGAGCTCAGGGTTTTAGGGTTTAGGGTGTGGGGTTTAGGGTTTGGGGTGTAGGGTTTAGGGTTTAGGGTTTAGGGTTTAGGGTTTAGAGGAGCTTGGCATCAGGACCCTACCTGTGACTGTAGCCTTATCAGCCCTACACCTTAGCTTAGCCTGGCACAGATCCCGCAACAACTGGGGAGAGGAGTGTGGTCATTGGAGGACCGCACCCTACACCCATGGCCCCTAAGCCTTACAAACCCTAAACCCATGGCGGCTTCCGGAATGCAGGCATAGCACCCAACACCTCGCGGGTTTCGTGTTTGGGGTTAGCACAGTGTTTCCGAGATTTCGGGTGCTTGTTGGCCTGAACCTGCACCCTGTTTTGTATGTCCTCCTCCCTCTCAACAGCCGAAGCCGATTTGGAACCTCATTTTTCTGAACTCCACCGGGAGCCTCCCGAAAAAGAGAGGCCCGGCAGTTGATTTAAAGCCGGGCAAACTTGCCTTATCGAGGGGGGCCCAAGACTCAAGCGTATGCAACTTTATGCAACAGCAAGACCTAAACCCTCACCCTAACGCCTAAGCCCCAAGCCGCAAATCTTATGGATCCCAAAGCCCAGTGTGGCGTTCCGGGGTTGAAGGGGTGCCGGCATCAGCCCTTGCCCTGTCGAAGCCATATAGGCCCAACTGGTTCGAGCTTGTTTCGGATCGAAGGCTTCAGGTTTCGATGTTTATTGTGTAGCGTTTAAGGCTTAGAGTTTAGGGTTTTAAATGCTTCTGGTTTAGGGTTTAGGGAACCCTGACCCTAACCCGAGACCCTAAACCCTAAACCCTAAACCCTAAGCCCAAAGCCCTAAGCCCTAAGCCTTAAACCGAGCCCTTCCGGAGGCTGCGCCTCTGGGAGAGGCAAGCGGGCACCGGAAGGAGGCCTCGGCCAGCCACGGAAGATTTGGGTTTTAAGATTTAGGGTTTAGGGTTTAGGGTTTAGGGAAACCCCTGGTGGACCTGGTTTTAGGGTTTAGGGTGTAGTGTTTGAGGTTTCGGGTTTGGAATTTAGGGTTTGGGGTTTGGGGGGTCGACGGGGCATTGGGGAGTCAATCCATTCCATATACGTGAAACGACTGATGTTTTTCATAAGCACATGTGGTTTATCTCTTAAGTATGGTGACGACGCCAGGAGGCAGGGCACAAGTGACTTATCTGACAGTCTCCAATTTAGAGATAGCGTCTGGGAGACAGCGCCAGGGATTGTGGCATCTTCGAGGCACTAGTCAGATTTACGAGAGTTGAACCGATCATGGCAAAGACGGCACTTGACATCTTGGTGTTTCTACGCGGGAGACGCGACATGAGGAACTTTGGTGACATCAAGATCAAAGGCTTAGCGGGCTCAGAAGGCATACTTGGAGAGTTTAGAGGGCTTCGAAACCCCAAACCCCAAACCCCAAACCCCAAGCCCAAAACCCAAAACCCCAAACCCCAAACCCTAAACCCTAAACCCCAAACCCCAAACCCCAAACCCTAAACCCCAAAGCCCAAAACCCCAGACCCCAAACCCCAAACCCCAAACCCTAAACCCTAAACCCTAAACCCTAAACCCTAAACCCCAAACCCTAAACCCTAAACCTAGCTTGAGCCCAAGAGCCTCCTCTTCGCATCCCTCTGACCTGCAGGCCATCGCAGCTCTCGCCAGGCCGCTCCGAGGATGGTGGCGAGCTGATGCAGGGCACCCTGAGACCTGAAAGGGCAATTTTTCCATGAAGGTTTCTTCAGTGTTGAGGGTTTAGGGTTTAGGGTTTGGGTCTAGGGTCTAGGGTCTAGGGTCTAGGGTTTAGGGTTTAGGGTTTAGGGTTTAGGGTTTAGGGTACCCTAAAGGGACTGTTCAGAAGGGTAGCCCAATATTTCGGAAGCCCCAAACGGTTTTACGGAACCATCCCCGAAGCACATCGGGGGTAGGGAGGTTCAGGGTCTCCATGGTTTAGTGATGAGAGCTACGTAGGGCCTGTGGTTTCGAAACTGCAGATTCTCGGAAATTAGGGGGATAAAGCGCAGAAACAGCGCTGCACAAGAGAGCCGTAGTTCCAAATCAGGGTACCCTGGATGTCTTAAAGCTCAGGCTATCATTTCTTCGCAGAGGGTACCCTGAACTTAAACCATCCTTTATGGCAAGGCCCGAACCAAGCCAAAACCAGGATTAAGTTATGGAAGGCCCGTTCCCTTAGAATTGCGAAGATTTGCGATTGTAAGTGGCTCAACGTCTTAAGTTCAAAGATCCACGAGGGGCTCGCTTTCTTCGTTTCCTGGCCTCGGAGGGATAGGACTCAATGCAAAGCTAGCCCTGGATTTTGTGAATTCACTGTCCAGGCCCCGACATTGCGGCCCCCCAAGACTGCAGATCCCAGGGTTCAAACCCAAGCTGGTAACTTCTTACGACCAGAGGCCACCTGCGACAAGAACATACCGAGATTTTCGAAGTTAGTGCTGTACGTCTTTGTTCTCCTCGCACAGTTAGGTGTCACCTCTCTGCCGAGCCAGTCAATATCTTAAACGAACTGTTCTCTGACAAAGTGCTGTCGCTTTACCCCTTACACCCTACACACAGTCTCTTAACGGGGTGATAACTGAAACTGGTTCTTAGTAGGGAATGAGGGAAGTAGGTACCTTAAATCCCCCTATACGACCCCTTAGGGATTAATCACGATACCAAGAATACCAAGACAAGGCACCTACTGCAACATCTTTTGTGACTGCCGAGGCTGCTGGAGGAGTGCCTATTGCTGCGCTTACACAGTTCAAAGGCGCGCGTCTCTCCCTCACTCTCCTTTCGCTCGCAGTTGATGGTGTTTGGGGGCTAAGGCTTAGGGTTGAGGATTTTGAGGTGCAGCGATAAGATTTGGGGTTTTGAGTTTAGGTTCGGGTCGGCTGTCGCTCTCTCCTCCTCCCTTCCGCCTCCCCGTCCCCCTCCCCTTCCCCCTCCCCCTCCCGTTCCCCCTCCCCTGCCCCCCCCCCCTTCCCCCTCCCCTTTCCCTCTCCCCTTCCCCTCCCCTTCCCCCTCCTCCTACCCCTCCCTTTCTCGCTCCCTCTCCCTTTCCCTCTCCCTTTCCCTCTCCCTCTCCCTTTCGCTCTTCCTTTCACTCTCCCTTTCACTCTCCCTCTCCTCTCCCTCCCTCTCCGTCTTGTTGGGGTTTGAGTCTTGGGGCTTGAGGGAGTAGGATTTTCTGAATGAACGTCCCTTGAACTGAACTCTGAACCTAGCATCGTGCAAGCCCTATCCGCCCTATCCTTCCCTCCCCTCCAGACTCCAGACCATTCTGAGTGCTCTACCCGATTTTGGGTTGCGGACAAATGCCCATAGAGGTGAAGTGATCCCGCTAACCCCAAACACTACATAGCGGGAACAGTAAGCCCTGTATACGTTTATGTCATATTTTACATACACACGCCAGCCTCCAAATCCTAAACCCCAAACCCTGGTTTGAACCTCTAGCCCGAAACCCTAAACCCTGAACCCTGAACCACAAACCCTAAGCCCTCAACCCCAAACCCCAAACCCTATACACAAAACCCCAAACCTAAACCCTAAACCCCAAACCCTAAACCCCAAACCCTAAACCCTAGACCCCAAACCCCAGACCCTAAAGCCCAAGCCCGCAAGCCTCGAGGGCAACTTCCTCGTGGCTTCGCAGCAGACGCCGGGACCAGGGGGCGCGCCACCTACACCGGGATCAGACTTTTGCACTTAGGGTTTAGGGTTTAGGGTTTAGGGTTTAGGGTTTAGGGTTTAGGGTCGATAAGGCTAGAGGATTTGTGAGCTTATGGGTTGTAGGGTTTTGGGCTTAGGGGGCTTACAGGGTGTGGGGTTTAGAGTTCAGAGTTTGAGGTTTGGGGTTTTGGGGTTTCAGGGTCAAGTGTTTTAGGTCTGGGGTTTTAGGTGTTAGGGTTGTATGGTTTACGGTTTGGGGTCTTGGGTTGGGGGCTTTAGTTAAGGGTTTAAGGTTTTGGGGCTGTGGGGTTTCGGTTTTGGGTTCTAGGGATTCAGGGTTTAGGGTTTGCGGGTTTTTGCTCTTGGGGCTTTAGGTTGAGGCTTTAGGGTTTTAGGGTTTTGGGTTTTGAAGGGGCTTCAGAGTTTGGGGTTTTAGGGTTTTGGGGTTTTGTGATTTTGGGGTTTACGGCTTTAGGATTTTACCCTCAACCCTCAACCCTAAACCCTAAACCTAAACCCTAAACCCTTAACCCTAAGGGTTTAGGGTCTAATGAGGAGCAGTCGATCTTGGCTTTGCTGGGTCTGAGGTTGACTTGGGATCTCCGGCACGGCTCTCTTTAGGGTTCGGGGTTTGGGGTTTAGGGTTTAGGGTTTAGGGTTTAGGGTTTAGGGTTTAGGGTTTAGGGTTTAGGGTTACTCTGTAGGAAGTGTCGTTTCGGTTCCTTGCCGGCATTGGGACATAACCGGCCCTCAGCAGAGTCCATGCGGCCCAAACCCCGAAGCCTCCACTTCGGCCCTAGGCCTTGAACCCTTGAATGCTACACCCTCTGAATTCAAATTAACCTTACACTCCCAGCCCTACAGCTTAAACTCGAACTCCCAAAACCCTACACCCCTAAATCCTAAAAAAACCCCGAGGCCCTAAATCCTAAACCCCGAAGCCCAAATCTTCACACCAAGGCGAAGAGAGCAAGTGGTCGCTGTTGGGTGCAGCAAGGTAGGGATGCGCCGGTCAAATGGTGTGGGGTTTGTGGGGTTTCGGATTTAGGGTGTCGGGGATTAGGGATTAGGGTCTAGGGTTTGGGGTTTAGGGTCCGGGGTTTGGGGGTCTAGGGTTTAGGGTGTAGTGGGTAAAATGGTTTCAGGGGTTTAAGGGTTTGGTGATTTTGCTGTGGTGTGCTTTGGCACTTGAAAGTTAGCCCTGTCTCCTCTCTGCCATACTCCCTAAACCAAGCCAACTTGAAACCCTAAACCCTAAACCTCAAACCCGGAAACCTTAAAACCCGAAGTTGAGAGCCAAGCCCAAAACCTAAACGCCTCAACCCGAAAGCCTAGACCGAAAAGCCTGAACCCTGAAGCCCGAAACCTCGACCTCAGGGGATCCCCTGGTTCTGAGGTCACCTCTTCGTCAAGAGCTATCCAAGGCTTCCAATTCGGATTTAGGGTTTAGGATTTAAGGTTTAAAGGGTTTAGGGTTTAGGGTTTAAGGGTTTAGGGGTTAAGGCTAAGGGTTAAGGGTTTAGGGTTTAGGATTAGGGTTTAGAGTTTAGGGTTTGGGCTTTAATTAGGGTTTAGGGTTTAGGATTTGGGGTTTAGGGTGGCCTCAAGGAGCTTTCGGGCTTTCTAGGTGACCTCTCATGTTCGCTCGACAGGAAGGTGCAGGAAGATGGGTACTTTCCGGAGGTGCGCCTGAAGAATGGCGAGGACCTACCGGGCTTCTCAAGGTTGTACAGCTGCTTGGGATTAGGGTTTGGGGTTTAGGGTTTAGGGTTTAGGGCTTCGGCCCAGCCAGCTACTCCAAAGAGCTGGAGTATGGAATTGTTTGGGTGGGCTTCCCAGCTGTTCAAGCAGAGTCCTGTAGCGCAGGCTATTTGAGTCTCCAGATTCTGCTGCACGCAGATGCTGTCAACCCTAAAGACCCCAAAACCCCCAAACCCACCAAAAACCCCTAAAAGCCTACAACCCTCAAGCTCGACAACCCCCAAAACCTCACACAACACAAAGAAAAGCAAAAACAACCTTACAACCCTGCAGCCCCAAAACCCGAAGCCCTAAACCGAAACCCCTACACCCGGCTCGAGGAAGAGGTTCACGTTCCGATTTGACGGCCTAGGGTTTTAGGGTTTAGGGTTTAGGGTTTAGGGGTTTCGGGCTAGAAGGTTAAGGGTCGGTTTAGTGGTTACACATCATTGTTTTCTCGACCAGACAGGCATGAGTTTGTTCCCGAGTCCTAGAGCCTTGAACCCGATTTGAAGGCAGCCGGCACAACTACATCCACAGGCCAAAGCTAGCTTCAGCGCATTTTTGTCGGCATATATAGCCCTTTGAGGAATGATACCTTAAACCCTATACCTTCAACCCTCACACCCTGAACTCTAAACCCTATAACCTCAAACCCTAGACCCTAAACCCTAAACCCAAAACCCATTCGGAACTCGAACTACTTCTCAATTCTCATTGAAGAGCCTGTGAAAGAGGACCCTGTGGTCGCGATACGCCGAACTGTTTCAGAGCATCTCCGTCTGTCGCAGGCTGCGAAAAATGGAGGGTTTAGTGTTTAGGGCTTAGGGCTTTAGAGGTTCTGAGGTTTAAAGGGTTTCGGGTTAGGCTGCAAAACATGAAGGGTTTAGTGTTTAGGGCTTAGGGTTTTAGAGGTTCTGAGGTTTTAAGGGGGTTTCGGGTTTGAGGGTTTGGGGTCGCTGAATCAGCGATCCGCCCGGAGCTTGCTCACGAGGCGATGCCTTGTTGGGGAGATTTCGGTTTCGAGCTGCGGTGTGGAGATCTCAGTTCACCAGGCAATGCCCATGTGCATCCACTTTGGCGAACGACTCCTGGAGGCCATATTTAGGGTTTAGGGCTGAGGGGGTTGAGGGTTGAGGGTTTTAGCCTTTCCAGTTTCAGATTTCAGATTTGTGGGTTTAAGTATCCCCCTGAAGGGCTGCTCACAAAGTCTTGGCAAGTTCCGTGGGATCTGGGCTCCCGAACGTTGTTGTAGTAGGAATTTCTCGGGGTGGCAGGGAGGTGTGTAAGTGCAAGTGATTTGTGTGACCCTACTCATGAGCAGTACCCATGAACCTTCAGGTAGGGTGTGCAGAAGAGATGTGGCTCAGTCTTGAGGGAGTGCGGCTAGGTTTCAGCCGAAAAACCGCTGTAAACTGCAAAATAAAGACACATACCTCCCTAAACCCTAAACTCTAAACCCTAAACCCTAAACCCTAAACCCTAAACCCTAAACCCTAAACCCTAAACCCTGTGCTCTCCCGAAGTTCGCCAAAGCAACTCCGGCAGGAACAGCGGGATCCGCAATCTCTGGCCAAGCTGGTCGTGCGCCAGGCGCAGTGGGCGGAAACCCTGAAACCTTCCTAAGCCCTCCTAAACTCTCCTAAACCTAAATCCCAAACTAGAAACTACTATTCAAGAACCCCTGCAAAAATATCGAATCAACAGCTTTTCCTACGTTGCCCTAGTTAGAAGAATATTTTGCTTTTTTCGGGGTCTTCTCAAAATAGCAGAAAAACCCAAGGAATCCTCAGCCCTACGAAGACCTAAGCCCTCGGCCCCCCAGTGCGCTGCGATTCTTCGAGTTGGGGGAGTTTTTTGGGCCCCGTGTGTAAGTAGTAAAGGGTTTTAGGGTATAAGGTGTATGTACAGCCTTAGGGTCTCGTCCCTGTGAAGTTAGCGTCTTAGGTCTTATGAATCGGGGTTTAGGGTTTGGGGTTTAGGGTTTGGGGCTTACAAGCTTAGAAGCCCCGAGATTCTAGGGTTTGGGGACACCTACCCCGGAGTTCCCCGGCAAGGGCTTATTCGAAACTATAAACCCCATACTCCTTAAACCCAAACTTTAGAAATACAGCACCATGGACACCCCAAGGCGAAAGGCCCCCAAAAACCCTAAACCCTCTCCGGTGTATGGTAGTACCCTAAACGCTAAGCCCTAAACCCTGAACCCTGAACCCTAAACCCTAAACCCTAAACCCTAAACCCGAAACCCGAAACCCTAAACCCCAGCACAGGGGAGCGGAGCCCAGGTCGTGGATGTGCAGCTCGGTTCGCCCAACGTGCGCATGCTGCCTGGGGCCTTCACCACCGAGGGTGTTTAGGGTTTAGGGTTTAGGGTTTAGGGTATAGGGTTTAGGGTTTAGGGTTTAGGGTTTAGGGGAGCATGGGCTTAGGACTTATTAGAGTTTAGGGTTTAGGGGATTTATCGGGCTCACTAGGGATTATCGGGAGTAGGGACGAGTAGATGAGTAAGGTGTCTTGGGCTTCTGTTTTTTTTCAGGGTTTGCAGGGCTTACCGAGTGATTTGAAAGTATGCCGGACAACTTCCGAGGAAACGGTTCTTGGCCCAAGCTGCTGAACTCATTGCAGCCTATTGGGTTTCGGGTTTGGGAAATACTTGGAGGTTCATGGTACTTTTTTTTTGTATATTTATAAGTACAAAGGGGACTATCAAGGCATCATTCTGCAGTTGTGGCCTTCTGGAGATATTGGAGGGCGGCGCAGTCGATGTGAGGAATCCCCAAATCTCCAGCTCCCCGAGCTATACCAGACACCCCATAAACTTAACTCCACACCCCTAAGCCCTAGAAACCTAAGCCCTAAGCCCCCTAAACCCTAAACCCTAAACCCTAAACCCTATGAAACCTAAGCCCTAAGCCCCCTAAACACCTAAACCCACAACTAACCTCCATGCCCAGGTGCTGCTTGATGATGCCTGGCATGGAGGCGGAGGCCGAGGCACGGGAAGTTGCAGAGCTACGCCTCTAGGGTTAGGGTTTAGGGTTTCGGGTTTCGGGTTTAGGGTTTAGGGTTTAGGGTTTAGGGTTTAGGGAGACCTCCAGCTCCAGCTAGTTGTCCAGAGTTGCGTCGACCTCCGCACCGAAGCACCCCTCTTCGTCCCAGCCCAGTGAGTTTAGGGTTTAGGCTTTTGAGTTTAGGGTTGGGGTTTAGGGTTTTGGGCTTACTCGGTTTAGGGTTTGGGCGTTGTCGTGTTCTCGTTTACTCGTCTGAAGACGCAGCGAAACTGACTGTGTTTGCGAGGAGGAAGTCGGGTTAATTCCAGGGGCAACCGCGCCCAGCGAGTGTAGCAGCGTTTCCTCCAAAACGTCACCAATCCTGAGCCCTATCAGCTCTAAGCAACCTATATATATATAATATACCAACCTTATAAACCCTATAAGCCCCATAAACCGCATAAACCCTAAACCCTGTAAACCCTTAACTCTGTATAGCCGGCGCCCTAACCCGAAGTGCCTCAATACATCTTCGGGAAGGCCCTGGGCATCAAACCTCGGTCGAGCGGGGGCAAGAGCGACGTCGACGAAGAGGAGCACGGTTCAGCTGGGGTAGGTTAGGGTTTCGGGTGCAGGGTTTGCAGCAAATGCTAGAATCCTAGCCCACCCTGAGCTATGAACCCTTTGGTGTCCTTTGGCCCGAATACACGCTTCTCAGGCGCATGGGCTGGCGTGCCCTGGTTGTACGGGTTAAGGGCATCGGATTCTATCCCTGTAATTCCTAAACCTTCCATCTCAATGCGCAATTAGGGATTTTAATCCTCAACCCTAAACCGAAACCCTAAACTCTAAACCCTAAACCCTAAACCCAGCCAGTCCCAGACTCAGTAGGGCCAGGGCTTGATACGTAGCCTGAAGCTGAGCGCCTGCACGGCTCAAACTTGTGGTGTGAGGGTCAGTGCTCCAAATCATGGTGTGTGTTTGGGGTAGCCTAAATAAGAATAAGAGGTGCCACCTCAAAATAAGGACCCCGCAAAGGAAACATATCTTCGAGAAATCATGAGAGTGCTTAGGATTTAGAACATCGTGGTGTTTGGGATTTAGGGCTTTTCGGGTAATGTTTAGGATGTAAGGCTGTAGTTGAGGGTTTAGGATTTGGGTGGTTTTGGGGGGTCGCAAGGACGTTTGGGGTTTAGTGTCTTTGGTATGTCAGTCGGCAATGGGGTGGTGGGTGGATGCACACCATGCAGGAGATTGAAGTCCATGCGTTGATGCAAGAGCTCGTGGAGGGGCGATGGCCTCAGGCTTCTCCAGTGTGCCCTCGAAGAAAGGGCAAACCGCAAACCCCTAAACCCTAAAGCCTAAACCCCTAAACCCCTAAACCCCTGAACCCTGAACCCTAAACCCTAAACCCTAAACCCTAAACCCACCCACCCCTACTGTGAACTGTGGAAGTCTAGACCGGGCATTGTTTTTCAAGCAAATCATTGGGGGAGAAAAAACATGGAAGGCGTTACCGTTCGGCGTTCAATGGGGGGAAACGGATTTGCAATGTAGGGCTTTGCGCAAACATGGCACAAGTGACGCAGGTATCATGAGAAACGCGAGAGAATTCGCTGGATCGAGCAAAGTCTTAACGTATAGCACAGGCGATTCAGCCATCATGACAAACGCGGGAGAATGCGCTGGGTCAAGCAGATTCTTCAATCATAGCACAAGGTACCCAGCTATCTGGACAATCGCGGAGAACGCGTTGTGTTGGGCAGAATGCTATAAAATGCACAAGCGACTCAGTTATCATATGTTATCATAGCAACGCAGGAGAACACTCCTGAGCAGAGTCCCAATGTATAGACGGGCGACTCAGCTATCATGGTGAACACGGGAGGCCCTGGGCATCAAACCTCAGTACGTGCATCTCGTTATGCTCTCAAACACCCCGGGGCTTCGAAGATGAACACTCGGTGCGTGCATCTCCGCGCGCTCGGTTATGGCCAGGGGCTTGGAAGATGAATACTCTGTACGTGCATCTCGGTGCCTTCGGTCGGCCAGGGGCTTCGATGATGAATTTTCCGTACATGCATTTCGGTGTGCTCGGCCAGCCAAGATGAACGTTCGGTGCGTGCATTTCGGTGTGCTCGGTTAGCCAGGGGACTCGCAGATTTGATTGGCCCATGCGTTCATTTGGGAATCCAACATACATACTGGATTTCAGTTGGTTTGCCAGGGCCAGGTTGACCCTAGCGTTCCTTCGCAATACTGAGTTTTACCCATGCTTTGGTGCTGTCCAACAAGACATTCCGCCCACAGCGTTCACTGGGGAATTCTGATTTGGTAGTGCTTTATTCGCCTTCGCTTGAACCGGTGCGTTCATTGGGGTTTAGATGTATTTGGAAGGGGTGGTTTCGACTTCCGTTGTCGCCTGTACCACCTACTCAGGGTGGAGCCCCGTGTTGCTGCTGGCCAAGCTCAGCTAGTTGATGCCGAAGCAAGCTGCTGGGCTGTCAAGGGGATGAGGAGCTAAAGGCTCAAGCTGCTGTTTAGGGTTTAGGGTCTAGGGTTTAGGGTTTAGGGTTCAGGGTGGCTAGTTTAGGGTTTAGAGCCCAGAGCCCGAAAGCTGCCCGGACCATAAGGTGTCTCTGCCATCGCCGCGCAGCGCGCAGCGGCAGTTGCAGAGAAGGACTGGCAGCCAGGTATTCGGCAGCTTGTTTTTTTTTTGTTTTTTTTTTTTTGGGGGGGGGGGGGGGCACAACATATGCCCTACAAGTACAAGCGTTTACCCGAACCTGAAACACAAAGCCCTGAACCCGGCCTTTTGCTCCCAAACTCCAGGATGCACCAACTCCCCCCCGCCCCCAGCCCCAGACCCTAAAACCCCAAACTCCTAACCCTATGCCCTTGATTTAAGACACTATTTAAGCCTCATGAAGCCCCTAAACCCAAAACCAGCCTTTTCGTACCCACCACCATATTACAGGGGGGCGTGGGGGGGACTTTGATTCCTAAAGCCCTAAACCCTAAATCCCACCAGGTGCATACGGCCATGTTTTGGGCCCGGATTCCATTCTTGCAGTGCATTTGGTCCCTGAGTAGGGCTAGTTTTTCGGAGCTACCCCGAAAGCAGGGTTTGTAGGCCATATGCCTTAATAACAGGTCCACACCCCCAAACCCCCAACCCCCAACCCCAAACCCCAAACCGCCCAAACCCCAAACCCCAAACCAATGCACCATCCCAACTTCAAGGTTTCACATTATGGTTTTGGATGTTCCCCCCATTTACTGACAGACTCAGGATCCCACGCTGATGCGCTTTCTGCACGAGGCCGGTTTGGGGTTTGGGGTTTAGGGTTTAGGGTTTAGGGCTTAGGGGGTTCCGGGTTTTCGGCTTTATAGGGTTCAGGGCTTAGGGGGTTCAGGGTTAGGGGAACCGGGTTCAGGGTCTGGAGTTTAGGGTTTTTAGGGCGCAGGATTTAGGAGGCTGCCAGAGCTAGGCAAGGCCTGGATGGTGGGAACGCATGGGTGTTTGTGTTGCTATGGGTGTTTTTTCGTTGGGTTTTTTGGGGGCGGGGGGCAGTGAGTGAGTGAGCTGGCCTGTGCGCACTGCAAAAGAAGCTGCCGCCCGGGGAAAACACGCATCCCTCCCTGCTGCAAACTCCCCCCAATACCTAAGCACGCCTCCGCCCCCCAACCCCCACCCCCACAGGAAAAAACAAAAATTGCATCCCGCACCGGCACCCTAAACCCTAAACCCTAAACCCTAAACCCTAAACCCTAAACCCTAAACCCTAAACCCCCCAAACCTCCAAACCCGCAAACCCCCGAGTCGCCGTGGACTTCAGGCGTGGCGGCTTGGGAGCAGGCCCAGGCAGGCGCAGGCCAGGCCCCCTCCCTCCCAAAGCTTCCTGACCGCTTCTGAGCGGGGTTTCGACTGTTTGCTGATTATAAGAAGCCCAAAAAAGAAAAGATGATAGTCCCTATACTGCCCAAAACAGAAGAACATTTGTATATTTTGGTTTTTGTTGGGGTTTCTTATAAGCAACCAGAAGGTTTAGGGGTTAGTTTTTCAGGACGCCATGGTTTGCACCGGTCAAACCTGCATCCAGGTTTTGACCCTCCTGGAGGTTTGGACCCTATGGACGCTCCTGCCTTCTTGGAGGTTTTTACCCTCCTGGCGGTTTTTACCCTCCTGGAGGTTTGACCCTCCTGGAGGTTTGACCCTCCTGGAGGTTTGGGCCCTCCTGGAGGTTTTGAGCCTCCTGGAGGTGTTGACCCTCATCCGAAAACAGCACACCGAAATCGTGGAGGCGTGGACGCACCAGAGACCAAACGGTGTCACCATCTCAGGTTTGAAGATTTATGGGTTTATTGCAGGAGCCTAAATTTCTTGCAAATAACAATTTTAATTACATCGGCTCTTACAGTAATTAGTCGTTGAGGCCTTTTTCGGCTTTCAAGTTGGGCAGGGGGGGGGGGTTTGGGGTTTCGGGTTAGCTCAGATCCCTTGCTACTAAACAGAACTACGGTAGCTTCATGGGTAGCTAATAAGGGTTACAAGTGTGGAAAGTATACTTATAAGTCTACTTAGGGTACTTATACCCCTACTTCTAACTACCCTGGAACCTCCAAGTAGTGAGGGGCAGGCTGATTTTGGCCCCCCTCAGCGCCTCGATGCCTTCACCACTGCATCCTTCATCCGAATCCTAGACCTGAAATCCCTCCCAAGCCCTAGACCCTAAATGGGTTTAGGGTTTAGGGTTTAGGGTTTAGGGTAAAGCCCTAAACCCTAAGCCGTCCCCCAAACGATGCCTTTGCCCTGCCACCATGTGGCGACGCGCCCAGGGCACCAGATCCTTGCATGCCGAGGCCTACTGGTTTAGGGTTTAGGGTTTAGGATTTAGGGTTTCGGGTTTAGGGGTCCCTTTTAAAATATACTATAATGACCTTCAAGAACCTGTTCTAATCGTTCAGTGGGAAATGGTCGGGCTGTGTTTCTGTCGTTTCAGGATAGTATTTAGATGTATTTAGGGTCAGGGAGTTTTGGTGTTTAGGCTGCAAAAGAACTTGAAAGTCAAGTCACCACATTAGGGACGCAACTATAGTCGCATATATATGTATGTGTATGTATATAAGAGAGAACTTATGTTGTATTGTACTCGTTTATATGGGTTAGAACAATAAATATTTCGTTCCCGGCCTTTGTGAACTTCATGTATTTCTTGCACAGCAGCCACACATCCAGACCCGGGCTTCTGGGGACATGCTCTTCAGGTCCCTTGCATAGGGGGGAGCCTTGGGATGTTCGACAGTCCTTGACAGGGATTATGGTACCCCCCCTTATTCTAGTTCCTATTAAGGGCTGTTAGCATAAGGGGGAAGGTCCAAAAGGGAGCCTGTTCGCAAATCACAGCTTTCAAAGACCCGGGTTGAAAGGTTCTAGGACTCACGCTATGCGGATGTAAGTGCGGAGCGGAGGATCTGGGGCTGGCAAAGCATGAAGCCCTCAACGCACGTCAGTGTTGCAGAAATACCGACCCTGAATTGCCCTGAATCGAAACCCAACACCCCAAACACCTAACTGAACCCACTACATCCTGAACCCTAAGACCCAAAATCCGAAGCCCCAACACAAGTAAGCCCCTGTGCGTTGTCCCGCACACACTCACGCCCAGTATGATCCGGCCACGGGGAACAAGATCTACCGCAACGCGCGGCTCCTGTTGCCACCATGCATGGTCCCCGTTCATAATTGCTTAGGGTCCCTTTGTAATTGTATTGGGCATAGTACTTATAGCCGAGAAAGAGAACTTTAGTGGGCTTTGTCGGTGTGCTCATTCAGAAGGAATCATGCAGTCTAACCTTTCTTCCCCCGTGGTTGTTTGAAAAGTAAGCATAATCATCGTAGAGTTTCCCAAGCTCGCTGGCAGGTTCCTGGCTTTCGCGTCTGGAACACCACTCTGATGCCCTCCAACCCTCAGACCTGAATCCGACACCCCTGAACCACAAGCCCGAAACCCTGAACCCCAAAGAACCCTTAAACCCCCAAGTCGTACACCCTACAAGCCCTACACCCTAAACCCCTAACCCCTAAACCCTAAACCCGAAACCCGAAACCCTAAACCTTGAACCCGATCCCTCAAGAGCGAGCCCGAGGCTACCTGGCTTTCGCAGCCCCTCGTGTGCTGTTACTGCGAGCCTGGGCCCCCCAGCGTTGTGGGGTTCAGGTAGGGTTTAGGGTTTAGGGTTTAGCGTTTCGGGTTTAGGGCTTAGGGTAATTACAAGGGTTTAGGGTGCAAAGGTTGCAGGGGACCATACACCCTAGCCAGAGAAGCAACTGCCCAAAGCAACGGGCCAAACAAGGATTCTTGGAGTCTCATTTGGGCCTTAGTTTGGCTAGGAGTCGGTAGATTCGTCCTTGTTTGCTCGCGTATAATCCCGACAACCTACAAAATGATCCGACTATGCGGGGATCCATGTTGAATACTTGAAGGTCGCCTATTGTCGTCAACCCCCCCATAGTGAACTCCCCAGACCCTGAAAATGACCGAGCGGCCTCTGAGGACCCCACGGCTCGCTGAGAGGTTCATCATCTACTTGCTCCGCTTCTTCGGCACAGGCGCGAGATCATTGGTTTGGTGTTTGGGGTTTAGGGTTTAGGGTTTAGGGTTTAGGGTTTAGGGTGGGGTATTCGGGTTGAGGGCTGGGGTTTGCAAATGGGGCTACTGAACTCTAACATGGGTCCGTGGTCCCAAAAAATTCCTAATCGGGGTTAGTTGTAGAGTGACGGTTGATGGGGCTTCGAGTGCCCACTCAGGGTAAAGGTTTTTGCCCTTGAAGAGTGTAGTGCCTTGCAGCTGACGATTTTTTCCGAAGTGTGCCCAACCAACTACAACAATGTCTCGATCGCCGGTTATAGAAGTAGGCATCGAAAAGGGAGGGACCGCCGGTTTTGCTGACCACATGTCGTTGTCCTTCCCACGCAGTGAGAACGATTTTTTCCATGGTTTTTTGATGCGTTGCCGGCGATGTGGAGTTGTCTACTTGAATCATCCGCACTGGGGCGCTGCGCAGTCTAATTCCTATCAACCCTAGGCCATGTTTTCCAGGGAACAAGGGACTCAACATCTGGCAGGCCCAGCACCAGGGCTGCACCGCCTTGCTTCATAACTTAAATAACTTCATTCAAATAGAGGATGTTAAGCCCGAAGCCCTAACCCTAAAACCTAGAAACCTTAGCCATGCCCTATCAACCCGCTAAGGCTCGAAGCTAAGCCATAAACCCCAAACCCCCAAGCCCAAACCCTAAATCAACCCTAAACCATAAGCTCTAACCCTACACCCCTATAAACCCAAACCCCACTCTAAGCTGAGCACTAACCCTAAACCCTAAACCCTAAACCCCAAACCCTAAACCCTAAACCCTCAACCCTCAACCCTCAACCCTAAACCCTAAACCCTAAACCTCCACGCTGCGCAGGTGGAGATGCCCCCCTGATTAAGTCGGTTCCCTTTCTGCCGGAGCGCTTCGTCAAGCAGGTGTCGGCTAAGGGTCTCCCACGCCCTGAACTCCACATCCGCACTTTCGGATTTGGGTTTAGGGTTTGGGAGTTGGGGTTTGGGGTTTGGGGTTTGGGGTTTGCGGTTTGGGGTTTGGGGTTTGGGGTTTGGGGTTTGGGGTTTGGGGTTTGGGGTTTGGGGTTTGGGGTTTGGGCTTTGGGGTTTGGGCTTTGGGCTTTGGGCTTTGGGCTTTGGGGTTTGGGGTTTGGGGTTTGGGGTTTGGGCTTTGGGGTTTGGGCTTTGGGCTTTGGGCTTTGGGCTTTGGGCTTTGGGCTTTGGGCTTTGGGGTTTGGGGTTTGGGGGTTTTAGTCTTTGGCACTTTCGCTGCTTGAGGGCCTGGACCCTAAAGGCCTAGAGTTTGTAGAGGGCCAGCACCCCGGTATATAAACCCCCTTTCTGAAAGGGTAGTTAGGGGGGGCGGGGGGCTTTAGGGGCTTTCGGGGGCCTTCGGGGGCTTTCGGGAGCTTTGGGGTTTAGGGAGCTTTGGGCGCTTGGCAGGTTTAGGGCGAGAATTTCCGGGTTCAGGGAGCTAGAGGGGGTTGTGCTGTGGGAGATGCTCCAGTTTCCCTGTCTTGTCTTGAGAAGGGATCCTAATCAAACGTGTCGCTTTTTCAACACAAGCCAGTCGACCCGCGAACCTAAACCTTCAACCCCATAAACCCCATCTATGCCCTGTACACCCTAACACCTCACTGTCCAGGCCTCGGCAGCGTTGTCCTTGCAGGCCGGCCGGTTTATTGGTATGGGCTCAGGGATTTAGCTGATAGATAGGGCGATTTCGCAGAACAGAATCCCGATCGTTTCACCTGCTAGCTCTTTTCCTGGCGTTCTTCTTTGCGGGTTCCCCTGTTTTTTGCGACGTGTTGTTGAGCATCGTGAACTTTATTGGGGCTTCGGTTTTAGGGGTATTGGACTTGTGCGCTCATGTAAATCACAAGAACCTAAGCCCTAAACCCTTGCGAAGCGCCTGTCCCAACAGGCTGCTTGGCGCGGCTACCGCGGGCTTCCCAGCTGTCTTCATGATGTACAAGCCAAGGCTTCACGGAAATTCCATACATTCCAATTCCATAGAGCATATGACCCTAACCCCAAAATAGCACAGTTGGAATGTCAGAGGTGAGTGTGAGTACTGGAGGGAAGGGAGGTTAGCGGTTCAATGACCAGCTAGCACAAGCTTCCGGGCTTTTGGTCCACGACTTTGGGTTAGGGTTCATGGCCATAGGTTTGGGGATTTTGGTTTAGGGCTGCAAAGTTTGTTTAGGGCGTCCTGCTCGAAGAGTATTCTCGGCTTTGTGCGCCGCCCTCAGAAGTAGGGAGCTTCATGTGTGGAATCTGTTTTTTTGTTTTGGGGGGGGGGGGGGTTGAGGGTTAAGGGGGTTTATGGTTTAGGGCTGCATGGTTTAGGTGGCGTGAGGTCTTTGGGCCTGCAAGCTACGTTCCCAAGCATCTTGCCTTCCATAGCTCGGTCTAGTGTGCGGCAATCTAGGGTAGCCACATGGTCCCTTCATCTGGCCCCTTGCCTTCTTTCAAGGGATCCGAAGTATGGGCCCTTGGGTTGTAGAGAGTATATAAGTATATAAGGGACTGAAAGGGGTCCCCTTTTAAGGGCCCAGACTACGAGACCCTAAACCCTAAACCCTAAACCCTAAACCCAAAACCCTAAACCCTAAACCCGTCCTAAGAGCCAAGATCTCAATGACAACAGAGGTGAGCGTTGCTCCTTGCCCTCGAACCTGCGAACAGCCGCCGCGCTGCGGCGATGCGCGCCCCTGGGACTTGAGACTACGGGTTTAGGGTTTAGGGTTTAGGGGTTAGGGTTTAGGGTTTAGGGTTTAGGGTTTAGGGTTTAGGGCTTAGGGCTTAGGGTTTGGGGGATCTCCAATAGAGTTTGGGGAGGTTTCGGGGATGTAGAGGGTCCAGGTTTTAGGACTTAGGGTCTCTTTTAGGGTTCCGAAGAGATTTCTGGGTTCGGGGCTGTCGTGGCTTCTCGGACTTTCAAGGCTGAACCAGGCATTGCGGGCTTCTGGGGTTCTGAAAGTGAGCCTGGTCTTCCGCAACATGGTCACTTTCCGAGCCAAGCCCGAAATCCCGGAAATTGCAGAAATCCCCAAAACCCCAAGCCCTCAGCCCCTAAGCCCCTAAGCCCCTAATAGCCCCTAAACCCTGAACCCTAAACCCTAAACCCTACAGACCCTATCGGCCAATGTGCGAAGCCCTGAGGTTGTCAAGCCCTCACAGGGTTTAGGGCTTAGGATTCAGGTTTTAGGGCTCGCCGGAGCCTGGGTCGTGGGCTTGGCAGCGTTAGGATCCTAGCTCAAACCCTAAACCCTAAACCCTAAATCCTTAACCCTAAACCCTAAACCCTAAACCCCCAGAAACCCTCTTAGCCTTCCCCAGCCCAGGCTCTGCATCCAGAGGTGCTGGCGCTGGTCTTTGCTCAAGCGGCGCCTCGAGCTGTTGCAAGGCGCTTGCAAGCCCAAGGGGTTTAGGGTTTAGGGTTTAGGATTTAGGGTTTAGGGCTAGCCCCTAAACCCTAAACACGCGAAGAAGAGCAGGAAGCTTGCGGAGGCGCGGAGCTCGAGATCACTTCCTTGCAAGGGTTTTAGGGTTTTAGGGTACCCCAAACCCGAAACCCTAACTCTCTAAACTTATAGGATTTAGGGTTCGAGGTTGCCGTGGGGGTGTGAAAACGTGATCACACCGACTGCTGAACTCTACATGAACACCTCGTGGAAGGGTCTAGGGTTTTGGGTTTTGAGTTTTGGGAGGTCTTGTGGTGGGCCTGACAGTTTAGGGTTTCGTAAAAGTCCTCAAGCCTTGCACCCAAGCCCTAGTATCCTTAAACCCTAAACCCTAAACCCGAAATCCCAAACCCCGAGCCCTAAACCCTAAACCCTAAACCCTGAACCCTACACCCTGAACCCTGTCCTTCAAGGGAAGGGCCAAATTTGGCAGGTGCCGCACGAGCCGCAAAGTCTGTGAGAGGCGGGCCGCCTGAACCTCCTTCGCTCGGGACGCAATGGGTTTAATTGGGATTTGGGGCTAAGGGTTTAGGGTTGATAGGGTTTAGAGTTTTGGGTTTATAGGGTTTAGGGTCTGGGGTCTAGAGTTTAGGGGTTAGGGTTTAGGGTTTGGGGCCTTAGGGTGCGTCTTTCCGCGCCGATGCAGAAGATCATGTGCGGCGCAACCACCACAGGGTGTGCGGGCTTCAGGGTGTAGGGTTTAGGGCTTGGGGTTCTGGGGCCCTAGAAATCCTCTACACTGCACTTGCGATCCCAAACCCCATCGGCCAAAAACTCACGCTCTAAACCCCGAAAACCCATGATGGGACGGCGCAGGGTGGGGGTTTGTCTCGCTTTGTGTGTTGTTAGTACGTTTGTTTCTGCCTGTTCTTTGTGCAGAAGAGGAATGGTAATGTTTGTCTTGAGTCCAATAAGCTGTTAATGGGAGTCGCTGTTGAGATGGGTGAAAAAGTATTCGTCCTGCACCCTAAACCCTATCAACCTACAATCCCTACAAACCCTTTAAGCCCTGTATGCCCTAGGAATTCTAAGTCCCCCTCTGTCCTACCATCCTAGGTTCCCCCCTTAAATAACTACCCCGAGAAAGCCTTAATCATGGGGGGGGGGGGGGGGGTAGTATAGACCCATGAGACTGGGACTATCGAGGCCATTGTAGGTCTTCATGCTGGCAGTTACCTCTTCATCGAATATCGATGCCCTAAACCCTAAAAACCCTAAACCCTAAACCCTAAACCCTAAACCCTAAACCCTAAACCCTAAACCCTAAACCTAACCCTAAACCCTAAACCCTAAACCCTAAACCCTAAACCCTAAACCCTAAACCCTAAACCCTAAACCCTAAACCCTAAACCCTAAACCCTAAACCCTAAACCCTAAACCCTAAACCCTAAACCCTAAACCCTAAACCCGAACCCTTTCAAGGGAATCCCCAGCCCCGCTTTCTGGGTTCGGGTCGAAGACTTCCAAGGGTTTTGGGATCTTGGGCTGCTGGTCTTAGAGGTTTAGGGTTTTAGGGTTTCAGGGGTGTAGGAGTTTGTTAGGGTTTTAGGGTTTCAGGGGTTTAGGAGTTTGAAAGTTTCAGGGTTTCAGGTTTTTAGGGGTTTGAGAGTTTCAGGGCTTTAGGGTTTCAGGCCTTTCGAGTTGTAAGGTTTAAGGGTTTCGGGATTCCTTAGGCACGCCGCCCAGAATCAGAAGAATGCCCGAGCACACGGCAGGAGCGCATCCTCATCGCGCTGAACCTGATCAACAGCACCTCGGGCTGCTACTCATGTTCGAAGCATTGAAGAACTGGATGGATGCTACGAGCTGGAGTATCCCGAAACCCTACACCCTACACCCTAAACCCGAAACCCTAAACCCTAAACCCTAAACCCTAAACCCTAAACCCTAAACCCTAAACCCTAAACCCTAAACCCTAAACCCTAAACCCTAGCCCTTAAGCCCTTTCGGTTCAGAAGCGAAACCATTCCAAAATAGTCTTCAAGCCGTTGAAGACTCATGCATGCAGCTATCCAGGGCTGCAGCTCGTGAAGGAAAGCTCCATTTGAGGTTTTGGGTTTAGGGGTTTAAGGTTTTGGGGCTTTTTGGGTTTAGGGTTTAGTATACAGGGTGTAGGGTTTAAGAGTTGATTTAGGGTTTAGTGTGTAGGGGTTGGGGGGTGTGGGGTTCAGGTTTTAGGGCATTTCGGATTTAGGGGTTTTAGGGCGTTTCAACTCTGGTCCACGGAGGCCGTAGGCGAGCTTAAGGTGTGAACCGCTACCCGCCGCTGCTCCACGAAAGCAACTACGGCCGGCGGCCCAGGGTGGGACAACTGTTTGTATGGGTTTAGGGCCACATCCGCTTATTTCAAGGGATTACGACTCGTACCCCTATAAGGTTGTACCCCCTAAAAGGTTCCCCTTACTATACTCCTGGATCTGTAGGAAGGGTCCGCAAAACCTCCAAGGCATAACCCAGGTTCCCTCTTAAGCACACACCAAGCCAAAGGGCACAACATACTCCGATTGCTTTGGGAACCGACATTTCAAGCCGCAAGCCATAAACCCCAAACCAGAAACCCTAAACCCTGAACCCAAACCCCTAAACCCTAAGCCCTAAACCCTGATGTGAAACTGCACCGTGGGGGGCCACTTTGCACCGCAAAAAGCCCTCAACCCCTGTTTGGGGGGGAGGGGGGAGTTATCGGGTTAGGATCTGTACCTACCCAAAAACCTATCCTTGGTGTAAGCTGCCTGAGAATCCGAACAAGGGTGGGGTGTTTTTTCCGCAAGAAACCTACAAACCCCAAACCCTAAAAGAAGCAGGCTTTGGGCCTCTTTTCTGGCAAAAGGAACCCCTGAAGCACTAAACCTGAGCGCTCAGCCCGACATTTTTCCCCGGGTGGCGAAAGGGGTGTCGCTTTTAGGGCATTTTGGGGTCTCGAGTCATTTTGGGGGTTCGGTGTGTTGGGATGTATGTGTCTAGATGTTCTGGTTCAGGGTCCCCGGAGTTCGGTTGGGGGTGGCAAGCATTGCTGGGAGAGGGAAACTTCATGAGGCTTCTCCGTCAACGCGGAAGATGAGCTTGTCCTTGTCGTGCATCCGCCAAAGCAGCTGGGCGGAAGAAACCCTAAACCCAAAACCCTACACCCCTTTAAACCCTTTAAACCCTTAACACCGTTTAAACCCTAAACCCTGCACCCGTCTCACAGCATGAGGCCAAATCCCCACGATCCGACAACAGCAGAGCTTCCCGAAATCCGGAGAACCCGCATGCACCATAGCTATTTGGGGGCTTAGGGGCAATAAGCCCTAAACCCCTGAACCCTAAGCCCTAAGCCCTAAACCATAAACCCTAAACCCTAAACCCTAAACCCTGAGCCCTATTAAACCCCTCTAAATATAACACGACGAGGCGTATTTGGTTCAGGGTTTAGGGTTTAGGGAAACCCTACACCCTAAACCCTAAACCCACAAATTAGGGTTTAAGGGTTTCGGGTTCAGGGTTGAAGGTTTTGAGGCTGTTGAGGGGCTGATGAGGCGTTTTTGGCGTCCGTTGGAGTGGTGTAAGCTAGGTAGCCCACTGTCTGAGCTGTATTGTATTTTGTCTTCTTCTTCTTCTTCCAAGGCCTCACGAACCCACAGCAATGTTATTTGTTATAGAACCCCAAGCCCGAAACCCTAAACCCGAAACCCTATACCCTAAACCCGCCCTCAGCGGGCTTGGGTGTCCATCTTGGGTTCTTTGCAGCAAGGCGCCATCTTTGCAGGGACGAGGGCCGGCCGAAGGTCAAATCAACCCGTAGCTCTGAACCCTCAAATCCCAACACACTACCCCGATTGGAGCCCAAAGCCCCAACAGTGTAGGGTTTACAGGGTTTAGGGTTTAGGGTTTATGGTTTAGGGTTGCCTCCCGCCCTAAACCCTAAACTTCAAGCCGAGCGCGGCTGCAGAGGCCTTCCCTCGTGAAGCGAGTGAAGGCTCACGCTGGGTCTTGTGATGAGTTTAGGGTTTAGGGTTTAGGGTTTTGAATTTAGGGTTTAGGGTTTACGGTTTAGGGTGGTTGTGGGGCTTTAGGGGCGTTGGGGTTTTACCTTTAGGGCCTTGAAAGTCTAGCCCAAAACCCTAAATACCAATCCCTAGACCCTAAACAGCAAACCGTAAACCCTAAACAACCGGCTCGGTTCAGATGCGAGCTGACCGGTCGGCGAGTTGTCGTCGGAGATGGTTTGGATTTATGGTTTCTGAGTTTCTGGGCTTCTGGGTCTATGGGGTCTCTCGGCTGTCTAGGATTTGTGTTGGCATTAGAGTGTTCAGGGTTTAGGGTTTAGTGGTGGCAGATTTAGCTCTTTAGCTCTGGCTTGTTTGAGGGTCTCTTCGATCGCCTGCTACTTCTCGTTTCCAGAAGGACTCATAAGCCTACCTAAGCGCTAACCCCACATGGGCCTGTCATTCAGATGACCCCAATATTCCGGGCAATCCACTCTATGTACCCTCTGCGCATCCTTCTTAACCCGGTCTAGTTGTTTTACGGAGTGGGTGCTACACTCTAAGACCCTGCCGCAACACAAACCTAAATCCAATTGAAGGTCAAATAGTGGGGTCTTGTTGTGTACCAACTGCCAAAAGGAATCTACGATAGCGGAGACCCAGACGGAGAACATAATCTATATTCGATCCTGAAACCCTAATTAAATTATTCCCCTAATTTCCTTAAATGCCCCCTTGTTTCCTCCAATCGCCCTACCCCTAAATTAACAAAACCAAAGCCACAAACCCCATAAACCCTATAAACCCTCAACGCCCTCGACACCCTAAAGCCCTGAAAGCCCTAAAACCCTACAACAAATCCTTTAAACCCTTGCAAAAGAAGCCTAACAACTTTTACAACAACGAACAAAAACTCTAGTCTGAAGAACCCTGGAAACACCCTGAGACAGCCGTCGTCAAACAGACCCTAAGCAGAAAGCCCTGAAGCCAAGCCCTAAAAACCCTAAAAACCCTAAAACCCTAAAACCCTAAAACCCTAAAACCCTAAAACCCTAAAACCCTAAAACCCTAAACCCTAAACCCTAAACCCTCTCTCAGGATGACCCGAAGGAGCTCAAAGCCTTGCGTCGGGCCGCCACCTCGCTGCCTCAGTGGTTCTTGGAGGCCTTGACTCTCTAAGGGCTTAACCCCGAAACCCTTAACCCTGAAATCCCAAATCCCTAGACCTCTAACCTGGCAAGGTTCCGTGCATGCCCTTACACTCAGGATCCATGTACCTATATAGCCTAGCCTATATAGTATATGCTTGTGCCTTAAAGGGGTTCCTGTATAGTAGCTGCTTCAGGGCCCCCCCCTAAACCCCAAAACCTAAACCCTAAGCCCCTAAGCCCTTACAATATAGGTACATGGATCCCGAGGGTTGACCCCACATCATAGTCGGAGGTCATCGGTGGGCTCCGTGTCCACAACGTCGACGACCCGCAGCTGCAAGCTCAAAGTAGGGAGCCTTAGCGCGGGGGCTTCGGGCTTAGGGTTTGAGTTTGGGGTTTAGGGCTTAGGGGCTTTCAGGCTTCAGGGATTTTCGGGTGTGGTGGTAAGGTTTTCTTTTTCCGGCTTTAGGGTTTCAGGGTTTGGGGGTTTTAGGGTTCGAGGGTAACAGGGTGTATTAGGGCTGTGACAGCTCTTCTTTCGGTTAGCCCTGTGAGCCCCAGATCCTCAGCACTGAACACCAAACTCTCAACCCCTTAAATACCTTGAATACCCTTCAATCCCGACACCTAATACTAACTAAACGCTAAACCCTAAACCCCTAAACCCCTAAATCCCAAAACCCCTAACCGCTACTCTAAGCCCCCTAAGCCCCCCAAACCCCTTAAACCGAAACCCTGAGCCCTACGCCCTAAGCCCCAAGCCCGACAGCCTAAGCTCAGCAATGGCTCGGACCATCCATATCGCTTGGAGTGGGGATGGGCAGTCGGGTCGCTTCGACGTGCTGCTGCCATGTGATGAGATGGGGCTGGAGGACTGGGTCTTCGATTGTTCTTGAGCATTCTTTGTTTAGGGTTTCGGGTTTAGGGTTTGGGGTTTAGGGTTCAGGGTTTAGGGTCTAGGGCTTGCAGGATTAGGCGCAGATGTTGTGAATTGTGAAGGTTAGGATGCAGAAGATCGAAAGGTGCGGAGCAGGCCTTGCCTGATTGTGGAGGGCCATCTAGCACCTTTCTCCCACCCATCTAGGGTTGAGGCCTAAGCTCAAGTCAACTGCCTTTCCAAGAAGCCTCTTCCGTTACCTATGGTGGCCGGTTGAAGGAAAGCGTCCCTAGGGACGCTGCTTCGAGGGCTCCGGACCCCCCAGGGCTGGGTCGGCATGCGCCATCGAGGTCGAGGGGCTTCAGCGCCGTCCCCCCCCACTGAGTGCTGCTACTTGTTTATGTGCATGCACATGAAGAAGTAGCAGCGCACGTGGGGAGTTTAGGGCTTAGGGTTTAGGGTCTAAGGTTTAGGGTTTGGAATTTAGGGTTTAGGGCTTGTTGGCTCCTGGTGTGTCTGTTTGTTGCCCACACAGATCGAGTGATGGACTCTCAGGTCCGCGCCATGCCCCCCCCCCCCCCCAAAAAAAAAAACAAAAAAATCAAGAAAACAAAGTAAAAAAAACAAAACATATATATATATATTATATGTATCTGCCAAGAGGCTTTAAACCCTAAAGCCGAACAAGCCCTGCTAAGCTAAATTCGCCTTACGGGACACCAAAACAACAACCACCAGGCTACTTCTGTCGGTTTTGCGTGCGGTCAGAGAAATTCATTTGCAGGCCTCCAGAACCTGGGCGACTGGACTTCTTCGGTTTCGGGTTCAAAGTTTAGTTCGGCATCATTGTTTCTGCTCGACCTGGCCCGCGTTCTAGGTTCCCTAGTGTGGTGCACTTTCTTTGCGTGTGTTGTTTACATATAAAAATCAGTAAATACATAAATAAATACATAAATAAATATATATATATATATATATATGCTACCCCCCCCCCAAAGATCTAGGTATTTTCGTGATTTAGCTATATCAAGTTGAAGATTTGCATGGGTCCGGATGCGATGCGAAGTTGAAGATTTGCATGGGCCTGGATAGGTGCAGATGAGTAGGGGATGTCTGTGGGAAAGATAAGCAAGATACCAGACGCCTTGGAAGTATTCAAGTGCATAAGGTGATGTGGACAAAACAGTGTATTCTCCAAGGACGCGAGAATACTGCGAGCAAATATCCTTTCATTCCTGGGACCTTCCAACATGCTGCTATTAGTTGGTCATTGAAGATTTGCATAGGCTCAGAGAGATGAAGACGAGTAGAGGACGTGTGTTGAAACGCTAGGCAAGCTCAAGCGACAGTTTCATTTTCCGACGGCTTTACCGTGCTACCCCATTGGAGTTGATGAGACACTGTGGCCTCTCAGGCACTACGAGCAAACATAGTACAGGGATCTTCACTTCTGGGCGATGATGTTGCTCATGTACCGCCGCATGAGGCTGCCCGTCTCCAGCCACATGTCCTTGCCCCTGTTCCAGTACTCATACTGGGCAGAACGGATTTGAGCAATGATCCGCAAGGAACCAGTTTTGGCGCGTTGGTTCACGCGGAGGCGCTCCTTGACGAATCTCCACCCGCGATCGACGATCTGGGTTCCGATCTTCACGGTGACTTTGCGGCCGCCGGGCAAGGTCACTTTCTTGATCTTGACGTAGGTTGGCTGTTGCCAAACCCATTTCTTGCCCACTTGGACACGGCGCTTCTTGTGCACGACAGATCCGTGAACAACGCCTGGGATTTTGAGTTTGTAAGCTCGAGCGCTGTCGGAATGGAGAATCACGTGCTTACCCTTCAGCCAGCGATCGGATATCTTCTTCCAGTCGTCTCGGCGGATGGGGCCTGGACCTGGCGACCTTTTCTTCGTGGGCCTTGGTGTTGTATGAGACACGCAACTACTTTCCCTTGTACCGGTACATTCTGTACGTATAGTGCAGACGAGAGACGGGGGAGTCAATCGCAAACGGACGAGCGACTCGGGCTTGCCGCGCTGAACCATGCCTACCCATTGCTCCCAGTCCATGACCTTGGTGGGATCATCAGCCTCCTCAATCGGAATGAGCTTTTTGTCGAAGACGGATTCGTCAACTTCGACATCTTGCCACTTGTTCCCTTTACCCCCGAAGCTCATGGTCCTTTGGGTCTCTTCCACAAACTTCTTGCGAACAAGTGTGAGGTTATGCTCCATCCGTTCGATAGCCTTGTGATTGATCTGGGTCACCACGTGGATAGTGCTCAGAGGCACATTGGCAAGGCGCAAGAGCAGCATCCCTGCCTGCACGCCAAGGGAATGTCCTTCAGGTCCGCGGGTCGCTGTAAAGAGTGGGTGTAGGTGCTGAGGCGTGATGAACTTTTGACAGCCCCAGCGCTTGCACCGATAACGAGGTAGTCCCCCAGACCTCTTTGTCAGAGGTCCGACTTTGCCTTGCGAGCAGAACGGACAAACCGCACCCTCCCATGTTGGCATGAGACCATCGTCCTTCAGGACCTGGATGGCATCGTACTCATTCAAGGAGGACAAGTACTGGAAAGTACGTTTCCACTTCAGACGATCTACACGAGGAGCCTTGTTGCCTGTGCGGTTGTACGGCGTTTGTTTCCAAGCCTTGCCTTTCGCACGCTTGGAGGATGCTGCCTTGGTGAGGTTCCCCTTCATGAGCATGCGTGTTTTTCCTTTCTTTGCGATGGGAAAGTGATAGGCCGGCTTCTTGCACAAGTACTTGCCCATGATGCTGAAGCGGAGAGATGCTATGGCAAAAGGACTCGACTAGTAAAACTCATATCTCAGGGCGGAGCCAATAGTGAGCAAAGTGGATATGATTGCATTGCGTGTGTGGCCTGAAACAACGGATGATTGCATTGCGTGTGCGGCGTGAAACAACGGGCAAAGCAAAGCAGTGGAGCCCATAGCAAGCTTTTATCTGCACAACGCGCAGAAGACGACTCTGGTGGACCTGGAGCTAGCTAGGTCTTTGTGGGGCAATCCCGCACATATCCTGTACCGAAAATGCAGAGGGACTCAGTCCAAAGTTCTGGCACTGTCGGAGTTCATGGCCGAGAACCAAAATGACAGGCCACTTGGACCCTGCCCTGTGCATCCAAGAGCTCACCCATGGAGATGCTGGGCCGCCTCCTCCTCGGCGCTATCGCTACCCTGATCCAAGTCCATAGCCTCGCCCGGAGAACTGAGGATGTTCTGCTCCTGGTTATTCGCAGACTCCGAATCCCCCCCGTTCGCAACGAGAGTGTCTTCTTCGTCTGGGTTCTTGGTCTGGTTTTCGCCTGCCTCCGCCACGGAAGTCTTGCATCGGAGTCGGCGGCGCTTGTCATCGTTGTAGACGAAAGAGGAAGAGCTGTTCAGGCGACCTGGCTTGGGACCAGTTCCAACGACCGGGAAGACGGGCGCGAGGCCAAAGGCGGAACGAGATGTGTCAGCCTCATTGGAAGACCCAGGCGAAGAAGGAATCACTCTGACTTTGGGCTCTGGCGTTAACCATTTCTGGATGGCATGGTTGGCATGGTTCACATAGTCGTCCCTCGAGGGGAAGTGTTGGGTCTCTGCCACAGAGGAGTCAATCATTTCTTGTTCACGACGAACATCGTCAGCAAAGGAGTCTCCAAGGGCGATCACTCCGCTCTTGTACTTGCCATAGAATGGTTTGTCGCGAGGGGCGAGAAGGTCCAAGTGGAGGTCGTCGGCCACAATGCGGTGCACTATGGCGTCGGGCTTCTCACTCGGTAAGCGGAGGAACAGAGCTGTTTCTGTGAAGACGAAGGTCGTTGAACGCTTCAATACCGCCATAATGTCCTTCTCAGCGTCGCCCCGGAAGAGAGGTTCCACAAGCTTCATGAAGTCCTTCGGAGGGAGGAGGGTGGCGTCCGGAGTCTGCAACGCCGGATCTGTACTCGTGTTGTTGGAGGCAAGGGCTCGCATTTGGTTCATGGTGAGGCGAGTGTCGTTGTAACGACTATCGACGGTGCCGTCCTCGTCCACCGTGACGAAGCTCTTCAAATCAGCCATATCAATCTTGCCTCGAGACGGATCATCCAAGAACAGGGCTTCCTGGATTTGTGGGGCTCTATGCCGAAAGTTGTCAAATGACTTCGCACGTCTCCAACCAGGTTGAAGCCCCTGCAGGCCCTGCAGGCCAAGACGCCTTATGTGGAAGCGACCCATTGCCATGGCCATCGCGATCAAAGCTGGTGTCTTGCCGACACCAGCACAGCCCAGGAACATGACGGCTGTCGTCATGAGAAGTGGGTAGAGGTAAGGAAGAATGTTGGTGGACATGGCGGCGTGGAGGCTATATGTTGTGAGAGGGAACTCCGTCTTCGGAAGAGCGCCGCCCAATCCCCGACTTTTGTTCTGCGCCATGAAGCGGACCTTGGTTTCGGGCCACCCAGCGATTGGGGTCCCCGAGTCTTCCTTGATGTTGCAGAGGATCCAGAATGTTTGTTCATTGGCTGCGTCACAAACTGGAGCTTGCTTGTTGATGAAGGCAATGCCGGCAGACAGCTCGTCATTTTCTGGGTTCCAAGAGCTTTGTGTCTGCGACCTTTTCAAGGACGGCCTGGGTGGATCAAGTGAGTGCCAACGGACGTGAAAGCCAGGGATCTGGTTCATGAGCCACTGAATGCCTTTCTTTACAGCCCAGGGTCCTTGCCGAAACTGAGGCGCAAAGCTCCGACCTTTGCACAAGCCCTCAGCCACTTGCCTGGAGACTGATTGCTTGAAGTACAGAACCTTCATGACGTCAACCAGGCCATCCCCAAGGTTGCAGACAACAATATCCACATTGGTCTCAGCTGGCAACGGGCCCATGAATCGCAATTCTTCTGGCAGATCTGAGAACTTCTTCTGAGCCACTAGATCTCCAAGACTGAGAGAGCTGCCACACTCAAGCATGCCGAGGTGAACGTCGAAGACAACCGCTACACTCTTGATGCCATTCAACGGGCGACACGCTCCGTCAAGAAAGTCCTTGATGGATAAAGGCTGCTCTGGGTCGATGCGAGAGCAGTTCGCACTGCAAAGAGGCCGAAGAGTGAAGTTTTGCGAGTTGACTTCGCTGATGGCATCGTCCAAGAGTTGGGCGGACATGACAATGAGAACCTAGACGACTATGGCTCGTGGGCAACAGGGAGAGAGGACGGCAAGTATGCTTGAGCGCTAATGCGAGTGCAAAGGATGAGGATGAAGGCTGTGCGTTGATATGGTTAACGGTGAGATGTCAGCATATAAGATAGAAAGACATACACATGTGCATATATGTAAATTATGCATGTACATATATATGCATACATGTGATAGCATATATTTAGGGTATGTAACACGTGGTGTATATTATGTATTTATATAATATTAAATAATATTAAACTCATCTATATGTCTACATATAGAGGCATATATGCTACACCACCCATAAGAATGCACGCATAAGAAAACTATTTAACTGCCAGCGACTGACTATTTGTTTCGTGTTAACTTGAAGACACCTAGCCAGAGCGAGCACAATCAGTGCAGGGCATTCGCTTCGCACGTTTTTCACAGCGCTCCGACGGTGACAGCGCAGTCAGTATATGGAAGATGCGACACCGGCCGAGTAGGATATAGTCCCTTTAGTTGCTGTCAAACACGCCCTTGGCTTTCACGATGGCGTGTAAGACTTTCGCACTTGCATTCTTCTTCTTCTTATTATCCCCGGAGATAATGAACAAGTCCATCGCAGATGTGTAGGCATCGGCGAAGTCGCTGGTCCACTTCATTGTGTTGACGTCAGGAGGAGCAAGGGAAATGCTTGACCTGGAGGAACTGCTGGATGAAGAGTCTGAGTCGTTGCCATCATTGCTGTGGCTCGTGGCGTTGTCTTCGGCGGAAGGCGTGTTGTCGGCAGTAGCGAGATCATCTACGGCAGCCTCCGAGCGCACAATGTGAGTAGTGCCGGTGGGTTCACTCTGGACGGCCGCGGAATCCGTAGGGGCGTCTTCAATGGCATTGACCGATGGGGTATTTTCCGGATGCTCACTGTTCATGTTGCCGGTGGGTTTGTCCTGGATGGCCTTGGGGCTCGCAGGGGCGTCTTCAATGGCATTGATCGCTGCGGCCTTGCGTTTTTGGCTACGTTTCGGCTTCAGCAATACGTCTAGGAGCCTTTGGTCGGCCCTCGGCGACCAATCACCCTGCACTCCGACGGTAAGGCCAAGCGCCGTCTGAATATTATTCAGCATGACGCGCAAGTCCGTGGGGTTCATCGGAAGCCGAGTATGGTGAACTATTGCTGCGCCGCTGTTGATGGCCTCGAGGATTTGCTGGTCTGAGCGCTGTGTGGATATCGGCCATGGAGGATTTGGAGTAGAAGAGGATGAGCCCGCGCCAGAGTCTGGGAAGTTGGACGTGGCCATGTTCCCTGATTTCGGAGAGATCCTCAGGTAGGCGGAGCCATCCTTGAACAAGACCGAGCCAGCCACTGGGATGCGAGCCATTGCGAGTATTACAAACACAAATGGCCAAGTATATTTTGAGTGGAATGTCTGCGAAGACACGTGATCTTGAGCGACGTCACGAAAGCTGATTCTGAGACTTTACAAGACGTGAACCCGATTGAAAAACGATTGAAACGATTGAAAGTCAATCGGGGGCCCGATTGAAAAACGATTGAAACGATTGAAATTCAATCGGGGGCCCGATTGAAAAACGATTGAAACGATTGAAATTCAATCGGGGGCAGGATTGAAGATTGAAGATTGAAGATTCCCAGAAAAAAGGTTTCCGGGAATCTTCAATCTTCAATCTTCAATCCGGTCTCCGATTGAATTTCAATCGTTTCAATCGTTTTTCAATCGGGGGCCCGATTGAAAAACGATTGAAACGATTGAAATTCAATCGGGGGCAGGATTGAAGATTGAAGATTGAAGATTCCCAGAAAAAAGGTTTCCGGGAATCTTCAATCTTCAATCTTCAATCCGGTCTCCGATTGAATTTCAATCGTTTCAATCGTTTTCAATCGGGCTCACAATTTGAAAAGACGACCACGCACATATGAAGACTCGCACATATCAAGATTCACATGTCCATATTGAGTTTTACATGTTTAGCTATCCCCCCACCCCCAACCCTTAAACCCTAAAACAGATCCCAAAACCATGAAAATACCTAGATCTTTGGGGGGGGGGGGTACCATATATATATATGTATGTATGTATGTATGTGTTTTTTGTTTCGCTGTCTCTCTGTCTCTCTCACACTTTGTTTTTGCCTATGCTTGGTGTCTCTCTCTCTCTCTCTCTCCGTGCCTGCCTCTGTGTGTCTCTGTCTCTGTGTCTCTGTCTGTGTGTCTCTGTGTGTGTGTCTCTGTGTGTGTGTGTGTGTGTCTCTCTCTCTCTCTCTGTGTCTCTGTGTGTGCTTGTGTGTGTGTGTGTGTGTTTTTGTGTGTGTGTGTGTGTTTGTTTGTGTTCTCGTTCGCGTTCGTGTTCTCGTTCGCGTTCGTGTTCGTGTTTGTGTGCTTGTGCTTGTGTTTGTGCTTGTTTTTGCGTGTTGTGTTTGTGTTTTGTGTTTTGTGTGTTGTGTGTTGTGTTTTGTGTTTTGTGTGTTTTGTTTGGTGTTTTGTCTTTTGTCTTCTGTGTTTTGTGTTTTGTGTTTTGTGTTTTGTGTTGTGTGTTGTGTGTTGTGTGTTGTGTGTTGTGTGTTGTGTGTGTGTCTGTGTCTATGTCTGAATCTGTTTCTGTGTTTTTTGTGCCTCGGTTGCAGGAGCTCACCTGCTGCGTACGAGACAGGACCTGGGCTGAACAATTGGGTTGTTATGCGACTTCAGAGTTTATGCACTAGGGGGGTCCTCTAGGGTTTAGGGTTTAGAGTGTAGGAGGCAGTACACCCTGGTAAACCCTAAGCCCGAGTTCAACGTGGGTTTCAAGGCTTAAGGGGCTTTGGATCGGATTTGCTGAACGGATTGTTTCTTGTCAAGTCCTTGAACTGGGAGGATCAATGTTGTTCTATGTCATGTCGGCTCGAGTAAGAGTGCGAGTGTACGTAGATTCGACGTAGATATATAGACTAAACTAGAACCAGAAAATGGCCAAAGCTTACAGTGCCGTCGCGTTGTCCTCCCTTCGCCCACACTGAACCCCCAGAAACAGCTAGCCCTAAACCCTAAACCCTAAACCCTAAACCCTAAACCCTAAACCCTAAACCCTAAACCCTAAACCCTAAACCCTAAACAGCTAACCCTAAACCCTAAACAGCTAACCCTAAACCCTAAACCCTAAACCCTAAACCCCTTTGCAGATTTGGGCTGGCTCGCCACCACCCCGTGGACATCCACGCTGAGGCTGGGAAGCACGAGCGAGAGGATAAGCGCCAAGGGTTTAGGGTTTAGGGTTTAGGGTTTAGGGTTTAGGGTTTAGGGTTAGGGTTTAGGGTTTAGGGTTTAGGGGTTAGGGGTTAGGGTTTAGGGTTTAGGGTTTCGGGTTTCGGGTCTGACTCTAATGCCCCTAAACCCGAATACCCGAACAGGCTACTGCCCCAACATACCCTGTGATACCTGAACTCCTGTAAGATCCCCTCCCCTTCTGAATCCCAAATTCCTTACACCAGAACCCTAACTCCCACATGGGCAGTCCCAACATTGGGGACAGTCTTTCCAAGATGCTATAATTCTTGTAGGAGTATTATCGGAAACCCCAAGACAGGGACCCCGAATTCTCGGAAGCTCCCAACTTCAGGGCACGGTCCCCGCCAGGACTCCGCGCTTCGTGACGGCGCTTCGGCAGCAAGAGCGACTGCCGCAAACGTGGATAAAGGCCTTTATAATTAGGGTTTAGGCCTTAGGCCTTAGACCTGAGGCCTTAGGCCTTCGGGCTTAGGGCTTATAATTTGTAGGGGTGGGGGCTTCCAGCTTCCTGCATCTTATGCAGGGCCTTCAGCTCTAGGCACAAGGCTTCAACCCTAAGCGCCTAAACCCTGAATTTCCTGTTTCTCTGGCACGGACCGCCGCAGCGCAGGGCCGAAGCCTGCGAGAAGGCGAAAACTCCGCCTCTCAAACCCTTCAATTATGGGCCTCATGGCTTACTTAAGACTTTAAAACAAAATCAATAATACTGCTAGTGTCGGGTTTATAGGCTGTAGGGTTTAGGGTTTAGGATTTAATTGGGGTTTAGGGTTTGAGGCTACAGGTAGGCCTGTATGAAATGGCCACTACTCGAAGGCTCATGGGTACTTTTTAGCAAGGTTTTACGTCCCCTAAATTCCATAAGGCTATAACAACAGTTGCCCTATACTTATAGCTCTACTTATAGTATTATAGCTTTACTTATAACTCTACTTATAACTCTACTTGTAGCTCTGCTTATAAGTACCTATGAACCAAGTACTCTTTTAAGGAGCCACCGTCCACGTCCGCGGACTCCCTCCAGCAAGGCGGCAGGCGAAGCAGGGCGCTAGGAACCCTGACACCCTCCGTTTAGGGCTTAGGGTTGAGGGGTTGAGGGGTTTAGAGGTTTAGGGGTTTCGGGGTTTAGGGGTTTAGGTGTTTAGGCGTTCAGGGATTTAGGGTTTAGGGTTTGGGGGTTTAGGGTCTAGGGTTTAGGGTTTAGGGTTCAGGGTAAGGAATCATGGGGCTTAGTAGGGTAAGGGCAGGTCGTAAGCAAACCCTAAAGACCCTCCAAACCCTCAACAGTAAAAGACCTAAGCCCGAAAAAGCCCTCCCTAAAACCCTAAACCCCAAACCCTAAACCCTTGTAAAACCCTAAAAACCCTAAACCTTAAACACCCTAAACCCGGAAAGCACTTTCTCGGACCCGGAAAGCACTTTCTCGGCCGTGAGCTCAGGATGGACAATGGGGTTCAGGATTGAGAGTTTAGGGGTTAGGGTTTAGGGTTTAGGGTTCAGGGTTTTGAGCTTAGGGCTTAGGGTTTAGGGCTTAGGTTTTATGCAGGGTTTAGGGTTCGTAGATTGAGTTCTTTTTAGATTTGGGTTCGTAGGGTTCGCAGGTTTTAGGGTATGGGGTTTATAGGGTTTTGGGCCTCGACGCATTTGCATTAGAGACGTGCCAAAACACGTTTTTGTGTATGTGGGCAGGAAACGCCAACTCGTATCTGTTGCAATCCAATTTCAACGAGAAGGTGGCGGTGCTGCAGGACTCCCTTAAGCTGCCATGGGAATGCATGGCTCACGCGTGGTTGATGGGCCAGTCACTGGAAGTCCCACCTTCCTCGCAGCTTTTTCGCTGAGAACAAGATCTACCACACTGCTGGGGTTGTCTTCATCGAGTAGTTGACAAGCTTCGGATACCTGCTCATATGAAGCTCCGTCCTTGTGCGTGCTTTGGGGCCTGCAGGGTTTAGAGTTTAGGGAGGTGGTTGAGGGTTTTTGCGGTGTGTGGCTTTAGGTTGATGGTATCAAGGGTATCAGGGTTTCGGTGTCCCTAAACCCTAAACCCTAAACCCTAAGCCCTATTACCCTAAACCCTAAACCCTAAACCCTAAACCCTAAACCCTAAACCCTGCCTCTGGCAGGTCTCGGCCGTAGCTTCCTCGCCCACCACGGGTGGCCTAGGAGAGAAGCCGACGGACCGCGGGGGGGCTCCGGGGCTTTGTGCATGGGGTAGGTTAGGGTTTAGGGTTTAGGGTTTGGGTTTTAGGGTTTAGGGTTTAGGGTTTGGGGTTTAGGGTTTAGGGTTTAGGGTTTGGGGTTTAGGGTTTAGGGTTTAGGGGTTCCCCATACTATGGGTTCAGGGTTTGAGGGTTTTAGGGCTTAGGGGTTTCGGGGTTTCAGGTTTAGGGTTCGGTTTGGAGCTTAGGGTGTAGGGCTTAGGGCTTAGGGCTTCGGGCTTAGGGCTCCGTGCTTGAGCTTCCTCTGCAAATGTGTTTAAGGGCTGGAGGCTTAGGGCTTTGGACCCCTAAGCCCTAAGCCCTAAACCCCTTTGCCGCAGCGCCGATAGTCACAGACCCGGCGAGCTCGGGTAAGCAGCGTGCAGGAGCTTGCTGCCGAGCGTGCGCTCTGCGCCTGGCAGCTCGGTGCGCACATGCCTGGCTCGAAGCCGTAAGCCCTATAAACCCTAAACCCTGAACCCTGAACCCTAAACCCTACACCCTAAACCCTAAACCCTAAACCTTAAACCCTAAACCCTAAACCCTAAACCCTAAACCCCTAAACCCGAAACCCTAAACCCTAAACCCTAAACCCTTCAATTGCACGAATTGCACCCTGACACCCTGCAGCCCTTGGGTTCCCCAAATCCCCACAAACATCTAAAGTTTCGGGCTTAGGGGCTTTTAGGGTTTAGGGTTTAGGGTTTAGGGTGGTTTAGGGGCCTTGAACCCTGTGTGCCCCCAAGTAATCCCTGAGAACCGGTCATCCCGAAAGCTTCGACAACCTCCAGAGCACAAATGTTTAGGGTTTAGGGTTTAGGGTTTAGGGTTTCGGGTTTAGGGTTTAGGGTTTAGGGTGGTTTAGGGGCCTTGAACCCGGTGTGCCCCCAAGTAATCCCTGAGAACCGGTCATCCCGAAAGCTTCGACAACCTCCAGAGCACAAATGTTTAGGGTTTAGGGTTTAGGGTTTAGGGTTTAGGGTTTCGGGTTTAGGGTTTAGGGTTTAGGGTTTGGAAAAACCTCAGACCCTTAAACTCCTAAGCCTCTCCGAAACGGCACTGGTTCTGGCGGGCCCAATCTTCTTCGCACCATGGTTTAGGGTCTTCACCTTGGGCTCCATTTACCTAGAGTGTAGAAGTAACTACTCTGAATCAGTAGGTACAACCCAGAAGACCACACGGACAGAGGGTCCAGCCAGGGCTTGGGGTTTGGGGCTTAGGGTGGCCTAGGGTTTGGGTACTAGAGGGGGCGGGGCCAGTCTCCCGAAGGATGAGAACTAGCCTGGCCACCAGCAAGATGATGCCTCCCTGCTGCATTCATGGCTACCCTAAAGCCCTAAAACCTAGACCAAACCCGAAACCCGAAATCCTAAACCCGAAAGGGTTTACGGTTTAGGGTTTTAGGGTTTAGGCCCCGACACCACAAGAGTGCCCCTTTCAAACCACAAGAGTGCCCCTCTCAAACCCTAAGGCGTGCGCAGCCCAGACACTGAACCCTTTATTTACCTGTGGGAGTTTCCAACACATGGGGTGGGCTTTTTGGGGGCTCCCTTAGTGCGCCCTTAAAGTGAGAGTTTGAGAGTCTAGGGTTTAGGATCCGGGGCTTCGGGCTCCCTTCAAGCGAGAGTTTAGAGTCTAGGGTTTAGGGTTTAGGGTTTAGGGTTCCCTAGAGTTTAGGACCCGGGGGCTTCAGTGGAGGTTTGTCTTCGGCATCTTGCCCATCGCCCTCGACGAGTATCTTGGCTGCTCCCAACGGTCGGCGCCGCTCGCGCCCCCGTGAACCCGAAACCCCTAAGCTCTAAACCCCTAAACCCCTAAACCCTGAACCCTATAAAGCCTAAACTTAAACCCCTAAACCCCTAAACCCCTAAACCCCTAAACCCCTAAACCCCTAAACCCCTAAACCCCTAAACCCCTAAACCCCTAAACCCTGAATCCTATAAAGCCTAAACCCTAAACCCAGAAGAAGGGCCATTGATGCTTGTCAGCCCGTGATCCAGTTCGTAGCCGCAAGGAGGTCCAACCTGAACTCTACACCACATCTTCTCGAGGAAGTCGGGCTTAGGGTTTAGGGTTTAGGGTTTAGGGTTTAGGGTTTAGGGTTTAGGGTTCATGTCGTTTGGTGGACCTGCCCTATACACAGACCCAAACTTACCACAGTATGCGAAACAGAAAGCGGTAGCACACCGCTAATACGGCAGCTTCCCTTCTACACGGGTAGAAGGTATGTAGGCTGCTCTACAGGTGAACCCTTGTGAAGTGCCCTTTCACAGCCCGGATCTTGCTTCAATCCTAACCTTAACCCTAAACCCTCAACCCTAAAACCCTAAACCCTCAACCCTCAACCCTCAAACCTAAACCCTAAACCCTCAACCCTAAAACCCTAAACCCTCAACCCTCAACCCTAAACCTCCAACAGGCACTTTAGATTGGCCATGTCCGTGGCCGTCAGCATTGCGCTGACTGTTGCGTCCCTGTGCGCACTTCTGGCAGCCCCGGCCTGCTTAGGGTTTAGGGTTTAGGGTTTAGGGTTTAGGGTTTAGGGTTTAGGGTTTAGGATTTAGGGTTTAGGGTTTAGGGTTTAGGGTTTAGGGTTCCTAAGCCCTGAAGCCTTTCAACCCTAAGTCGTCACCTGACAGGCAGGCTGGCACCGCCATGGGCAGCTGCTGCGCCGGGGCGTGTTGCTGGCAAGACGCCGCCTGGCTTCGTTGCCAGGGGCCTCTGCTAGGCTTGCCCTAAGGATCCCGGGTTTAGGGTTTAGGTTTAGGGTTTAGGGTTTAGGGTTTAGGGTTTAGGGTTTAGGGTTTAGGGTTTAGGGTTTAGGGTTTAGGGTTTAGGGTTTAGGGTATATAGTATATACTTGAGCCTTAAAGGGGTTCCGACATAGTAGCTTTAGGGCCCAAGTATATACAAAAGAGGTGCATGGGTCTCCATGCACCTTTATGGTATACACTTGGGCTTTAAAGGGGTTCCTATCCCATTATATACTGAATATATAGGTACATGGATCCTTAAGGTTTCTTAGGGTTTAGGGTAGGTGGGCCCTTAAAGACTGTTGCGCCTTTCGCGAAATTTCTGATGTTATGCTCTGTTCTTTGCCCTCTTGACGTAGCCCCGGCGACAGTTCGCGAAGTTGCCGTGGAAGAGTTTTGCTTCCAGCAAGAGTATAAGGTCAATCAAATCTCTACGTGGGGTAGTAGACAACCATCAATGTATCTAGGGTTCAGGGTTCAGGGTTTCCGATTATCGGTTATGCGGTTAAGAGTTTGGCGAACCCCAAACTTTGGGCCCACAAGCCAAAAGCCTTTTGGATCAAAGAGATGGCCCCCTTCATGGGTTCTGAAGTATGGGCCCTTGGGTTTAGAAAGGGAAAAAAGTTGCCCCTGTTGAGGCCCATACTAGGGGGCCATGTAACTACACTTAGATTGGAGATGCTTTTTGTTTTTCTTTATTTTTTTTCGGGTCTACGGGTTTGGGACTTGCGGGCGTGGCTGGGCGTGGTTGACATATGCGCGCAAGGCACGCTTGGCTACCGGAGTTGCAGGATTTAGGGTCGCACGGCCGCAACCCGAAATCCTAAACCCGACAAACCCTAAACCCCACGCCCTAAACCCCAAACCCCAAACCCCAAACCCCAAACCCTAAACCCTAAACCCTAAACCCTAAACCTCAAAGCCTAAACTCCAAACCCCAAACCCCAAACCTGTAGGGCTTTCGGCTGTGAACCCAGGCATCGACCTCCGTCCAGCCCTCGGCAGCGTCAGCCTGTACGTGATCGTGTGCTGCCTGTGCTTCTTGGCCGCGACTTTTGGGGGGTTTAGGGTTTAGGGTTGAGGGTTTAGGATTCAGGGCTTGGGGTCGGACGACCCTAAACCCCATAAAGCCTAGACCCAAACCCTACAAACCCCACAAACCCTCAAGCACGACGAGCTTCGAACCCTATGAAAGCCACCCCAAAACCCTAAACCCTGAAGTTGTTGAAGCTCCACCTGAACCCTACACAAGCCCTACATTAAAGTTTTTTCACCGGCTTTTAGGGGCCAACCTAGTAAAGTTGTTCGGGGAGCCATCCCGAACCCCCCGAAATCCTGCAATAACAGTATAAGAATAGGAAAAGTAGTACTAATCGTATTCATTTCCTATTCACGACTGCGAGGAGTCGTTCAAGAATCATGAATTGTGGTCCTTCTGCAGCTGTAGATCAATAATCGCCGTAGCAAGGGGGCACTTTGCTCCCCCCTCCCCACCCCCCCCTAAACCCAAAAAACCCTAGGCCTGGACCCTAAACCCTCAACTCCCCCCACAGGCGTGTTTCTGAAGTGCTGAGCACGCTGCGGCACCTGGTGCCACAGCACACTAGGCTCAGCTTGCAGATGCTCAAAGAGGAGGATTTCTTACCTGTAGCTCCTTTTATCTGCAGTCTTCGTATTAAGTGTTGAGGGTTTGAAGGTGTTCCGCCGGAACACGGCCGGTAGACAAAGTCCCAGATAGGGATCGGCTGACTGCGAAAAGTTGGAGCCATGGGCTCTTTACTTACTGGGATGTGGGCCATGACCGACTTCTCAACAATGGAATGGGGGTACCTCCCCAAAATTGAACCCTTTAAGGAGCTCTCATCTCCTTAACTTCAGAGAGATGCACCTCGTTAGTGTTCGAATCGTCCACAAGGCGATGGTGCAGGGTCACAGAGCCTAATAGGTCAAATGGAATGCGGAAGGAAGCCATGAAGTCCGGGCTTGCCCGTAAACCCCAAACCCCAAGCCCCAAGCCCCAAACCCCAAACCCCAAACCCTAAACCCTAAACCCTAAACCCTAAACCCTAAACCCTAAACCCTAAACCCTAAACCCTAAACCCTAAACCCTAAACCCTAAACCCTAAACCCTGTCCGCAGGCTTCATCTCGCGCGAGCCATGCAGCAAGCGAGGCAGCAGGCGGCGCAGGCGGCTGCGTGTGCGAGATGGAGCAAAAGCGCGAGAACAGGAATTCAGCCTTGGAGCGCCCGGTATAGGGTTTAGGGTTTAGGGTTTAGGGTTTAGGGTTTAGGGTTTAGGGTTTAGGGTTTAGGAATTAGGGTTTAGGTCCGCACCTCAAGTTTCGATGTACTTTTGACACTGAACTCTTTACCTAGATGCCTCATGCCCTGACACTGAGACATGTTTAAAGACTAAGCCTCGTTTTGTACCTTTGGACTAGCAGGGTTGCTCAGGTTCATACGTTTTAGGGTTTAGGCTTTAGGGTTTAGGATCCATAGAATGACACCCTTCTGAGGTTCGAGCTCCGGAATACCCGGGCTGTACGGCTTGCTTCTGCAGGCGCTTCCTTCAGGGGTTTTGGGGTTGAGGATGTTCGCTGCCTCGATCCATTAGTTGCTTTTATATCAAAGTGTGCGTTAAACACAAACCCTATAAACCCTATAACCCCTAAACCCCCTAAAGCCCACAAGCCCTCAACCCTGACTGCTATACCCAAAGGCTTCGGGTGTATGGTTCTGAAGCTAGAATAGTTGGATCGCCCTGGCTCCTTCTTGGCCAGAGAATCCAATATCCCCTAGTGTTTGGGGGTTAGGGTTTAGGGTTTTAGGTATAGGGTTTAGGGGTTCAGGGTTTAGGTTTAGGGTTTAATGGTTCAGGGTTTCAGGTTTCGGGTTTGGGGTTGAGGGTTCTGGGCTCTAAGCTCGGGGCTTGTAGTGGGGATATTTACATGCCTCTGATCCACAGGCCCAGGTAGGGATTGAAGTGGCTTCTTGAGAATTATATTCAGGGATGTGGAAGTCTCTGCGTCTTTGCGACATGTAAGAACGCGCCTGGGCCTTGCAGGGCGTTGTTGAGCCACGCGAGAGCGACCTCATCTCAGTGTTCGCAGCCCCAGTGCGACAGAGCGAAAACGGTGGAGTGTTCAGGGTTTACCCAAAACCCGATATAATTACCAAACTCCCCCTCAAAGCAAGGGAACCACGACACTTTCCGGTGACCCTCAACCCCAACCTCAACCCCAACCCCACACGCGGGCACACGGCACATGGGTACTTTTGTAAAGGGTGCCTTTTTGGGTCCCTAAAGAGTACGGCATCTTCTAAAAAGGACCCCCCCCCCCCCAAAAGGACCCTAGTCCCGGGAACGACCCTGATGACCTGGTCTCAGTCCTCTGAATCTGCAATGTCTTCTTAGCCCTGACGACCATTAACTTTGAAGCTCCAGAATACTCCAAACCCTACAAGCCCGGGAAGCCCTACAAACCCTATAAAACCCATAAACGCCACGAATCCCACAAACCCTATAAACCCTATAAACCCACGAACCCTGTAGACCGTAAAGCCCTAAGTTGCAACTCACCCCTAGACCCTACACCCTAAACCCTAAACACTAAATCCTAAACCCTAAACCGTAACCCCGTAAACCCTATTGTGATTTGTTGGCTTGAAAGGATGTCGATGGGGGGGTCTTCGGAGGGTCAAAAAAGGGGCGCCGGCTCTGGAAACCAGCATGGAGATGTGCCTTTCTTGCGCACCTTTTTGCTGGCCCTAAGCCCTATATAAACCCTAAACCCTAAACCCTATAGAGTCCTAAGCCAGTTGAGGTCCATGCCCTCCCTGGAGCATGCGGCCCTCCTCCAGGCGCCCACCGCAAATTCGCCGCGGCCTTGGGGAGGTCTTGCGTCCTTCAGACGTCTGGGGTTTAGGGTTTAGGGTTTAGGGTTAGGGTTTAGGGTTTAGGGTTTAGGGTCTAGGGTTTAGGGTTTAGTTTTCGGGTTTTAGGACTTAGGGTTTAGGGTTAGGACTTCCAAATCGATGTTAAAGGTCACTGGGGCCCTGAGGTTTAAGGTTTCACGGGTTTAGCGTTTCTGGCCTCCCCTAAATCCTACACCCTAAACCCTAAACCCTAGACCCTAAACCCTAGACCCTAGACCATAGACGCTAGACCCTAAACCCTAAACCCTAAACCCTAGACCCCCAACCCTAAACCCTATACCCTAAACCCTAAACCCGAAACCCGAAGCCCTAGACCTAAACCTTTTCGAACGAACTGTGCCCAGGTCACGCGAGGTTCGCGGAGCTGCAGCGCTATCAGGGAGCCGGCCTTGGATTTAGGGTTTAGGGTTTAGGGTTTCGGGTTTCGGTTTTAGGGTTTAGGGTTCAGGGTTTAGGGCTTCGGGTTTAGGATTTAGGGTTTACGGTTTAGGGTTTGGCGCTTAGGGTTTAGGGTAGCAGCCTGTGGAAGCCCTTAACTCATGGTTCAGTGGGTTTAGGGGTTTAGGGTTTGGGTTTAGGTGGCTTGGCGGGGTCTAGGGGTTCTTAGAGCCCTCTACAAAAAAAGGGAAGGCCAATCAAACGAGCTAACCCAAACCCAGCGAAGCACAATAACAACGCAGAAGAAGTGAACCCTAAACCACTAAACACTAAACCCTAAACCCTAAACCCTATAAGTTGTATGTTTTCACACCTTCCCTTCCCCCAGCACCAACACAATGAACAAGCCCAAACCGCCGCCTCAAATCAACAATATCCCTAAACAGTAAACCCTAAACCCTAAACCCTAAACCCCAAACCCTAAACCCTAAACCCTAACCATTAACCTGCACTCAGAAAGCGTTCCAGAGCTGACAGCGCTTCACGAAGCCCCACGCGGCCTTAACAGACCCCAGCCGAGCCAGGCACCCCTCAAAAGGCCCACCAAACATGGCTTAGGGTTTAGGGTTTAGGGTTTAGGGTTTAGGGTTTAGGGTTTAGGGTTTAGGGTTTAGGGTTTAGGGTTTAGGGTTTAGGGTTTTGAATCAGGCGCCAAACTGTGACAACATGCCGAACAGGCCTGCCGGTTCAGCAAGAATCGGAACAACAGAAGCGACCACATCCCGGACGAACCGTTCGCTCTGGACACGAACCCTACAGTAAATTAAGACACAACCCTCAAACCCCAAACCCGAAACCCTCAACCCCAAACCCTAAACCCCAAACCCGGAACCTTAAACCCCAAACCCTAAACCCCAAACCCCGAAGTTCCCTTCATAAGCCCAGGAGTCGAGGTACCATCCGCTGGGCCGAACTCCGTTTCAAGAGCATCGAGCAGGCGCCAAGAGTTCAGGGTTTTGGGTTAACTAAGGTTTAGGGTTTAGGGTTTAGGGTTTTGGGTTTTGGGTTTGGGGTTTTGGGTTTTGGGTTTGGGGTTTAGGGTTTCGGGTTAGGGTTTAAAAAGGGTTTAGGTTTTAGGGTTAAACGTTACGGGTTAAGCCATCACCATCATGACCCACACTAGCCAACGGCACAAAGGAATAGTGACCAACAGGAAAGTCAAACTGGCAGAGATGTTTGCAGCTTGTACTGCGACTAACTTGAGACTACTAAGAGGCTCAGGGCACATATGTTACAGAAGATCTTGGGCCTATGGTGTGTACCGGTTGTTCAGGATGAGAGTGTAGAAAAAAAACATAAATCTCCTCCACTCCACACCCCCGCAGCGTAAGCCCGATGTAGCCTTAAAAGCCTAGCTTTACGTTTAGGGTTTAGGGTTTAGGGTTTAGGGTTTAGGGTTTAGGGTTTAGGGTTTAGGGTTTAGGGCACAACTATAAACTACCCCAAAAAGACCTAGCACCCACGACGCTAGGCTCGACGCCGCGCGGCCATCCTCTATCTCTGCAGCTGGAGCGCCCTGCACCGGGAGGCATTTAGGGTTTAGGGTTTAGGGTTTAGGGTTTAGGATTTAGGGTTTAGGGTTTAGGGGGGGTTTCCGAAATTCGGGGTACCCTCATTGGGGGTCCTTAGTACTAGTTGGGGGGGGGGGGGGCGATTATAGGGGTCCCCAATTTTCGGAAGCTCCCATGTTTTGGGGGTTTACGATCATCAGGGACCCTGAAAGAAGCTCCCCGACATAGTAGGATTTCCTTTTTGAGGACCCCAACACGGTACACCCTAATTTCGTAAACCCCGATAGAGGCTTTGATCGCGGACCCTCGTTTCTGGGTGCCCTGAATTGCAAGGCCTCGGCTTTTTCATCCAAAAAGTAGAGGCATCATGAGAGAGGGAGAGAGAGGCAGAGAGAGACGAGAGAGAGAGAGAGAGAGTGACGAGAGAGAAGAAGAAGAAGAAGAAGAAGAAGAAGAAGAAGAAGAAGAAGAAGAAGAAGAAGAAGAAGAAGAGAGAGCGGGAGAGCGGGAGAGAGTGAGAGAGAAACCGGGAGAGAGAGAGAGAGAGAGAAAGAGAGAGGGAGAGAGACAAAGAGAGAGCGAGGGAGAGAAAGAGAGAGAGGGAGAGGGAGAGGGAGAGGGAGAGGGAGAGGGAGAGGGAGAGGGAGAGGGAGAGGGAGAGAAAGAGAGAGAGCGAGAGAGAGAGAGAGAGAGAGAGGGAGAGAGAGAGAGGGAGAGAACAAAAATCGAAGATCATGCTCAGAAATTGGGCATTCGGTCATCCAGAACTGTCCTTCATTATACGAAGCCCAGCAAGAAGCTTCGGGGAGGGCTTCGGGGTTTGGGTAGGGCTCCAGCGACCCTGGGCCCTCCAACCTCTGTCCTTCGAGCCCAAAAAACTCAAGTCTGAGTAGGCTTGCAGCGACTTCTGAGAAGTGAGAATCTCACGTTTGCACTCTGATGCTTCTGCACGCCCCCTCCTCCCCCCCCCCCCCTAGAAAAAAGAGAAAACAAGTTCAAGACTGCCTGTTGGAGAGGCAAAGGGTGTCAGGGTGCCCCTTTGGGGGGACCTAGAAACCCTTTTTCCTAGTTTGGGTTGAGAAAAGGACCTGCAATACTCATGTGCTTCCAAAGGGGCCCAAAGGCCAACGCAGTAAGGTGACCAGGCCCCAGGTTCAAAAGGGCTTAGGGACTCTTCGGCTTCCTTTTGGACTTAGGGTTGGGGGTTTAGGGTTTAGGGTTTAGGGTTTAGGGTTTAGGGTTTAGGGCTTAGGGTTTCAGGTTTAGGGTCACGATACCTCCCCAACCCCCCCCCCCCCCCACCGCCCCTTGCCCACGTTGCAGGCAGTGCCCTTCGTCTCCAAGCCCATGCTTCAGAACGTCGAGGACACATAGGGATCCTGAAAGCTGGGAGTAGGGCCTCTTAGGGTTGAGGGTTTAGGGTTTAGGGTTTAGGGTTTAGGGTTTAGGGTTTAGGGTTTAGGGTTTAGGGTTTAGGGTTTAGGGTTTAGGGTTTAGGGTTTAGGGTTTAGGGTTTAGGGTTTAGGGTTTAGGGTTTAGGGTTTAGGGTTCATGTGATCAAAATCCCCAAACGGTTGTGAAGAGGTGGGCACGTCGGTCCTGCGATTCTGGGATGCGCCTTGGCATTCCACTGGCACCTTTTGTTTAGGGTATAGGGTTTGGCTTTTTGGGCTTTGAGTTTAGGGTTTTTTTGGGTGTGGGGTTTAGGGTTTAGGGTATAGGGTTTGGCTTTCAGGGCTTTGAGTTTAGGGTTTCTCGGTTTGGGTTGAGGGTTTAGGGTTCCAGTGATTCTGAACCCTGAACCCATTGCAGTGTGCACCGAGCACGCGAAGTGTTCCAATGGCTTGCAGATGTTCGCCGCCGCCACTGGCGACAGATGTGAGTTGTGTGGCCTTGTTATCTCGCAAGTTCTTGGTGGCTTCAAGCTTTGACCCTGCACCCTTAACCCTAAACCCTAAACCCTAAACCCTAAACCCTAAACCCTAAACCCTAAACCCTAAACCCTAAACCCTAAACCCTAAACCCTATGCAAGGCCTTGGGTCATAGAAAGCGCCCATCCTACTCAGGTGTACGGTCTCACCTGGGCGCACGGAGAGAAGACATCCATCCACAAGCTGAGGACAGGGTTCAGGGTTTAGGGTTCAGGGTTTACGGTTTAGGGTTTAGGGTTTAGGGTTTAGGGTTTAGGATTAAGGGTTTAGGGTCTTGCGTTTGATGTTTAAGGTTTCAGATCTTGCGGGGTTGGAAGCTTAGTGTCTTTCCTTTGAGCCCAGCCAAACGAACCTTGAACCCCCCTATGGCGGTTTAGGGTTTAGGGTTTAGGGTTTCTGGTTCCCTGAAAAGGCCCCCAGGATCCTCAGCCCAACAGTTTTGGCGGATCCCAGGAGCCAGGCCATGCGCCACAACTTCAGTGCTGTTGCCTTGAACGGCCGCGAGCCGTGGACCTTTGTGATGAGGTGGGGGTTTAGGGTTTAGGGTTTAGGGTTTAGGATTTAGGGTTTGGGGTTTGGGGTTGGGGTTTGGGGTTTGGGGCTTCTTCTAAAGCCTTTTGAGCCTTGTGAAGCCCTAAATGCTAGCGAAGCCCTCCTAAGCTCCAATACCCCCCCCCCCCCCCCCCCCCCCCCCGCCCAAAGCCCCTAGAATCCCAAACAAGAAAGTGAAAGTATCAACCTGGGATGTTCAGTGAGTCCCTCCTAAACCCCTCAAACCCTCGGACCCAAAACCCTACACCCTCAACCCGAAACCCTAAACCCTGAACCCTAAACCCTAACCCTAAACCCTAAACCCTAACCCTAAACCCTCAACCCTAAACCCTAAACCCTCAGTTCGTCCAAAGTGCGGGAGGCAAGAGTGGCTCGGCCTGGAGCGCGCCGCCAGAGGCCCAGCCTCCCCTTTGCGGATGCCTCGTTTTCTCATGGTTCCGGTTTAGGGTATAGGGTGTTTGGTGGTTAGGGTGCAGGGTTTAAGATTTTAGGTGTTTAGGGGTTTCGGGTTTAGGGTTTAGGGTTATAAGGTTTAGGTTTTAGGGTTTTAGGGCCTAGGGTTTAGGGTCTAGGGTGGGTTGGGGTTCAAATGTTGGGGTTTCGGATTTGAGGGGTGAGGTTTAGGGGTAGGACTTTTTCGAAAGGTAAACCCTAAACCCTAAACCCTAAACCCTAAATCCTTTGCGGCGGGCTGAGGGGGAGGGAGGACGGGCGGTTCTCAGCGCCAGCCCAGGTCAACTCCTTGTCTGAGAAGCCCATGATGGTCAAGGAGGCGGCGATGGCTCTTCTGCACCCTAAACCCTAAACCCCTAAGCCCTAAACCCCAAACCCCGAACCCTAAACCCTAAACCCTAGCCCTAAACCCTAAACCCCCATAGTTGCACACCCACACCACACAAAAACAAAAAAGCCTAAGCCCACGAAGCTCCAAAACCCTAAGTCTGAAACAGCGAATTTTAGCACTCTGGATCCTTCAACCCTAAAACCCTGAACCCTAATCCCCAAGCTCCTAACCCGGATTTAGAGTTTCGGGTTTAGGGTTTAGGGTTTAGGGTAAATCCTAAACCCAAAGCCCTAAGCCCTAAGCCCAGAGCCCGGAGGCTTTTGCTGGCAACCGTTGGGGAGTCAGCTCGAGCGGGCTGACGGGATCAGGACTGGCAATCATGGGGAGAGGATTTGGGTTAGGCTGGGGGGGTGGAGGGGCAGCGTAGGGCTTTATGGTTTAGGGCTCTGGGTTTAGGGTTTAGGGTTTAGGGTCTAGGGTTTAGGGTTTAGGGTTTAGGGTTTAGGGCTTCAGGGCTTCAGGGCTTCAGGGCTTCAGGGCTTCAGGGTTTACGGGTTTCGGGGGGTTGCGGGTCTTGGGTTCGTTCGGGTTTGGGGCTTGAAACGCCCGAGGCCCTAATCCAAAACCCTAGTGTTCAATTTGGGTTTTTGTTTGGGGTTAGGCTTGTGATGTTCCCCCCTTATACTAACAATCCTAAATCGGGGTTTTCAATGGGCTCATCCCTATTAAGGACAGTTTGACAATGGGCAACATCCCAAGTTTTACAGTTCCACTCTAGGCTCTGAAGCGCTTGCCTTGAATTTCGGGAGGAGGATTTAGGGAACCCTAAACCCTAAGCCTTACAAAGCCTAAACCCCTCGAAGCGGCGTGGGGTTTCGGGGGGTTCCTAGGGTTTAGGGCTTATGGTTTCCTGGGTTTCGAGTTTGGGGTTTAGGGTTAGCACGCGGAATGCCAAAAATCCCAGACCTCCACGACACCCCCCTGGCGGGAAGCCTCCCGCAGGAGCACCGGTGGTTCTCACCGGCGCCAGACGGAACATGAAAGCACGGGACCCCTGTTTGGGCACTGGGCTCTCGGAGCTTCAGGGGTCAGAGGGCTTCACCCCTGGGGCGCGATTTACCTACAGCTTAGCAGGAATTCACTGCCCTGAATTAGTAGGTAGAACGCATCATAAAGCGATATGTCGGGTTCTAGGTATAGGGCTTCGTTTTCAGGGCGGTGGGGATCCTTCTGGGTGTCCCCAAAGCTAAGGGAGGTCGTTCGGACTTCGGGCTAGGTGGCCCCGAGCTCCCCCTGTTTCCGCCCTGGCTCCCTATAGAGGGTTGAGGGTTTAGGGTTAAGGGCTAGATATGGGCAGTTTTCTACATTCTGGTTCCTGGCTGAAGTTGAACCCCTAGAGAAGCCCCATACAAAATTAGGGTTTAGGGTTTAGGGTTCAGGGTTTAGGGTTCCCTTTTTTTGAATTTGAACGTGCTGCGGGCAGACCACCCAACTTCAGATGCACTACTCTGCTTTCGGGTTTAGAGGCCTCGCGAAATCTCCTGCGAAACTGCGATCAGAATATTTCTATCATCACGAGTCTCAGTATTAGCAGGAATGCGACTTCTTCTTCTTCTTCTTCATCTTCTTCTTCGTGCTCACAAGTGTCACATCACGCTTCTTCTTCTTCGTCTTCCACAGTCAGGGCGGATGTAAGCAGGCCCTCCGTCGAAAGCCAGGCATCTCCCCGCAACAAAGTTTCACCAGTTTGAAGCGACATACTTGCCAACATTTTCTCTTGGCTTCCAGGGCTGAGGGTTTCAAATTTTTTTGGTCTCTAGGTCACACCCTAAGCTCTGAAACCCTCAAGCCTTCAAGTTACACCTTCAGCTCCGAAACAAGACCTGAGAGAAACCTGAAACAGGTTGGAGTGCAGTACACCAGAATGTACGTTATTCCCCCCCCCCCCCAACCCCCCAACCCCAGAATTTCGGAGAAAAGTTAAGGGTCTCCAGAAGTATCTTTCGTAGTCCTTTCTATATTTTTAGAACTTAAAGGTGGTGCGGAATGAGTCTTTTTCCACCATTGTCCACTCCTTTTTGAGACTTCAATCGCCTTGAGGCACACGAAATCTTATCTTTGGATTCTTAACAAGTCTTTGGTATATCTTCATAGTATCTGATATCTCTTAGCATTTGGTGGGCGACAACTCTAAATCTGAGACCCGATTGGCTGACATCAAAGATTATCGAATTGTTCCTTGCTGGGCCTTCTTGACTAAGATCTTCTCAGGTTCACTTTTGACATCGGATGACCTCCATTCCAGTACACTTTTCTTTGATCTTCTGTCAATACTTATTTGGGTTCTTGGGAAGTTTACATCTTGAAAAATCTGCACTTGGGATCATTTCCAAAGTCATGTCTGGGATTTTGGACCACTATAAACCTTCAACTATCTGGTGTCTCTTCATCGAGTCAGGTTTTGGGGTGGCGGGGGTTTCGTGCAGCCTCGGGCTTGCCAAGAAGCCCAGACCCTGGCATGTCGTGCTTACTTTGGGGGTTTTGGCTGGCGTGTTTCGCTGCACTTTTGGGGCGTGCGATCGGAAATGTGAGATCGGGGGAATCTGCCCTACGACTCTACCGTTCCCCAAGGACAGCCCTAGAACCTCAACAGGTACCCTGGAAGGGGAAGGGGTTTAGGGTTTAGGGTTTAGGGTTTAGGGTTAGGGTTTAGGGTTTAGGGTTTAGGGTTTAGGGATCCGGGATCTTCTGGCCTGCCAGTCTGGGACGACCTCCCTGCCTCCATTGCCTCCAACACGGCCGGCCTCGTCAGCGAGGCCGGATACCGCTTCGCAGAAGCCCGGGGCGAAAAACCTCAACCCTAAACCCTAAACCCTAAACCCTGAACCCTGAACCCTGTCACTGCAGTCGCGGTGCTGGATAGTGAGCTTGGTAGCCCAGTGGTGCCCTTTTTCCCTTTTTGTTGGGTTCAAGGTTCCCTTAATAAAGTAACCAACCCAAAACAGGTACCCTTATTCTGATATGGTTGCTGGCCTAGCAAGTGCTTCGAAGTCGTATCAGCCCTCTAGCAGCAGTTTACGGGTGTCAGGGTTGAGGCCTGCAAGGGAGTTCTTCATTCAAAGGTTGTGGCCTGCAAGGTTACGATACGATGTGGGATCTCCAGAGTTGAAGGGGTTCCGAATGTTGCGGGCTGAGCAACCAAACCCCCAAGCCCCGAATCCGCGTGGCCTCGAGTGTGCCCACAGCCCCACAACCCCAAAACCCCACAGCCCCAACAACCTAACACCCTGAACCCCCTAAACCCCAAAAACCCCTCTATAAACCCCTGAAGGCCCTAAAGTGAAAGCTGGTGAGCCCCTCACAAGCCCTTCCAGGAAATCCTGGTTGCCTGAAGCCTGGGGATTCGATATCCTGAGCCTTCTGAGACCTCAAACCTTCAACCAATAAGCCCAAAGCCCCAAACCCCAAAACACCCAAAACCCCAAAACCCTGCTACCCCAAAACCTAAACCCTAAGCCCTAAACCCTCAACGGCACCAAACCCTAAGCCCCTAAGCCCTAACATCCCAAACCCTGTGCTGGGAGGACTCAGAGCCACAGGACCTCGGCTGCATCGCCCGCGCCGACCCTGGCTTCGTTAGGCCCGAGCCAGGGATAGTTTTCGCTGATAGGCTTTGGGTTTAGGGTTTAGGGTTTAGGGTTTTGGGTTTAGGGTTTAGGGTTAACGGGAAGTTCCACGGGCCCTGAATATGGTCCCGGACCTCCTTTAAAGGGTTGTGAAGTATGGGCCCTTGGGTTGTATGGGGTATATAAAGGGTCCCCTTTTTAAGGGCCCGTATGAACTGACCACGTAGCTACCCGGTTTAGGGTTTAGGACCCTGGTTTAGGTTTAGGGGTTAGGGGTTAGGGTTTAGGGTTTAGGGTTTAGGGTTTAGGGTTTAGGGTTTAGGGTTTAGGGTTTAGGGGATTGATAATGCCCCGTTTGGGCTTTGGGGTTTTGGATGAGGGCGACTCTCTTTCATGCTTATAGGATCTAGAAATCAGGGTGTAGGTCTTAGGCGTACAGTTCATGGATTGAGTTCGGGGTGTGTCTCTTGCGTTTCTTGTTCGGGGGAGGGGGGGGGGGTTTTGGGGAACTACTGTTTGGGTTTACGGCTTTCAGGGTTAAGAGGGTTTTCGCGTGAAGGCTGTCTTAAAGGTCTGAAGGCTTGGATTGGTTATTATAGGGGAGTTGTGTAACAGTGACAGGACTTGAAGCTTAGATCCGTTTTATAGTTTGTTGTTACAGGGATGTTTGGGGCCTTCTTTTAGGCGTTGGGGGGGGGGGGGTTAAGTTTTTCAGTTATCTGAACAGACTACACCCTAGTTCCTATACCCTAGACCTTAACCCTCCCAAGTTGTTGGGGCCTGAGGGCCCAGGGCACCGGGGGCAAGCAACTGACGTTGCTATCTCGCCTCGTGGAGAACCCGATAGCGTAAAGTAGGTAGGACTTGTAGACTTAAAGAAGCCTCAAAACCAAGCTAGGTAGGCTTTTACAGGCTCTGACAAGAGCTCTTTGCTATACTTGGATTGGAGCCTACGGGACTCTTATGAACCAAGTCCCCGTGATAATCGACAACCTCCTAAGCTTCCTAAACTTCCTAAAAACCTTAACTTCCTAAGCTTCCTAAACTGCCTAAACTTCCTGAAATCTTAACTTCCTTAAGTTCCCTAAACTTCCTCAACTGCCTAAACATACTAAACGTCCTAAAATTCCTCAACTTCCTAAGGTTCCTAAGCTTCCTCCGTTTTTCCTAAACTTCCTAAGCCCTAAGCCCCTTCAATCCCCAAGCCCCGCAGGCTCGCCCGCCTCGAGTCGCGGCCTGTCCCCCGAGGTGCGGTATTTGCCAGGTGTTGTGGGAAAAGTTCGGGGTTTACATGGTTTACAGGGTTTATAGGGTTTAGGTCAGATCGGACGAAGTGGAATCCGGCATGTTGATTGCGTGAGACCACTCATGCATCTTGCATAAGTAAAGGAGTGAACTGATACGAACTAACTCATTGGTACTCGTCGAATATCTGTCTCAGGAGAAGAGCTGACGCCAGTCGGGTTTTAAGCTGCATTTTGCCCTCATAGATAACTTCAGATCTCGCTTACTTTATATTCATGTACGCTGTTGGCTTCTGCAATTGTACGATGAGCCTTTGTCCACAAAATCTGCTTCAAGAAGCCTTGCTGGCCCCTGACAATGTTAATAGCAGTTTGGATCAGCTCGCGATCGGGATGGGATATCCAATGTGAAAAACTCTGTCGGCCACTGATGATTGCCTGTATGACTTTTACCACAGCCCTGTTGTCACAATAGATCGTGCAATCGCCCGATATAGCCAAAGCCACGTTGACAGCATAGAATTCCGCTCTGAAAACTGACTGGGATTGACCTGGGAGGAGTCCAGATGCCACCAAAGAGTTTTTGATATCAAGATAGGGTTTAGGGTTTGGGGTTGAGGGTTTAGGTGGTCTAGGGTGTCAATTTAGGGTTCCGGGTTCGGATAGGGTTGATGATTCTTGTGTTTTGTCATTGAAGGTACGTTCGGTTGGCTCAGTTTTTTGGTGCTCATGATACTTCTCTTGCAGAGGGTGGCTGGAAGATGCGATGCGGCTTGGCTTCAGGCGTGTGCACAAAGAAACGTCTGAGGATAATGTGTGGACAGCAGAATTTGGTAGCTGCAGAGAGCTCGAGACCCCTAACAGTATCAAACCTTCGGTTCCTTGTGTGGGGGCAGAAGCCTGAAACCCCGAACCCCTCCGCCACCATGCGGCAACACCACCAGTCAGCCTTATACCCTAAACCCTAAGCCCTAAACACTAAACCCAACCCTAAACCCTGTTAAACCCTAAGCCGAAGGCCTGGAGACTTGGGTCCGACCTGCGAATCGACTTTCTGCCTAGAGAACCGTCGTCGGGGGCCCAATTCTCTTGCCGAAGAGGGTACAGAAATCAGGGGTTTGGGTTAGGATTTAGGGTTCAGGGTTTAGAGTTTAGGGTTTTTCAGGTAGGGCTTAGAGCTTGGGATGTTCCCCCCCTATACTAGCAGTCCTTCATAGGGATTATAATCGGGGGTACTATAAATCCGTATGAAGGACTGTTAGCATAAGGGGATGTTCGCGTTTGACCTCCACTCACTCAAGAGCTTCGCCATATCTGTCGGGAGAAGGGCTCTATCCGCGGTATGGTTCACAGTTACATTTGGACCTGTTCGCGAGAAGCGGTAGTTGACGGGAAGGTTCTAAGGTGTGGGGTTGTTTGGGGTTGGAGTTGGGGGATTTAGGGTTCAGGGTTTAGGGGTGCAAATGCGGCGTGGTTGCAGATTCTAGCCATCCTACAGGCTGTGAACATCCAATGGTGGCGAGCCCACACGATGTTAACCGCCAGCCCCCATGCACCAATACGCCGATGCGCCGATATATACGCCGACATCCCGGCCCCCCCAACTCATCCCCTTTGATTTCTCCACGGACGTCCTGGTGCCCCAAAGCTTGCAAGCCTCAGACACTTCTTTGTAGTTTTTTTTAGGGGATACGCACTAAGCCCGGATTCCTAAGTGCATAATAACCCTGAGCCCGTTGTCCATCAGAAGCCAGGTATAGAGCCCTAAAGAAAGAAGGGGCCCTTGAGGGCTAGAGTAGTGAGATTTCGAACTCCTAAATCCTAAGTTCTCTAAACCCTCAACCCTCAACCCTAAACCCTCAACCCTCAACCCTCAACCCTCAACCCTAAACCCTCAACCCTCAACCCTCAACCCTAAACCCTAATTCTGCCACTCAGGAGCTCTCCTTCCAGCAGCCCTTCGCCGGCACGCAAGCCACGGAACGGGTCAGGGCCTGACAGTGTGCTCAACCCTTCTGGGAGTGCAAGGGCTGAGGTGTTTAGGGTTTAGGGTTTGGGGTTTAGGGTTTAGGGTTTAGGGTTTAGGGTTTAGGGTTCAGGCTTTAGGGGTTAGGGTTTAGGGAGGCTTATGGGGTTTTCTGGGCTTTTGGGCTTCGGCGCCCAGAAATCGTGCCGATAGAAACGTAAGCCCGTACCCTTAGTAACCCCAACAGGGGAGTTTAACCGAATCCTAAACCCCGAGCGCGAAGCCCTGCTGAATCAACCCTAAACCCTAAACCCGAGGCGTTCCATGATTTCTTGCTATCAGATTTGGAGCCTACCTCTGACGCACCAACTGGACTTGCTTTGTTTAGGTGCTTTAGGGTTTGGGAGTTTGGGGTTTAATTAGGGTATGTGTTGTCAGGGTTTGTTTGGTTTTCTGCTGGGTTTCAGGGTTTATAGAGACAGGAGGCGCGATGAATGCAAGGGCTGTGAAAAGCCAAAAAAGATTGGAACCGAAATGACCGAATCTGGAGCTGTGCTGTCCAGTCTTTCAGAGGGCTAGAGGGGTGTATTGGGTCTAAACCCGAAACCCTAAACCCGAAACCCTACACCCTAAACCCGAAACCCTACACCCTAAACCCTAAACCCTAGACCCTAAACCCTAAACCCTACACCCTGCACCGAGCTAGGGCAATCGTGCAGTGCTTGGAGCTTCCAGCCGTTTGGCCCCAGTCTTTCTTGGGATCAGACCGGCTCATTCGGATCTGTGCAGATCCCACACGCATCGGGTAAATCCTTCCGGTGCTTTCACGTTCCACTCGCTTATTGCGCTCCTTGGGACATATTGAATTCAGGAGCTGAGTTTAGGGCTTATGCGGTGCAGGGTTAGGGTTCAGGGTTTTCGGTTTAGGGTTTAGGGCTAGGGACTTGAGCAAATTTTTTAACAGAGGACTTCGCCCCTGCACTGAACCTTATTTAGTGGTGTGGGTTTAGGGTTTAGGTAAAACGGTAAACCTATTTTTTGAACGCCCTAATTTGGGGTTTTGCAAAGTAGGGTTGCCGTGACGCAGGTGGCGACTATGGACTTGAATGCTATTTAGGGTTTAGGGGGCTTAGGGTTTTTAGGGTTTAGGGTTTAGGCAGGGTTTTTGAGTTGGGGTTTAGGCAGGGTTCAGGGTTTAGGCTTTGTGAACCCTAGGGGTTAAGGGGTTAGAGTTGAGGTTTTAGGATGTTAGGCCACCAACCGTGGACTTGGCAAGACCAGGTAGAAGTACAATTCTTGGCTCTTTCGCTTGCTGCTTCTTTTTGGTAGGGAAGTAGGGAACTGCCCCATGAAAATCCTGCAAAGGACAAGCTCCGGGGGATGAACGGTGCCGAATCGCCTAAATACCCCGCCGAAGAACTGGCGAGTTGACACAGTTGCCAAAAGAAGGATGTAAACGCTCGTGAGACCTCTCTCAATGCCACACCCTAAGAGTCGCCAAAACCCGCACATATGGGCCTTTCTTAAATCAAGGCCCGGTAAAATACAGTTACATGTTCCCACGGGGGGCCACATCATTTTCGTGCAGCCCCGAATCGTTCTCACAACCTGAACCTCAAGCTCTGCAGTCTGCAGAGCCCTACACCCTCAGCCCGAAGCCTTTTCACCGGCAGCTGGTGAGCCGAGGATTATAGTCCTATGAACTTTATGGTGAGATGTCTTTTGGTCTTCTGCGCCTTGGCGGAGACGCAGAGTTCCCGTTGTTGTTTCTTGAGGTTTTTCGAAGATGCCGACCCGAATCCGTTCCCTAAGGGCCCGAATCCTAAACCCGAGAGCTTGAGTTCAGCTCGCAAGGATCAGGGTTCAGGGTTTAGGGGTTTAGGGTTTAGGGTTTAAGGTTTAGGGAGCATGCCTCACAGCCCTGGCAGGCTTTGGGCTTCTCAAAGTTTCTACAAGCTGTACTGCTGATGAGTGCCCCTCCGATCTCGGCCACCCCGTTCCAGCTCCCTGGCGTACTCCGGTTTAGGGTTTAGGGTTGAAATAGGGTTTAGGGTTTAGGGTTGTGCCGCCTGGCGCTGCGTAGGGCATTTTTTTGCAGTAGACTTTGTACGATAAGTTCTCGAAATATTTGCCTTATGGTTGTCCTTTCCATGTATACATATAGAAACACATGTACACGCACATGCAGCAATACATAGCCACGGATGTATACTTACATACCTACCCCAAAACCCCAAACCCCAAACCCTAAACCCTATATATATGTATGTGCCATGGACCTTTAGGTATAATGTGATTACTTGCTTTGGGTTTTACTTCAACAGTATTAACACTTATCAAATGAGTAGTTTGCGTTTCATATTATGCATATTGCTACTAGAAAAGTAGGTGACATTTTATGTCTTTTGGGTTCATGGTCTAGGGTTGTGCATTCAACGGTTATAAAAGGATTGTACGAACAGTCCAGGGTGTATGACCCCTTCCCGTTGTCGAGGAGAAAAAGGGGTCGGAACAGGAGAAGATCAAGGAACCATAGAACTCTTTACATTCAGTCACTATTCACTTTACACCCTCTCCTCTCTTCCCTTTCTTGACTTTGGGTAGAAGAAAAGGAAAGTGGAAGGAATCATCAAAGAAAAAGTCAGTCTCACTACCTTCATCCACCGTCTCCTCTTTTCGCTCTCTCTCTGTCTCACTCTCTCTCTCTCTCTCTCGCGCTCTCTCTCTCTCCCTCTCTCTCTCTCTCTCTCTCTCTCTCTCTTGGCTCTTCTTACCGAGGAGAATAATGGCTACATATAAAGAACACATGTCAATCTCAACCCATTCATCCTCCCTCTTCTGTCTGCTCTCTCACTTCTAGCTTTTGTCTCTTGTTTTGCTTATGGAGGAGAGAATGCATAACACTAGATGAGCGAAGCGCATGGACGGGAAGAGCGAGAAGCAGGTAGTTGTTTGTTGCATAGGGGAGGCCCACTCCCCGTAGAGCAGGAACGAGTTCCCCTGTTCCCTTCCTTTGCCTTCTTTAGTCCCTCCCCTGCGCTCCAACTGTTCTGTTCCGTCTTTTAAGGAGAAAGAAGGGGTAAAGAAGAAGGACGAAGACGGTTCCACTGTCCACTTATGCATGTTCATTTTATCTACAGGTGTTAGCAAGAGTGTTTAAGCAAGCTAGATAAAGAGAACAACAAGAACAAGGACGAGGAAACCACGAGCAGAATGTACAAGGAAAACACGAGGAATGAAAACCCATCGCAAAGAGAAGTGCCCACACTCAGTCTCACTGCACTCATCCTCTAATGACTCTAATCCTCTCTTCTTTCTCTTCTGTGGTTCTCTTCTTATCCTACTTCTTCTCTCTGCTCTCTCCCTTCTAGCTTGTGTCTCTTCTTGATTTTCTTGCGCGAGAGAGAATGCATAACACTAGATGAGCGAAGCACATGGACGTGAAGATGAGAGAGAAGCAAGTAGTTAGTTGTTTGTTGCATCAGGAGGCCCACTCTCCCCCTAGGGCAGGGATGAGTTCCCCTGTTCCCTTCCTCTTGCCTTCTTTAATCTCTCCCCTGCGTTCCAACTCGTCCGTTCCTTCGTTTACGGAGAAAGAAGGGTGTATACAAGGACGACGACGTCTCCCCTGTCCAGCATGTTTTCTTGATCTTCCCATTCAGCGAGAAAGGAACAGACAACAGGGGAAAAACAAGGAACCAACAAGAGTGTTTAAGCAAGCTAGATAACAACAAGAAAAAGAAAGAGGAAGCCGCGAGCAGAATGTACAAGAAAAACACGAGGAAGGAATAAGTGATGCTCTTCTTGCAGAATGAAGATTTGAGAACACAAGCCAATCTCAAAAGAAAGAGGAAGCCACGAGCAAAATGTACAAGAAACACACAAGGAAGGGATAAAGATAAGCGCCCTTACTCAGTCTCACTGCATTCATCCTCCATGTGGTTCTTTTGTTACAGAATGAAGATTTAACAGCACAAACCAATGTCACCACATTCATCCTCCCTCTTCTCTCTGCTCTCTATGGAGGAGAGAATGCATAACACTAGATGAGCGAAGCACATGGACGGGAAAAAGGAGAAGCAAGTACTTGTTTGTTGCGTAAGGGAGGCCCATTCTCCCCCTAGGACAGGGATGAGTTCCCCTGTTCCCTTCCTTTTGCCTTCTTTAATCTTTCCCCTGCGTTCCAACTTTTCCGTTCCTTCGGTTGAGGAGAAAGAAGGGGGTATATACAAGGACGAAGACGGTTCCCCTGTGCCCCTGTCCAGCATGTTCTTTTGATCTTCCCATTCAGCGAGAAAGGAACAGACAACAAGAGGAAAGCAACAAACCTTTAACTAACGTACGGTTCTTTCAGGAGAAAAGGAGTCGGATAACAGGAGAAGAACAAGGCAGAGGTAAACATGAAAACATGTCACTCTTCTATTTACACACTCTCCTCATCTCTCCTCTCTTCCCTTTCTTGCCTGTTGGAGAAGAAATGAGGAAGAAAATAAACCAAAAAATAAGGGGGAGGCGCCCTGATTCATTCTCACTGCCTTCATCCATCCTCTCCTCTGCTCTCTTATCTTGCTCTCTTATCTCTCTTCTCTGGCTCTGTTCTTGGCGGAAACAAAGATGAATGTCCAAGAACCCAAGATCATCTCGTTACCTTCGTCCTCGCTCACATCTCTTCTCGCTTTTTCTCTGCTCTTTGCTTTTCTTATGGAGGAGAGAATTGCAAACAGTCTCGCGAAGTCAGATTTGGGGCTGCGCGTGTGCACGTGGGGGGCAGTTATGTTGCAAAAAGTGGCCCCTCGCAGGGCTGAGTTCCCCTGTTCCCTCCAGTTTGTCTGCAATCCACCCCCCCTGAGTTCCAACAGTTCTGTTCAGATAGGACAAAACGGCTCCCCTGTTCATTTGTGCGTGTTCTTTCAACAGACTCATTCAGCGAGAAGGAACAGACAACAAGAGGAAAACACCAAGGAATGAACAAAAGTGTTTTTTCTTCTTTCTTATCAAGGAGAAGGACAAAGAACATTTCAATTGTCGTAACTCTCCTCTCATCCCTTTCTGGTCTTTGGGAGGAAGAAAGAAAGAAGGAATAAACAACAAATTCTGAGAGGCGCCACTATTCAATCTCACTACCTTCATCCACCCTCGCCTCTCTTCTTTCTCTTCTTTGAATGTTTGTGTAAGGACACAAATCCATCTCGCTACAATTTCCTCCCGCTTCTCTGCGCTCTCTCTCTCTCTGCCCTTCTCTTCTCTTCTCTTCCCTTCTCCTTCTCTTCTCTTCCCTTCTCCTTCTCCTTCTCCTTCTCCTTCTCCTTCTCCTTCTCCTTCTCCTTCTCCTTCTCCTTCTCCTTCTCCTTCTCTTCTCTTCCTTTCTCCTTCTCCTTCTCCTTCTCCTTCTCCTTCCCCTTCTCCTTCTCCTTCTCCTTCTCCTTCTCCTTCTCTTCTCTTCTCTTCTCTTCTCTTCTCTTCTCTTCTTCTTGTTCTTCCTGGGGACGGCCTTGGGCAGGGGGGGGCTGGAATTTAAGTCACCCTTAAGTTTTTGGAAAACTGAGCTCCCGAAATGACAAATCGCAAGCAGTGTCCCCCGTAAGCGTTTGGAAAACTGAGCTCCCAAAACGATAAATCGCAAGCAGTGTCCCTCTTAAGTTTTTGGAAAACTGGGCTCCCAAAATGACAAATCGCAAGCATTGTTACCCCTGAAGTTTTGGAAAACAGGGCTTCCAAAATGACAAATCGCAAGCAGAGTCCCCTTTAAGCGTTTGGAAAACTGAGCTCCCAAGATGAGAAGTCACAAGCATTGTCCCCCTGAAGTTTTGGAAAACAGAGCTTCCAAAATGACAAATCGCAAGCAGTGTTCCCCTCTAAGTTTTTGGAAAACCGAGCTCCCAAAATGACAAATCGCAAGCGTGCCCCCCTTAAGTTTCTGGAAAACTGAGCTCCCAAAATGACAAATCGCAAGCAGTGTGCCCCCTTAAGTTTTTGGAAAACCGAACTTTCAAAATGACAAATCGCAAGTAAGTGTTCGGAAAACTGAGCTCCCAAAAGGACAAATCGCAAGCAGTGTCCCCCTTCAGTTTTTGGAAAACGGAGCTCCCAAAATGACAAATCGCAAGCTGTGTCCCCCCTCTTTTTTTTGGAAAACTGAGCGCCCAAAATGACAGATCGCAAGCAGTGCCCCCCTGATTTTTTTGGAAAATGGAGCTCCCAAAATGATAAATCGCCAGCAGTGTCCCCTTTAAGTTTTTGGACAACTGAGCTCCTAAAATGATGAATCGCAAGCAGTGTCCACCCTAAAGTTTTTGGAAACCTGAGGTCCCAAAATGACAATTCGCAAGCAGTGTACCCCTGCTTTTGGAAAACGGAGCTCCCAAAATGTCAAATCGCCAGCAGTGTCCCCCGCAAGTTTTTGAAAAAACGGAGCTCCCAAAATGACAAATCGCAAGCAGTGTCCCCCTTAAGTTTTTGGAACACTGAGCTCCCACATTCTACATATTCAAGGTTAGATAGTTTAGATAGTTTAGGTGGTTTCGGGCCTTTCTACCCTGTCCCCCTGGCCGCCTGGCGCCCCTCCCCCCCCCGGTGGCTTAAATAGGGTTTATTTGGAAGCTAGGGCTCGGGTTTTGCCCGTGGCAAAGAGAAGATGGTACTCGTCTTCGTCTTTCCTCTCTTTCTTGTCTTTCTTCTCTCTTGTTCGTTTGCCTTTGAAATAAAAAACCAAAGGAAGAACAATGAAAATGAAAGGAACTCGCTTTCTTTTCCGTTTGGGAACAATGGAAAGAACCGAGGAGATAGGGCAAGGGGAGGGATACGCTGAAGCATGGACAGGGGCCACGTCACTTTCCCCAACCATTGAAAAAGCATAAGAAAAGAAAAGGGCCTCCATTTCCCTGTGTTTTTGTCTTTTCTTGTGTTTTTTGTCGGTGAAGAGAAGGGAGAAGGGAGAAGGAGGAGGATAAATAGACAGGATTGATTCTTAACAGGAAGAGCAAAGACAAGAATAGAAGAGAGATTAATAAAGGAGAAGGAAAGACAAAACAAGGCACAGAGAAGATGGAACTTATCGATCCTCTCTCCCTTATCTCTCCCTTCCCTCTTCCTTGTCGAAATAAGGAAAACAAAAAGGAAGAAGTATGAACAAAGGAGAAGGGTAAGGAAAGGAACAGAAGAGATGAGAAGTGGGATATGATGAAGTACGGCAAGGTCCACATGCAAGGAGTCACCAGCTTTATCATTCAAGTTCCTTTCCTGCTTTTAATCAGTTAAAAGGTAATAGATGGAGAGAAGGGAAAAAGACGTGAGAGAGGAGAGATCACAAGGATGCCTTTTTTCTGGAAGCGTACAGCAAGCGCCTGCTTCCATCGCGCATAGAGTGAGATAGAGAGACTGAGAGACTGAAAGACTGAGAATGAGTGAGTGAGAGATAGAGGTAGGGACAGGGAAAGAGCGAAAGCTAAAGAAAGAGCGAAAGAAAGATAGATAGCGACAGGGATAGAGACAGAGAGAGACATTGTTGTTTTTTGTTTCGGGGGCGTCCTTTTTTTCTCGCTTGAAAGATGCAGAAAACGATCCAAAGGGACACCCGTTCCATCGCCCATGGCCAAGAGAAGATGGTGCTTGTCTTCATCTTTCCTCTCTTGTCTTTGTTCTCTCTTGTTCGTTCCCCTGTAAAATAAAAAAGCCAAAGAAAGAACCATGAAAATGAAAGGAACTCGCTTTCTTTTTCCGTTTGGGAACAACGATAATAGCCGAAGAGATACGGCGAGAGGAGGGATATGCTGAAGCATGGAGGAGGGCCTCGGGCAAGCAGCCAACCCCGCTCACTTTCCCCAACCATTGAAAAAGGATAAGAATGGAAAAAGGGCCTCCGTCCCCCTCTTACTTTAATTTCTATTGTGTTTTTGTCGTTGAAGAGGAGGGAGAGAGAAGGAGGAAGAGCAAAGACAAGAATAGAAGAGAGATTAATAAAGGAGAAGGAAAGACAAACCAAGGCACAGAGAAGATGGAACTTATCGATCCTCTCTCCCTTATCTCTCCCTTCCCTCTTCCTTGTCGAAATAAGGAAAACAAAAAGGAAGAAGTATGAACAAAGGAGAAGGGTAAGGAAAGGAACAGAAGAGATAGGCCGAGAAGTGGGATATGATGAAGTACGGCAAGGTCCACGTGCAAGGAGTCACCAGCTTTATCATTCAAGTTCCTTTCCTGCTTTTAATCAGTTAAAAGGTAATAGATGGAGAGAAGGGAAAAAGAAGTGAGAGAGGAGAGATCACAAGGATGCCTTTTTTCTGGAAGCGTACTGCAAGGAATAGAAGAGACAGGAAGCAAGGAGAGGGACGGACTAAACAAGGCGCAAAGAAGGTGGCATTCCTCTAGACCCATCATCTCTCCCCTGTCCCTTTTGAATGAGAAGGTGCGTCCTTTTTTCTCGCTTGAAGATGCAGAAAACGATCCAAAGGGACACCCGTTCCTTACCCATGGCAAAGAGAAGATGGTGCTTGTCTTCATCTTTCCTCTCTTGTCTTTGTTCTCTCTTGTTCGTTTCCCTGTAAAATAAAAGCCAAAGCTAGAACAATGAAAATGAAAGGAACTCGCTTTCTGTTTCCGTTTGGGAACAACGATAATAGCCGAAGAGATAGGGCGAGAGGAGGGATATGCTGAAGCATGGAGGAGGGCCACGGGCAAGCAGCCAACCCAGCCATTTTCCCCAACCATTGAAAAAGTATGAGAATGGAAAAGGGCCTCCATTCCCCTCTTGTTTTCTTTTCTTGTGTTTTTTCCGTTAAGCAAAAAGGAGGAGGAGAGATAGACAGGATTGCATTTTTAACAGGAAGAGCAAAGACAAAACAAGGCACGAAGAACATGGGACTCATCTTTATCGATCCTCTCTCCCTTATCTCTCCCTTCCCTTTTTCTTTTCGAAATAATGACAACAAAAAGGATGAATTGTGAAAACAGGAGCAGGGTAAGGTTGGTACTGTTGAACCGCCTTGTTTTAGAGGAAACAGGGCGGTTCAACAGTACCAAACTTTCAGAGACATTCTCTAAGAACATTTGGTACTGGTGAACCGCCTTGTTTTAAAGGAAAAAGGGGCATAATTTAATTCGTAGTAATCTCCAGATTTACCCCTAATTGAATTGGTTTAAACAATTTAACTAATTGAATTTATTTAAAGAATTTACTCCCGCAGAACTAAATTATTTAAATTGTTTTTCACGCATTCGGATTAAATTAATTTAGATAATGTAATTCTGTGGAATTAAATTATTTAAATACATTAAATTGTATTAAGTAGAGGTAAATCTAGAGACCTGCAAATGCCACACAAAACGGAAGAGGGTAGGAACAACTTTGCGGGTCGAAATTTGCCGGGATCCCCTTGGCGCCCTGCGAACGTCCTGCAAATACCACACCACACAAAACGGAAGCGGGTAGGTGCAACCTTTACAGGTCGAAATTTGCCGGGATCCCTTTAGCGCCCTGCCAAAGTCCTGCAAATACCACACAAAACGGAAGAGGGTAGGAACAACTTTGCGGGTTGATATTTTCCGGGACCCCTTGGCGCCCTGTCAAAGTCCTGCAAATACCACACAATACGGAAGAGGGTAGGAACAACTTTGCGGGTCGAAATTTGCCGGGATCCCCTTGGCGCCCTGCCAAAGTCCTGCAAATACCACACAAAACGGAAGAGGGTAGGAACAACTTTGCGGGTTGAGATTTGCCGGGATCCCCTTGGCGCCCTGCCAAAGTCCTGCAAATACCACACAAAAAGGAAGAGGGTAGGAACAATTTTGCGGGTTGAAATTTGCCAGGATCCCCTTGGCTTCCTGTCAAAGTCCTGCAAATACCACACAAAACGGAAGAGGGTAGGAAAAACTTTGCGGGTCGAAATTTGCGGGATCCCCTTGGCGCCCTGTCAAAGTCCTGCAAATACCACGCAAAACGGAAGAGGGTAGGAACAACCTTTACGGGTCGAAATTTGCCGGGATCCCCTTGGCGCCCTGCCAAAGTCCTGCAAATACCACACAAAACGGAAGAGGGTAAGAACAACTTTGCATGTCGAAATTTGCCGGGGTTCCCTTGGCGCCCTGCCAAAGTCCTGCGAATACCACACAAAACGGAAGAGGGTAGGAACAACTTTGCGGGTCGAAATTTGCCGGGAGCCCCTTGGCGCCCTGCCAAAGTCCTGCAAATACTACACAAAAAGGAAGAGGGTAGGAACAACCTTTACAGGTCGAAATTTGCCGGGATCCCCTTGGCGCCCTGCCAAAGTCCTGCAAATACCACACAAGAAGGAAGAGGGCAGGAACAACCTTTACAGGTCGAAATTTGCCGGGATCCCCTTGGCGCCCTGCGAAAGTCCTGCAAATACCACACAAAACGGAAGAGGGTAGGAACAACTTTGCGGGTCGAAATTTGCCGGGATCCCCTTGGCGCTACCACGCAAAACGGAAGAGGGTAGGAACAACCTTTACAGGTCGAAATTTGCCGGGATCCCTTTGGCGCCCTGCCAAAGTCCTGCAAATACCACACAAAACTGAAGAGGGTAGGAACAATTTTGCGGGTTGAAATTTGCCAGGATCCCCTTGGCTTCCTGTCAAAGTCCTGCAAATACCACACAACACGGAAGAGGGTAGGAACAACTTTGCGGGTCGAAATTAGCCGGGGTCCCCTTGGCGCCCTGCGAAAGTCCTGCAAATACCACGCAAAACGACAGAGGGTAGGAACAACTTTGCATGTCGAAATTTGCCGGGATCCCCTTGGCGCCCTGCCAAAGTCCTGCAAATACCACACAAAACGGAAGAGGGTAGGAACAACTTTGCCGGGTTGAGATTTGCCGGGAGCCCCTTGGCGCCCTGCCAAAGTCCTGCAAATACCACACAAAACGAAAGAGGGTAGGAACAACCTTTACAGGTCGAAATTTGCCGGGATCCCTTTGGCGCCCTGCCAAAGTCCTGCAAATACCACACAAAACGGAAGATGGTAGGAACAACTTTGCGGGTTTAAATTTTGCGGGATCCCCTTGGCGCCCTGCGAAAGTCCTGCAAATACCACACAATACGGAAGAGGGTAGGAACAACTTTGCAGGTTGAGATTTGCCGGGAGCCCCTTGGCGCCCTGCCAAAGTCCTGCAAATACCACACAAAACGGAAGAGGGTAGGAACAACTTTGCATGTCGAAATTTGCCGGGATCCCCTTGCGCCCTGCCAAAGTCCTGCAAATAACACACAAAACGGAAGAGGGTAGGAACAACTTTGCAGGTCGAAATTTGCCGGGATCCCCTTGGCGCCCTGCCAAAGTCCTGCAAATACCACAAAACGGAAGAGGGTAGGAACAACTTTGCGGGTTGAGATTTGCCGGGATCCCCTTGGCGCCCTGCGAAAGTCCTGCAAATGCCACACAAAACGACAGAGGGTAGGAACAACTTTGCATGTCGAAATTTGCCGGGATCCCCTTGGCGCCATGCCAAAGTCTTGCAAATGCCACACAAAACGGAAGAGGGTAGGAACAACTTTGCGGGTCGAAATTTGCCGGGATCCCCTTGGTGCCCTGCGAAAGTCCTGCAAATACCACACAAAACGGAAGAGGGTAGGAACAACTTTGCATGTCGAAATTAGCCGGGATCCCCTTGGCGCCCTGCCAAAGTCCTGCAAATACCACGCAAAACGGAAGAGGGTAGGGACAACTTTTACAGGTCGAAATTCGCCGGGGTCCCCTTGGCGCCCTTCCAAAGTCCTCCAAATACCACACAAAACGGAAGAGGGTAGGAACAACTTTGCGGGTTGAGATGTGCCGGGATCCCCTTGGCGCCCTGCAAAAAGTCCTGTAAATACCACACAAAACGGAAGAGGGTAGGAACAACTTTGCAGGTCGAAATTTGCCGGGATCCCCTTGGCGCCCTGCCAAAGTCCTGCAAATACCACACAAAACGGCAGAGGGTAGGAACAACTTTGCGGGTCGAAATTTGCCGGGATCCCCTTGGCGCCCTGCAAAAAGTCCTGCAAATAACACACAAAACGGAAGAGGGTAGGAACAACTTTGCAGGTCGAAATTTGCCGGGATCCCCTTGGCGCCCTGCCAAAGTCCTGCAAATACCACACAAAACGGAAGAGGGTAGGAACAACTTTGCGGGTTGAGATTTGCCGGGATCCCCTTGGCGCCCTGCGAAAGTCCTGCAAATGCCACACAAAACGGAAGAGGGTAGGAGCATTGTAAAGTCCCTCTTAGGGTTTAGGGTTCAGGGTTTGGGGTTTAGGGTTTATGGTTCAGACCCTAAATCCGAACCTCTACGCGTCCTCAAAGCCCGACTCCTCAAGTCAAAGCTAAGCCATTTAAACCGCTAAATCCGGAGACGCTTAAATACCCCCCAAACCGACCCCAAACCCTAAACCCCAAATCCTAAATCCCTAAACCCCAAACCCTCTAAACCCCAAACCCTAACCCCAAATCACAAACCCTAAACTCTTAAACCGCAAACCCCTTAACCCTCAGCCAAAACCACAAACCCTCAACCCTGAGCTACCCTAAACCCCAAATCCTAAACCCCTAAACCCCCAAACCCCCAAGCCCTAAACCCTAAACCCCAAACCCTACCTCAACCCTAAACCCTCAACCCTAAACCCAGAAACCCCAAACCCTAAACCCTAGACTAGGTAAGGAACAAGGGGTAAGGATTAAGGAATAGGGAATAGAGAATAGGGAATAGAGAATAAGGAATAAGGAATAAGGAATATTGAATAAGGAATAAGGATCAAGGAATACAGACCAAGATCCTCACCAAGGCCACGGGTCAAATAATACATAAAGGGTTCTCTTACAAGCAGTGTACCCCTTAAGTTTTGGAAAACAAAGCTCCCAAAATGACAAATCGCAAGCAGTGTCCCCCGCAAA
>CAJNDS010000606.1:0-105886 GCA_905221605.1 Symbiodinium natans
GACTGTAGAGTCGCTGACGGCCATATCTCACCGAATGCACCGGATCTCTTCTGACCTCCGAAGTTAAGCGGTGGAGAGCCCGCCTAGTACTGGCATGGGGGACCGGCTGGGAAGCGCTTAGGGTGCTGTCAGCTTTTGCTTGATGTCAAACTTTATGTGGGTGTGCTCACTCTTGCCTCTCCGTGCTGAATTTGGCAGATGTTGAATCAGTTCACAAGTCTTCACTGCACAATTTCATACTGCTTCTAAGCTTATGCTTTGTGTGGGTGTGCTCTCGCTTACCTCTGTCAAGAACTTGGCAAGTCTAAACCCATCTGCCATGAGCCGGCAGGCTGGCAGTCTCACAGCAGGCAGAGTGGTGCCCCTGGCAGTGAGTGAGGGCTGTTGTTTTTGTTGTTGGAGCACGAAGCTCCGCAAAAATTGTGTGAGTCACATTGATGCGTCCCATTCACGGCAACCTTTAGTAAAAGGCGAAAGATTGGTGCGCTATGACGTGAACGCTGTGATGGCTAGCTTTGAAACCATCTGATGCAGAAGAAGACAATCGCAATGACACGTGTGCATGAAGTTTGTCTTGCTAGAGGAGGCAACAGCCAAGTAGGGTTTCTTGCAGGGGACAAAAAAGAGTGGAGTGGTGCACATTCATGCCACCAGAGGTCACTGCCATCCATTCAAGCTCACTCTCTCCCATCTGCTTGCAGTGTTGAGTTTTGCCTGCTCTGTTGCCAGCCTGAGCCTTACCTCAATCTTTGCCTGCCAGGTTGGCACAGACTACTCTATGCCAACCTTGCAGTCTGCAAGCTAAAGGGAGGTGAGCTCTCCACATGAAGGGCAGGACTTGGAGACAGTAGTTGCCCTCCTCCACCCAAGCTCCAGAGGTGACAGGATGATAGAATCCCAGCGAGAGAATTGAAAACCACTGCTGTCAGGACCAGCAACTTCTTCCTGGCTGAGGATGGTTTTGCCGAGGCAACGGAGCTTTGCAAGAAGCTTTGGCTTCATCCGTCCTGCATTCTCGCTTTTTTGTCCTGCTCCAAACATTTTGCTACAATGGTTAGTTTTGGATGTCGAGCAACACATACGAGGTTCTGATCTTAAGTATCCTTGCGGAAGGGGCAATAGCGCAGTGACGCTTAGCGGAGGTGCGCTGTTTGCTAGTTGAAAACTACTCCAATTCCCGTCAAGTTTGATCGTCAAGGTCATTCTTGCAATTTTTATGTGGGCTTCGGCCCAACAGAAAGTGCTCAATGTTAGTGTGTGACTGTGTGTCACAAAACCCACATCGGTCTTTGTGACACAGGTCACGTTTCAGCTGGGCTGACCGCGACCATGATGCATCCCAAAACCCTGTTCCAGAGCATAGCTGTGAAGTAACAGAGCATAGCTGCTGGCATAGCTGTGAAAGTAACACTCGGTGCAGTTTAGCATTTTGCTAGATGGAAATCTTCAAGTTCAGGCAGCAGATGAGTCAGACTCTGAACATGCATAGTTACCCCAGTAGGGTGTGCTGCCACTGGCTTGGTGCCATGCCAGCGCAACACGTGAAGGCTTCTGAGCGAGCTCATGAAGACACTTCCCCAGCAAAAATTGATGTGACAAGCAAGTATCCAGTTGGAGACATATCAGTTGTCACACTGATAAGAACAGATACTACACTTGATCATAGCCAAAAGGCCGAGAAGGTATGCTCTGTATGAGGCAGTCAGACTGCCTGCAAGCTTGATGCAAAGAGACTGTGTGCACTATCTTGAAAACCCATCGACATCCCTGGCAATCCAGCTGGCGAGCGAAGCAAGTGCGACACTGGAGTAAGAAATGTTTTTCGTGTTAGAAGCTGTTTTTGAATTTTTTTCCACGTTTTTTGAACTGGTAAAATCTGGAATCTGTTCTGAAAGGCAGGTAAAGTCTTTAGGATTTACAAAACTGTCGACATCTGAATGTATAAAGGAAGAGGTTCATAAAGAATAGACAGTATGTAAAAAATTGCGAACCCTTCCCAACACGCTCAGATTCCAATCCTTTTGCGTCACTGCGAGTTGCCTCGGATCAGGGGAACTTTCAAAAGGTAAGGCTGGGCACAAGGGCTCATGGGACATAAAGCTCCCTGCCCTTCGACGGACCTTGCCAAAGAGTCCAGGGACCATACGGAGATTGTACTCACTGCCCTCAACGGACCCGTCATCTCCCCCCGGGTGGGTGGGTGGGAAAAATTGACAAATGTGCTCAAGAGTTCGCTAAAGAACGGCCAGCAAATGTGATAATGAAGCACATGTGCCATGTATGCAAACGACCACGAACCTCTGTTTGAGCAGGGCTGAGCGCGGCACAAGCACTTTGCATTTTGCACAAGAGAAGAATTCAAGCAGCTGTGCCTACTGCGAAGCCCCGAAAAACCACATGAAAAACGTCTGCATAAATCATGCCCATGCAAGATCTGCAAACACACGTGGTAGAAAACTCAGAAACTTTAAAGACAGTTTTGCGTTGCCCCTTCTTCAAAGGGGGAAGGGGCACCTATAAATCAAAGACCACTCTATCCGCAAGCGGAGCGCGTAGTCTTTAGGATTTACAAAACTGTCGACATCTGAATGTATAAAGGAAGAGGTTCATAAAGAATAGACAGTATGTAAAAATTGCGAACCCTTCCCAACACGCTAAGATTCCAATCCTTTTGCGTCACTGCGAGTTGCCTCGGATCAGGGGAACTTCAAAAAGGTAAGGCTGGGCACAAGGGCTCATGGGACATAAAGCTCCCTGCCCTTCGACGGACCCTGCCAAAGAGTCCAGGGACCATACGGAGATTGCACTCACTGCCCTCAACGGACCCGTCATCCCCCCCTCAAACGTCCGGGCTCAAAGGAAGGGCAGTGTCCAAAGGTTTCCGCTCGAGGACGAGAGGAGGTCCCAGGGAAGGTCGCTCAGGTCCATGCACTCATCTGCTAGAAGCTGCGCAGCCTGAGAGAAGTCGACGACCTGACCTCCAATCATCTGTGCTGCCAACGCAGCTTCCCCCCTGCTAGGGAGGTCGGCCACGTTGCTTGCAGAAGGAACGCGCTCAATCCAAGACACGACGCCATCAGCCGACTCGCTGGCGTAGAAGAGGCATGCCAAGCTCAGTAGAGAACGAGAGGGGCTGCTGGCCTTAATGCAAGTGTACCTGGCGGCGTCATTGTCCACGTAAAAGATGCACCTCTTCCCGGCCAGTTCCGAGGCGCAGGCCCGCCTCGAGAGAACCAGCGCGTAGGCCTCCGCCTGAGAGATGACCTGCTCGATGCCCTCTGCCAGCCAGAAGTCCACAAGCTTGGGCGGGATCTCGCCCGCTGCCACCCCTCTTCTATTGGAGCTCTGGTCCAGCAGAACTATCCCCCAGCGGGCGACGCCTTTCTCGTAGGACGCGTCAGTGAAGATGGAGACCGGGCTCCCCTGCGCCCGGAGTGAGAAGGTCCTCGGACGTGCATCAGAGAGTGTCTTCAGGATGAAGCGCCCCAGCGATTTCACCTCTTCCACGGAGGGAGAGCGGTTCATGTAGCAGATGTTGGCCAGGGCCCTGCAGGCTATCTTCATGGCTCGTCCAGCCGCGAAGCCCACCATGAAGTTCAGTTGGCCGTGCAGGGAGGCTGCTTCCCTGCGAGTGACGCAGCCTGAGGATGCCATCCTTGAAGCCTGGGCTCGGATCTTCTCAACGCGGCTAGGCTTGTTTGCCAAGGCCACCTGACCAGCGAGAAGCTCCCCAACACTGAGTCGCTTGCCAAGCAGGTCAAAGGTCTCTTCAAAGGGGCGGCCCTTGTCATCACCCACTGCGTACGACCAACCCAGGGCGTCCAGAAGGCACTCGATGGCGAGGGAGCCCATCCTTGCAGTGGGGGCCGGCTCAAGCAAAGGGAAGTCGTCAAAATAGACCCCGCCGATCATGCCGGCGAGATGCAGGGCCAGGTGCAGCAACGACCTAGAAACCCTATTGAAACCGTAAACCGCCGCGCAGCATCCGAAGGGGAGGCTCCTGGAGATGAAGTATTTCCACGAGCCCGACCCAGGTTCCCAAACCATCAAGACTGCGAAGACGAGGTCTTTGGCCATAACCGGGATCTGCTTATAGGCCTTTTCCAGGTCCAAGCAACGCCCCAGCCACTTGACCCTCCCCAGAAGATCACCATGTGTACGCCCCACGAGCGTCGAGCCATCCGACAGCCCTACCCTGGTGAAGCCGTCGTCATGAGCAGCGTTCGCCACGAAACAGCAGAGGTTGACTAGGTAGTCGACGTCATGCAACTGAAGTAGGTCCACAGCATGGTAGGCCGTGTTAACCCCGCTCTCTTTGTAGTCATCTATGGGCCTGCATTTCTCAGAATCCCCGGAGCCCTGGCGAACACCAAAACGCCTGCTGCAGCAAACCTCTTCTGCGCCCAGGGTTGCCTTGACGTCTTCGAGGGACTCGTAGGGGCCAATGAGGTAGCCTTTCTCCACCTCCTTCTCAGTGGCCAGCCAGACCTTGTGCAGGAGATCAGCATCATCTCCCACAGCCCCTTTTCCCGAAAGCATCTCGTTCCGCCAAACTGAGGAAGCGAGGAGGTCCTCCCTAGTGCAAGTTGCGGGGATCTCTTTCCAGTCGTAGAGCGGCGACTTCGCTGGCCTTCCTATCAAGGGGACCCCCTCCATGAGCTCCTGGGCGTCCAGGTCGGGGAAGCCTGTCTCCACGAGCAGCTTGCGCCAAAGAAGGATGTTCTTGCCCTTTAGGACCGCCTGGGCATGTGGAGGAAGTGAAGCCTGGTGGCGCCGCTCCTCCACCGCCAGCTCCTTTTTCATGGCGGCCAGACGTTTCTGCATAGACAGCCTCTTCCTGGCCGAAGGCATGAAGCCACCAGTGAACAGTTCAAAAATGTTCCTCTTGACCTGGTCGTCTATGGAGTCAGATGCATCAAAGGGGTGCGGTACCTGACAGGCCTTGGCCATAAACTCCTGCTTGGTATGCAGGACTGCAAAAGTTGAGCGGCTCCCGTCTCCTCCCCCCTCAGAAGAGAGCTCGCGAAACTCACCCTCAAGGGGGCGAACATGAGTGAAAAACTTGTACTCGGGCACCAGCGGAGGACGGCGGCGGGGTTGGCGGAGTAGAGGCCGCCTGGGGGCTGGTGCAGGCAGGCTCAGGCGGGCCCCAAGAAGAGAGACATACTGCAAGCACAGCTCAGCGGGATACTCGGCCTCCAGAGCGGTCTCAAACTGCCAGCCCCCCGCCTTGCGGTAGATCTGAAAGGGTGCATGTGTGTGCCGACCGTCACAGGGAGCCACGAGCCCTCTCAGTTCAGATGCGGAGGTGAGAAAGCGAGAAGCCTTTTTTCGATGGCCACCCCACATACACTGGTCAAAGTCAACATGGAACAAGCTTGCATACCAGCTCTGAAAAGCACGCTTCCCGGTCTGCCGAACAAACAAGGCGAGAACACTCCACATCCAGGAGTTCACCGGATTCTCTATGGTCACGGTCCAGCCTTTGGCATATGCGTCCAGCAGCAGGGAAACAACGAAGCGGCAGAGTTCATTTGCCGCGTCAACTTTGGCTTGCTCGGCAGAGGAAAGGCCGGGAAGGCCCAGCAAGTATGTAGCATCGCGCAAGGGGCGAGGCTGCGGTGCGCCGGATCGCAAAAGATGAGCTGGGAGCTTGATCTCTCGAGCGCGGCTGCCAGTTCCGCACGGGAGGCCAAGGTGAATGCCCAAAAGGCGCCCAGAGAGAAGGCGCTCACGCAAAAGGCGCTGACAAAGGGGCACGGTGAGGTCGAGCGTCCAGACAGGATGCAAAGGCCTGTGCTGATTTCGGGGGCCGTCCACCGCCAACGCGGGCACACCAGCGGCTGCGAAAGTAGAGCTGAAACGAGCGCAACCAGCAAACAGCTCAACAAACGTCGGAGCTGCCAAGTTGCCCCCAGGCGGCTCCGGAGGGAAGGCGGCAACGCCGGGCGGGTCGGGGCCCGCGGGCAAGCAGGCCGCAGCGGGGGTGCACGGAGGGGAGGAGCTCGAGGGCGCGGGGGTGGCTGCTGAGGAGCCCGCGGACCAAGAGGTCTCAGCGGGGGTGCACATGGGGACTATACCCGGGGGAGGGGGCCTAAACCGAAAGGGAGGCGGCACCTCAGTTGGCGGCTCGGAGCAGGGGCGGCCAGAGGACTCCAAGTGACTGTTGTCAACGCCAGGGGAAGGGACCCTAAACCCCAAAGAACTAAGGGTCAAGGCTTCTGCTTTGGGCAGGCAATCGGAGCCACGCAGGCTGAAGGCAACGACGACCACGCGTGAGCCGGTCCATGGACATGTGCAATGAAGGCGCTCACGGGCGTTGAAGTAGACGCCCTGGGCCGTCACATCGAGCAAAATGCCCGACTTCGAGGATGCGGGATCAGCCTGAATCCAAACTTGGCCCCCTTCGAAGGCCGAAATGGCCACCGCGAAGTTCAAAGTAGCCCTTAAATTATTCTTATCCCGATGCAGCTCAGTACGCAGGTTCTGGAAAATTGCAATGTTGCTAAACACGAACTCCGGAGGAGTCTTTTCACAAATAAAAGAGCAAAATGTTCTAATTGCCTCTGGATACAAGGAGCACGAGCGACGCAGACCAGTTAACGCACCATGCACATACGCCCCCGCCTGGAAAACACGGCTCTGATCGGTGGAGCCGCTGCGAGGGGCCTCCTCACCCGGCAAAGAGTGGAAGACCTGGAGAAGGTGGGCCAAAGTCAGCGAAGTGCCAGTATCCGAGCTCGTGAGGGCTAGTCAGTTTGCCAGCGGGCAGGCAGTGTAGGAATGCGGCGCGAAACACTTCCAGCATACGTGCAGGCCTCGACGGCAGCGTTTGCCTGGTTTAGCAAACTTGCAGCCCTTGCAGTTAAACCCGAAGCACACAGGCTTGCCCTCATGTTGAGAAGAACAGCCCGGCGGCAGCTCGAAGGGGGTGGAGGGACCTTTGCCACCCCCACCCGAGGTCTGGGCCCCCTTGCCCTTGGGAGGCTGCCCCTTCTTGCCACCAGCGGCACGGTCGGAGCGACCCTCAGGCGGCTCGTAGGGCTGGAAGCGGGCCGATTTCGGAGCCGGGATGAGGCAGAACTGGACCTGGGGGTGGCTCTTTAGGGCCTCGAGCTGCACCTGCAAAGGCTTAGAGCCATCTGGGCGAGCAGTCAAAGCACCACGAGTCTTCTCAGCTAGCCGGACGAAAAGCTGTTTGTCGGACTCGCGGACCTGGGCCATGGTGACGTAGAGACAGCCCTGCGGGGGGCTTCGAGTCAGCAAGAAGAAGAGCTCCTCGTGGTACAACTCCATGGCCGAGAAATCACACAAACGAGCGAGGTCGTACGCCAGAGCGCGCCTCTGAAGGGCCTGGCGGATTTGTAGTTCCCCGCTAAGCGTGCAGGAGCTCTCCTGCATCTTCTTGGTGAGGCGGAGATTTCCAGCAGCATCGAATTGAAGCCCGAGGTCACTGCGAGAGTGGGTAACCTCATGAGCCCTGCTAGTCAGACGCTCCCAGGGGATCCAAGAAAGTTGCTGATCAGCACCCTGCTGGAAAACAAGGTCCACGAGGCGATGAGACGGTTCGGACTCACTCGTGATGCAAACCCCCACGAGACGCTTCTTCTGCTCCTCCAGCCTCGTGGTCCTCTCGGCTATGGTCAGGCGAATAGGCTCAGCCGAGTCCTGACGCTCAACCTTTTGCTTGAGCTCACCCATGACGGTTGTGCTAGCCTCGAACCACAAGCGTCGAAGCGGGATGAGCTCCCGCGTAGTGACATCCCGCCGGATGAGATCCCGGACAGCATCAATCAGGGGCTTCTCATCAGCTTGGCCGATCTGGTACGGGCTGACGAAAGCCAGCGCACCCAGGGACTTCACATTGGCCTTGATCAACAAGTCTAAGAAGCCCTTCTCCATGCCAAGCTCGAGGGCCCGGGCCGTGAAGGTCGCCTCGCTGTCAATGGCAGAATTCATGGCGAACCAAGAAAGGAACTACCACGCGGGGCACAGCTGCAGGCCGGCGCTCACAAGAAACTCAAGCTAGGCATGCTCGAAGACAGGCCTGAGGCTTTACGCTCATGGGCACCAGACGCTCCGCTCCACGCCCGAAGGTCAGCGGGACTGTGCCAGTATAATTAGATCACACATATGGCAGAAAGTGACCTTCGCCTCTTTAGTCTGCACCACACCGGGCACCAAACGCACCGCCCCACGCCCGAAGGTCAGCGGGACTGTGCCATGCTTCACATGCAGCAACCCCCCCCCCCCGGGCCAGCTCAACGCCCGAAGGTCAGCTGGGAGGGGGGGGAATGGAGGCATCCAGCTTCAAGTGGAGTATACTGGAGACAACCACTTTCCGACGAAGCACATCCGGTCAGGCCCCCTTTCGGGCTGCACACTGAGCGCACACAGGCAAGTCACAAAGGGGTACACTGACATCAATCGGCGAATAGTTCTGCGAGCAACTCCTACCACAAAGAAAACGATTGCCGTCCAAAACATGCACCACACGGGAAAATACGTGCATACGACAATCAGCTGTGGCATCAAGCTCTGCAGCGCTCATGGGCTCACGAGTTGAAATGACCCCTGTGTTCGCGGCCATGTCCCTCTCATCGAAGTCATCGTCCTCCTCATCGGACTCCGGCACGCCCGGGTCGCCCTGCACCACGTTCTCAGCCAGGGCATCGCCCCCACAATCGGAGGAGATGAGCTTGGCTAAGCGCCAGACCTTCGTGTCGTCTGGACGGAAGTGGCCCTTGCAGATTCTCTCCACGAGGCGATGTACAACCCTCATGAGGCGGGTTTGTTCATCCCGCGCATATGTCAAAGGGGACGCCACGCCTGGATCGACGTGATAACAGGCGGCGGTCACTCAGGGGCACTTCAGCTGATTTGGCGGCCCACGACAGGACTGTCGTCTTGAGGGAGTGGGAGCCAACACCATCATATGGTTGAGATGCAGCAGACAAAAACTCTCTCAAGTATAAAGTCGCCTCGCCCGTCGACATAGGCCGCTGCAGCCACTCGCCAGTCGCCTCGGAATAAGCCGGAAGTGCTGGATCTAGACCAAAGCCCAGCTTCTCTCTCAGAGCCATCCATTCGACGGCCCACGGAGCATCTGCGAAAAACTTCCCAAGAGAAGCGAGGGGAAGCAGCTGAGCACGCCGGGAGGCAGCATTTCCGGTCTTCCATTTTGAGCTTTCAGCCTCGACCAAGGTGAAGCCCTGCGCCGTTTCAACCTTGAGGACTGCCAGGCAAATTGAGTCCCCAAAGCGGCTGCTGGACCCTACACACAGAAGAAGGTGGCCAGCGATGATCTTCCAGTGAATGTAGGGCGCCTTGAGGACGACGTATTCCAGGGCTTTGACCTGCTTCACAGTCAAGGGTCGGGCTTGCACCAGTTTGCGCTTCTTCGAGTACATCCGTTGGGCTGCACCCTTAACCCTTGCTGACAGCGCCCCCAGCGACCTGGGACGGTTCAACTTGAGGGTGTGAAGCGCAAAGTTCCAAGCCTGGAGAAATGAGGAGCCCGTGGTTGGCTTTCCGTGCTCTTCGAGGTGGAACATGTACTGGTACAGAGCATGCTCCGAGACCTCAAGCGGGTTCCCGAAGCCACCGTCGATGCAGAAGTTGGCGAAGCGCCACAAGGAAGAAGCCCTTTTCACCAGTGTAGAAGTGCTTTTCCCCTCGAAGACATCGGAAAAGGCTCGCTGTAAGAAACTGTTGTCCCTTAGCAAGGACGCCTCAGCCGCCAACACCTGCCCAACTTGAGTCGCCGAAGGGTCCAGAAGCACCAGCACTTGAAGTTTGCGAAGGGCCTCCCATCTCGAAGTGTCCTGGGTGACCAGTAGAGATGCAACACGGAGCCTCCTTTTGGCAAAGTCTGGGATTGGCTGATGGATCACGAGGGGAGCCTTCTCTGTCCCATGCTTTTCCAGGGGGGATGCAGCGAAGTCCTTTGGTAAGCTGATGCGAGATCTTTTAGCCGGCTCTCCAAAGACCCAAGTCAAGGGGCCCCTCTCCCATGGCAAGAGGGGCGGTAAGACTCGGGCTTCTTGAAGGTGTGCGTGCCAAGAGAACTCTGAAACACTGATGGAGGTGGCATCCAAAACTGCTGGCGTCTCGGCCGCCACCAGTCGCGAATGAAAGTCAGACGGATCAGCCAGAGCATCGCTGAGGGACGCTGGCCCAGTCTCTCCCCCTTCCGAATGGCCAGGGAGGCCCGAAGCACTAGAGGAAGAAGCCATCAGGGCAGCCTGTTCAGAAGCCAGTGGGCAAGCGGTTGATGACAACGCGGAAGAGCTGTCCCAAGCGACTGATGAAGCCGTGCAAGAAGGCGTTGACGGACGCCAGTCGAGTAGAAACCACTTCCACGTCCTGCTCAAGATCAGCACAGCGAGACTGCAGGGCAGCGACAGTTCGCTCGAGATTCTGCACGCGGCGGGCCAGGTCCTCGCGGGCCACAGGCTCGCCCTCGATCTCACGTTCCAGCTCGAGGACAACGGACTCGACACTGAAAGGTTCAGAGCAGGAAGAAAAGTCGGCGTCCTCGACCGCAACCTCCACAAGAGTGTCCGAGCCGTCGCCCATGGAGGAAAAAATTGACAAATGTGCTCAAGAGTTCGCTAAAGAACGGCCTGCAAATGTGATAATGAAGCACATGTGCCATGTATGCAAACGACCACGAACCTCTGTTTGAGCAGGGCTGAGCGCGGCACAAGCACTTTGCATTTTGCACAAGAGAAGAATTCAAGCAGCTGTGCCTACTGCGAAGCCCCGAAAAACCACATGAAAAACGTCTGCATAAATCATGCCCATGCAAGATCTGCAAACACACGTGGTAGAAAACTCAGAAACTTTAAAGACAGTTTTGCGTTGCCCCTTCTTCAAAGGGGGAAGGGGCACCTATAAATCAAAGACCACTCTATCCGCAAGCGGAGCGCGTACTCTGCTCTCTGCTCTCTGCTCTCTGCTCTCTGCTCTCTGCTCTCTGCTCTCTGCTCTCTGCTCTCTGCTCTCTGCTCTCTGCTCTCTGCTCTCTGCTCTCTGCTCTCTGCTCTCTGCTCTCTGCTCTCTGCTCTCTGCTCTCTGCTCTCTGCTCTCTGCTCTCTGCTCTCTGCTCTCTGCTCTCTGCTCTCTGCTCTCTGCTCTCTGCTCTCTGCTCTCTGCTCTCTGCTCTCTGCTCTCTGCTCTCTGCTCTCTGCTCTCTGCTCTCTGCTCTCTGCTCTCTGCTCTCTGCTCTCTGCTCTCTGCTCTCTGCTCTCTGCTCTCTGCGCTCTGCTCTCTGCTCTCTGCTCTCTGCTCTCTGCTCTCTGCTCTCTGCTCTCTGCTCTCTGCTCTCTGCTCTCTGCTCTCTGCTCTCTGCTCTCTGCTCTCTGCTCTCTGCTCTCTGCTCTCTGCTCTCTGCTCTCTGCTCTCTGCTCTCTGCTCTGCTCTCTGCTCTGCGCTCCCCTGCTCTGCTGCTCTCCTCTGCTCTCTGCTCTGCTCTCTGCTCTGCCCTGCTCTCTGCTCTGCTCTCTGCTCTGCACTCTGCTCTGCTCTCTGCTCTGCTCTCTGGGCACAGGCGTGTCGATCTGTGACACGAACAAACACACATGCCAACCGTGTCTGTTTTGTGGCATGGCAGGATGATGAAGGCCAGGTGACCGTGTATCGTCTGTTCGGTCCGGGCATGTTGTACTCGATGCCACGGAACATCCACCAGCAACAGACCACGAGCACACCGACGGCCGCCTGTCCTGAGTCTGGCCAGCTGCTCTCTGCTCTGCTCTCTTCTCTGCTGGAGAGTGCGGCAGACGGGTCTCTTCGTCAGACAGGGGGGGCTGTTTTTTGCCAGAAGCACGATTTTGGAGAAGAAGCCAGGCGGCAGGACCACGCACGACGGAGCTCACGGAATACGTCCTCATGTTGCGGCGTGACATGACAAGCAGTGCTGTTGGAGCCCGCGCCATCTTTGACCAGTCACAGAGCAGCCACACATAGCTCATTCCTGTCTCCCCGCCCAAACATGGCTTTGTGGTCTGCCACCGCATGGATGTCGAGGACTTTGCGCTTGTCCTCTTTTTATAGGCCCGAAAAGAGGAAATTGCATTCTCAACAGGAGCTGACCCGGGGGCCTGCACTCAGATATCATCATCCGACCACCTCCCCGCCCAGTTTTTTTGGGCGACAAAGCCCCCTACAACCATGTTCTTGAGGATCAACCACGGCACCCGGCGGGCGACGAGGACTTGACGAGCTGTTTCTTCGATTTGTCATCCGCGAAGCGATCTTCAGCTGACTCCTCCCATAGTCCCCCAACAGGGCCAGGTGGGTGGGCTCAAAAACACGTAGCAGCTAGGATCAAAAGCCCGTGCTCAGACACGGGGGGCTTCTACCCAAGGAGTCCGTCGAGGTTCCCCTTTCCCGGGAATAGCACAGCTGCCTGCTTCACTGTCAAAATGGCCACGGACACATAGATATGCATGACAAAAGCTGCCGAGTCGAAAACAAGACGCCAAAACTCAAACATGGGAAGAGAAATCGAGGACATGTGTGTGGCCCTATGACAGCAGTGTTCCCGACACACACATGCCGCCAAGTCTGAAGGGCTCCACTGCGCCAACTCCAACGGGCCCAGCAAAACTTTCCTTCAGGAAACGGCTTCGAAGAACTCAACCGACATTCAGCTCCCGGGCAAGGTAAAGATTGCGGGTCCTTCCCTTCCCAGATAAGTCAGGATCCGGGGCAGCCGGCCGGGGTCCGAGGCACGCGCCATTGCTCTTCCTCCTGTTTAGGGAATCAGGAGAAGCAATCCTGTTTGGCTTCAAGGGTGCTGAGGGTGTATACTGGTTTGTGGGAAGGGCGGATCAGGGGTTGGAAGGTTTTAGGACATAAGGGTTCAGGGGCCCAGGGGCTTAGGAGGGCTTAGGGGTTCAGGGGCTTAAATTACAGCCCTATAAGCCCCTGAACAGGTCTTGGTGCTTTAAGGAGCCTCCCTCAGACCCCTTGACGCACTCTTCAAAACCAAACCTGAACCTGAAGGGTCTTGGTGGGCCACTTAAGGTGCCAAGACCTCTTCAAAACCCTAAACCCCGTCTTGGTGCCTCTTCAAAACCCTAAACCCTAAACCCTAAACCCGAAGAGGCCCTTGGTGCCTTAAGCTCCCCGAGACCCCTTAAGACCTCTTCAAAACCCTAAACCCTCAACCTGAAGAGTAATCCCCAGCCCGGTTTGTTTAGGGTTTGTTTAGGATTTAGGGTTGTTTCGGGTTTAGTGTTTCTTCAAAGTTCTAAGGTTTTCTTAAGGGTGTAGAGATTTGTTTCGGGGTTTAGGGTTTGTTTGGGGGTTTGTTTGTGGGTTTGTTTGGGGATAAGGGTTTGTTTGGGGATTAGGGTTCGTTTTGGGGTTTAGGACGTTTAGGAATTGTATAGGATTTCCTTAGGGTTTGTGAGTGAGTGAGTGAGTGGACGGCCTGGGGTGCACTCCGGCCAACGGAAACGTTCCCTCCCGCCATCTCTTCCCTTCTTGGCTTGCGTCATTGGGGAAATCCGGCAAGAGATCGACGCTCCGAGCCCCTCAATCCGAGCTGGGAAAAACGCCACCCGAACCTCCATGGGCCCGCCCCCCCAAGCCGGGCGGCCTGGGTTGGATTTGGGCACTTAGGCAAGACAGCCCACTTCACAGGAACAGAAACTCTTCCCCTTGCGATCCCTCACAAAGGTACTAAGCTGGGGGCATTGGCTCGGAGACAGGGCTTGGGGTCACCGGCAGCAAGACTAAGGGACAAAGCAAGTTCAGCTAATCCCCTTTTGCTGCACAAACTCCAAAAGTATCCCCTTGGCACGCGGGGCAACTCAAGGCACCGCCCCCGACCAGAAGGGGGTAACCTTAGGGTTTGTTCTGGGTTTAGGCGTAGTTTCGGGGGGGAGGGAGGGGAGCAGGGAAGAGCCCTGAACCCTAAGCCCTGAAGACCCGAAACCCGAAACCCGAAACCCTTACTCAACCCTCAACCCTCAAACCCTAAAAACCTAAACCCTAAAACCTTAAAACTTTGAGCAAACCCTAAGCCTTAAGCAAACCCTAAACCCTCCCGCAAACCTTAAACAAACCCTAAGCCCTAAACAAACCCCATAAACTCGCCAAAAAACCGTCTTGGAACAAACCCAAACTGAAGAAGGTGATTCAAGCATATATAAGGTCGCATGAACTTGTTCTGCCCACCTGCCGCCCGCCCTGACATCCACAAGGTGGGATGCAGGGTAGGGGGACAACGCACCAGGGCAACCAGCTCTTAAGGGCTACAGCTTGGCTTCAGCACCCCCCTCGGCCTGCCATCCGCCAGGAGGCTGGGCGCTCTTCACAAGCTGTCCATCCCTTCCGGGAGGCGAGCAACTGTACCAACACATGCTGTAGCATGGGATTGCGCTCTGGCACTGCTCCCCCCTGTCCCCGGCAGTGGGCCGGCTACGCAAACTCTGTCCAAGATCCGCCGTCCACCCGGGCGTTAACCCAAGCATCTGGCATCACTCAAACGAGAGCGCGCCCGTACACTACACTGCGCCAAGGAACGCTTACACGCCTGAAGACGATTTCTGCCTTTCGGCTACCTCACCTTCCTCCGCCAGGGCAGCCTTCCCTTACAACCAATGTCCCGTGTCTCCTGGAAAACGGTGCCGTCGCCATCGCAGCCCCCCTCCATCCTCCAGGCCCATCGCAGCAACATTGCAATTGCGGTGGCGTGCTGGTCTGACGAAGTCCTCCAAGCAGTAAAGCATGTTCTGGCATGGTATAGCGGAAGCGCATCTTTGCAGCGCATAGCTTTTTCACACGCGTGTTCGTGCTTAGGCCATTGGGCGTCATAACCTGAAGAAGGTGATTCAAGCATATATAAGGTCGCATGAACTTGTTCTGCCCACCTGCCGCCCGCCCTGACATCCACAAGGTGGGATGCAGGGTAGGGGGACAACGCACCGGGGCAACCGGCTCTTAAGGGCTACAGCTTGGCTTCAGCACAAACCCTAAACAAACCCTATAAGCAGCCCCCAAAGAAACCCTAAACCCTAACAAACCGTGAGCTCGAAACTACGCCTAAACCCAAAACAAACCCTAAACCTTTAAGAAACCCTAAACCCTAAACAATTCCTAAACCCCTAACGAAGCCTAATCCCCAAACAAACCCTAATCCCAAAACACACCCCCCAAACAAAACCCTAAACCCCGAAACAATTTCTAAACACCTAAGAAAAACCTTAGAACTTTGAAGAAACCCTAAACCCGAAACAACCCTAAACCCTATCGAACACACCTAAACAAACCCTAAACAAAACCGGGCTAGGGATTACTCTTCAGGTTGAGGGTTTCGGGTTTTGAAGAGGTCTTGGCGCCTTAAGGGGCCTCGGGGAGGCCCCTTAAGGCACAGGTTTAAGGTTTAGCGTCTAGGATTTAGGGTGTTGAAGAGGTCTTGAGGTTTAGGGTTTATGGTTTTGAAGAGGTCTTGGTGCCTGATGGGGGCCTCAAGGAAGACCTCTTCAGGGTTCGGGTTTAGGGCTTATAGGGCTTTAAGCTGAACCCCCAAGCCCTAAGCCCTTCCTAACCACAAAACGTCTAACCCTCATATCCTTAAGGCCCCTTTACAACCCCTGATCCGCCCTGCCCATAAACTAGTATACACTAAACCCATAAACCCTCGCACCCTTGAAGCCAAACAACTCAAACATCAAAACCCTGACCTCTGAGTCCTGAAACCCTAAGCCTTCAACCCCAAAACGCCTCACACCCTAAACCCTAAAGCACCAAACCCGTAACCCTTGAACCTCGAATAATACTCCAACATATAATCCCTAAACACCTGAGCCTTTAAATTTACAATCCTTGAACCCAAAACACCTAAACCTCAAATCACCCCAGCTCTAAACGCTGAACCCCTAAACACACAAAGAACTAAACCCCTAAACCCCTAGAGGCTGAAACCTTCAAATGCTAACCCCTACTGTGCACTTTGGTGTCTAAGCTCTTCAACTCCCAAACCCAAAACAACCCCAACACCTAAACCCCAAGCTCCGAATAAGCTCGAACATGTCGAAAGTCCCTGACCCTGAAGCGCTGAACTCTCAACCCCGACCCATTACACCTAACCCTCATCTCCTTAAAGCCCTATGCCCCAAACCCAAAAACACTTGAAGCCGTAAAGCTTCAAAATCAACACCCTGAACCCCGGAACCCTGAGGCCCCAAAACTCGAACCTCTAAAGCGCCTACCCCTTAACAAAAACCCTAAATTTTTCAACTTCTCCTCGACGGGTAGGGGCAAGGATGTTTGGGATTGACGTGGAATATGCTCAGCCTATGTTTCTGTTAAGAATTTTGTGATTTATGTTCGCACATGGCCAAATATGGGCGGCATCTTCTCTGCCTGCGCCACATGGGCAGGCCTCTGTGTGACATAGCCCTGCTGCTTTTAACCGAGGGCGTGTGTATACGGCTCCAGAAACAAGAGCTTCAAGGATCGCCTTCGTGCAGCAATGATCTTGGGGAAGTCGTTGCAGAAAAGGTTGGAGAAAATCTAAGTCGGAATGTGATCTGAAATCGCTGTCGGAAAGAAACCGTGTCAAAAACGGCTCAATGCCTGGAACGGTTTCTTCCATGGCAATCATGTCTGTTAGCTGCTTGTGTGAGCAAAAACTTTCTAACATGACTGTCAAGAAACTTCCGAAAGTGTTGGTTACGACCTGCAGTTAGCTCTAGGAAGCCTCTGGTAGCAGGCTGTAACACAAGATTTCCTGGGTCAAGGATGCTTAGCCTCAACTCTTGGCACAAGAAGGCGAATACAGAAGCTACTCCATTTGTAGATTGTTTGACGGGGCCCTTTGCAAGAAGCTGCTTTTCTTTATGAAGGACATTAACTGCAAGTGCGGTGTGCGTCCTAGCGTAGCTTACTAAAGCAGTGTGAAGCAATGAAAGGATCAAGGTGGGTTGCCAACGCAAGGAAAGGACATCTAACACGATTGCTCTTAAAAGTACAGCAACCAGCCCTCCCGCCCCCCTGGTTCCCTGGTTTTGTGCGCTTCGAGAACTGTGAGTCTTTAGAAGTGGGCTGTTTTTAGGCCTACACCCGAAATGGGTGGGGTGGGAGAAAAGTGTTAGATGGCCAACCTTCACAGCATCTATGCCCTGTCACAAACCCTAAAACCCAAAACCCGAAACTCAGCGCCCAGACAAAAGTGGTGCTTAAGCCCCTGCCCCTCTGGCGGGGCCTGGCCTCCCTTGGCACCCCTCCCCCCCCTGTCCCTGGCCTTCCGGCCCTGGCCTCAAACCCTCTAAAACCTCTCCTTTTCTAACCGGGACCTGGCCTCAAACCTTTCCCTTGGCTGAAAGTGGCCATCGGTGACGGAAAGGTTTGTTTGAAAGTAAGCGACTGTCATGAGTTTAGGCCTAAACCCTAAAAGCAATAGGTTTGCCGCCTCGGGAGAAAAGTATTAAATGGCCCCAAGCTGCTCTTTGCACTTGACGAGGCATTCGAGCCACTGCTGCATCACAGCTACTACAGCAAACCCTAAACTCAAGGCCCAGGCCCCCTACATTGGGGGGGGTGGCACAAGCCGACTCAGGGCCAGGAACCACCCACAGCCTCGTCGCTGACTTTGTGACACTCCCTGAAGCCTCCCTCCCGACCCCAATTCCTTTACTCTCGGACGCAACTTTGTGAAGCTTTGGAGCTTGTTCCGAAACCTAACCTTCACAACATCTACGCCCTCCCCCTACAGAAGGGGGCGGGCTTAAGCCCTTCGACCTTATGGTGAAAGGCCCGGAACCGGAACACGTTCTCGTCGGCACCAGCACTGTCCCTTATAAAGTAAATACCCTCAACCCCCCCCTTCTTGTGCCAGAACATGGCTGGCCCAGGCAGGAGGACCCGGACCCCTCGCCGCAGCGTGCCTCTGGCTTGCCCCCTCCTGACCCTCCTAGTCTCCTGACCCTGCAAACCCTCTCAAACCTCTCCTTTTCTATGCAGCTGAGGACCTAGCTTCAAACCTTTCCCTTGGCTGAAAGTAAGCGATTGTCATGAGTTTAGGCCTGAACCCTAAAAGGAATAGGTTTGGGTGGTTTTGTGGGGTGGGAGACAAGTGTTAGATGGCCCTCCACAATCGTGCCAGAACTGCTCTTCGCACCTGACGAGGCATTCGAGCCGCTGCTGCATCCTAACTCACAGCATCTACGCCCTATAACAGCAAACCCTAAACCCCAAACCCTAAACCCTAAACCCTAGACCGTAAACCCAAACCCTAAACCCTAAACCCAGCCCGATGCCCAGAAAAGAAGCCCCCAACCCTAAAAACCCCTAAGCCATAAACCCTTAAGAACCCTAAACCCTAAAAACGCCTAAGCCCTCAACCATTCAAAAACCTCAAGCCCTAAACCCTGAAAACCCCTGAGCTCTAAACCCTAAAAACCCTAAACCCTAAACCGTAAAAATCCCGGAACCCAATAAGCCCTACACCCCAAGAACCCCGAGCCCTAAACCCTAAAAAACCCTCACTCCAAACCCCGAAAACCTTAACCCCTAAAAGCCCCTAAACATAGGCTGCGCCCCCCCCAACCCTCCCGCTCTATTCTTTCGAACCCATCACGCGAGCGGTGTTTGTAAATGGGAGGGGGGGCTAAAAATCCCTAAACCCTAAACCCCCAAAAACCCTAAACCCAAATAATCTTTAAGCCTTAAAAACCCCTTAGCCCAAAAAAACCCGAAAGCCTAGGCCCTAAACCCCAAAAAAACCCGGAAGCCCCAAAGCCTAAAACCCCCTAAAGCCTAAAAGGCTCTGAGGCCCAAACAAAAAAATCCTAAACCCCAAAAACCCCTAAACTCTAAACCTCCAAAAAACCTACAAAAACTACAAAAACCCTGAACCCTAAACTTTCGCTCGAGCAGTGATGCATTTGTTACCAAAGGGGTCTGTACCCAAAGCTTCCAAAAGTGCTTAAATATTTTTACGTACTTTTTTGTCGTACTCTTTACGTACTGATGGTTACTTTTAAGCATCTGCAAAAAAATGTTTAATTAAGAAGAAAACGTGCTTATTTTTAAACACATATATATATCACAGGCCAGCAATTCTATGAGGCCGCCCACCATGCACTCCTTTTTTTCAACTCGCTCCTTGCAAGCAGGGGACTTTGTTTGCAGCTATAAACCTTAAGAGTACTGCTGCAGAGACGGCTTTCATGCTGAACTTTCCTCCCCTCCTGGCCGCTAATGTCGCCAGTGTGTGGCCGAAAGACTCATCACGATAAGTCCAGTTCTACCCGACCCCTATTTCTAAGCACCAGCAAGCTAAGATAAAACCTGCAGAGTTCTCGCACAAGTCCCTTTCTTTTTGACGAGTGGTGGCGGGCAGCAAGAATCTGGAATCAAGATGAAAGCTAAATATGCAAGCTGAAGCTGAAGGTGTCGAGTGCCAACCCCCCCCCCCCAACCGAAGGGAAACGAACCGGGAAAGAAGGACCACAGCGTAAAGCGAAGGCAAAGCTTAAAGCTAAAATACAGAACCCAAGGGAGGGAGAGGTGGGTGCTTTGAACTGGACACCAAGCGCATGACATGTTCGAGCAGCTGGTGCTAAGAAATAGGAAGCAAAGATACCCCAAAGTGCATGAAAAGGCGTCGTGTAAAACATCTGTGAGTAAACACACGAACAGTTCTACCCGACCCCTATTTCTAAGCACCAGCAAGCTAAGATAAAACCTGCAGAGCTCTCGCACAAGTCCCTTTCTTTTTGACGAGTGGTGGCGGGCAGCAAGAATCTGGAATCAAGATGAAAGCTAAATATGCAAGCTGAAGCTGAAGGTGTCGAGTGCCAACCCCAAAAGTGTAACTGCCACCACAAGTCAGAAAGAGCAGACGCTAAACATTGAACCCAACCACTGAAGTGGCTGCCGATCTGACTGCTTTGCAATCAAGAAAAAGCAAAAGATTGCGGTTGCCAAAGAAGCCCGTGTGACTCAGGCCAGATGCGAACATCAGGTTTGAAATGCCAAAGCATTTCCCATGAAAGCCGAAAACGATCATCCAATGAAAAACCAGATGGCAGCTCCTCTCCTTCCATCCACCGTGACAGATGATCAGCAATAGTGTTTTCGAAACCAGCAACGTGATGAACATCCAGAGAAATGCCAGTATGCCAAGAAAGAAGCGAAAGCTTTTGCGCAAAGATAGCCAGGGGAAGAGATGTGCAGAACAACTTGTTCGATGTAGATTCCGCCCCAGTATTGTCACACCAAGAAGGTACACAGATCTTAAGTCGTCCGCCAGGAAAGCATGAAGCCAAAAGAAGAACAAGCCCCATTTGGGCCAAAGTCTCCCAGCACGTGATGGCCTCTTGTGCAACTGACGGTAGATCAGAGATCAGTTTCTGAAGAGAACGAAGGCTGAATACCTCAGAAAACCACACTGCAGGTGCATCGCCCATCTTGATGAAACCGCCAATCCCAATCTTGTTGCCAGAAGCGCAGGCATCTGCAGCGAAAGCGTCTGGGAGCCAGCGAGGCGGCATAGCCAGGGGGCGAGAAAAGAAAGGCATCTGCGCCCATTGCTGCCAGTATCGCAGGAAGACCTTTGATTGATGCGAAAGTCGACGCTTGGATGACGCAGGATTGGTTATGCGAAGCCAGATACGCTTTGGTGAAATACCAACACGTCGTAGATCTGCTTTGCTGCGCAAGGCCTGATGTTTCACCGAAAGGAGACGACCACCCAGAGGGAGCGCCGCGCCAGGTAACTGCCGCTGGATCAGAAGGTCATCTGAAATGCATGAAATGAACTCAATCCACTGTGAAGGCTCCACGGAGTATGAAGTTGCAACTGGACGACGCATGTCATCGTACAAACATGACAACCAAGGCTTAAGCAGTTTGTGCATCTGGAAAACCCACTGCAAATAACCGGCAACGATCTCCAATTCATGCCGCGTAGTGAACTCGCCTTTGAGCAGTGTCGACAGCATTGTACGCAATTTCTCGAGCTTCTCGTATGGCAGATGAAAGGAGTGTGAGCGCAGGTTAAACGACCAGCCTATCCAAACCACACGTGCACCAAACTGTAATTTGGCCCACGAGAGAGGAATATTGAAGCACTGGCACACAGAAATGATCATCGACGACGTCAAAGCTGCCACTTCGCAAGGTTGAACCATGTAAAAATCATCCACGTAAGCGCACAGGGAATGCTTCAAGAAAATCAGCAAATGCAGAAACCTTATGAAGAAAGCTGAAAGCCTAGCCCACCAAAAGGCTGAAAACGCTGCACCGAAAGGGCAGCATTTATATGCAAAGCAGATGGATGCCAGCTGCAGCATATTGAGACCCCACTCTTCAGGGTGTATTCGTATTGTTTTGTGTGCCCCCTTGATGTCCATAGCAAATGCCAGAAAATCTGTATCATCTCCCCTGAGGGGCCATGATGCGCGAATATCCTGCAGAGACGGCATCATGTAGCGCTCCGGAATGTAGCAACCAGCATTTGTATTGGATATAGAACTGTCCATGATCAAGCGAGGAGCTTTAGTAGGATGCTTGACAATGTTGCACTTGCCCACGGCAGTGAGATTCGGCCAACGTGACTGCGCCGTCTCCAGTGAACCAACCTCTTCCAAGAAGCCAGCAGCCACCTCCTGCTCAATGAGATCACGGAACAACTCCGGATCCTTTTCTGCCTCACTCCAGTTACCAGTGCAGTGTTGAAGAGGTGGTGGATCGAAGTCGTTTGACTCTAGCGGAATCAGAACCCCAGACACAGGTATATTGCGACGGTACCCTGTCGGCACCCCCTCATGCAAGCATGGCCATAGCGACACATCTTTATCAGAAATGAAGGAAGCCACAGCCTCCAAAGCTGACAGAGAATAAGGCTGCCCAGCCGAAACTTGCCAATCCAAACCAGAAGATGGTGCCAAAACCGCATCCCAAATTGCACGCAATTCGAAAACCTCCTCTGAAGTGAACAGCGGGGAGTTTGTATTATTTGCCACATGCTCTCGGAGGCGTTGTGGAGCACGAAGCTGCAAAAGCTTTGCATGCAGCTTGTGGCGTACTTCACGTAGGACATCATCCTTTCCTGGCTGTGGCGAGGACCAATCTGGCATGCTAAAGATCCCCCCCCCATCCTGGGTAGCACATGGAAAGGAAGCTGACATAGGTTTGCGTGGAAGCAGCTGCATACATTCCTGCAAGACAACGAAGTGTGCGTCTGGCGGCGGCGTAAATAAAGGAAGAACTTGCTGGGCGAAGGCGTTGGCCAAACTTTCCGGGTACGCGGCAGTCAAGCGAGACAGATGCTGCCCAGTCTCATCTTGACGCCCCAGATCTGTGCGTGTGCATCCTTCCCATGTGGGCAAACGCCAGCCAGGCTCTGAAGTGATCGAAGAGATGTCGCAAACGCCCAGTGCTTAAACCAATCCTGCTGCCACTGGCAAGCGGACGTGACGACCACATCAGCTGCCACAGAGTTTAGGTAGAACTGAGCCTCCTTCAAAAGCCAAAGCATAGAGTTCCTGGGATGCTCAAGACTGGTTTGGCCACCGGACTCAAACACTGCCAGCAGCAAAGATATGCAACGGGTTGCCAACGTAAAGCTGGTATGCAAGCGTTCGGACTCTGCCTCAGTAAGATCAGACCTGCCATAAGCTCATCTGGAGTGCGGATAGCCCGAGGCCCACCGTCTTCTCGAAGCTTAACCAGCGAAAACTCGCCACAGGGTGGACTAGCATGTGCCAATTTAAAGACACCATTGTGTTCTCCCAACAAGCACTGCATGACCTAACCCTAGTTGGGGAGAGGAGTCAAACCCTAATCCTAAGTCCCAAAAGGGAGGGGCTTAGGGTACAACCGACTCGCTCTCCTGTTTTCAGCGGTGCTGCTCTGGGCGAAAGAGTAGAATGCTTCGTGGGAAAGGCTGGGCAATGTCCCACGAGCATGAAAGGCCATCACACCCCCTGTTGAGGTGAGATGAGGTCCCGAGGCGGGACCGGGGCTACTCCACTTTGGGAGGCAAGTAGGCAGTTCTGAGGGGCTACTCCACTTTGGGAGGCGGGATCCGGACGGATCCAGGCTTTGGGAACGCTAGGCTTTGAATGAGAAAGGGCAGTGGTGGGCGGGCGAAGAAAGCAGAAGGCCCCACCTAGGGGTTAGGTCAAGGCCAGCTGTGAGCCGGAGATGCTCCAGCTGTGCAAGGCATGCCTGGGCAAAATGCAAACGGCGGTGCATGATTCACTTGTGGGAAAACACACGGGAACCAAAAACCCGAAGCGTTCTCCCAACAAGCACTGCATGACCTAACCCTAGTTGGGGAGAGGAGTCAAACCCTAATCCTAAGTCCCAAAAGGGAGGGGCTTAGGGTACAACCGACTCGCTCTCCTGTTTTCAGCGGTGCTGCTCTGGGCGAAAGAGTAGAATGCTTCGTGGGAAAGGCTGGGCAATGTCCCACGAGCATGAAAGGCCATCACACCCCCACTTCAGGGGCCCAGGGCAGACCGGTGAATGCATTAGGCCTATCTACCCCCACCGCGGGCGGTCTGGCTGGTGCGCGGGGCACTAGGCTGGATGTGCTGAAACCTGCACTAGGCCAGTGCTGCAGTTGGCGTTTGGGGGCCATAGGCTGACCTCGTGCTCCGACCGACCTAGGTCTTGCAGCTGGATGTGGAGTTTTTTGGATTTGGTCGCGCCGGTGAACTTCCGCAGGCGGTTTCGGCTAAGGTCGTCAGCGTCCGTGTTCTTTACTCCCGGTATGTGGCCCACTTCTAGGCTCAGTCCTTTAGCGTGGGCCCAGGAGGCTACCTTCTGCAGGAAGAGGCTGAGGGGAAAGGCGGCGGTAAACAGCTTGTTGACTGAGGCTTGTGTTGGGCTGTTGTCGCTGGGAGTGGGCAAGCAGAAGCGAAGGCTGGAGCAACCGGTGGCCGAGTAGTCCATCTGCAATAGGACCCACTGCGCGACGGTCTCGAAGCAGGCAATATATTGCTGGGAATCCTTCGTGAGGAAAGGCCAGTGGGCACGTAGTTCTGCTATGGACCACTGTTGTGCGAACCAGAAAGTTTGGCTGGACGTGCACAACCAGCCCCCGATCCCAACTTGCGAGCCATCTGCCACGGCGTCTGCTGCAGAGAGGCAAGGGAGTAAGGGCGGCTGGGCTAGGGGCATGCGGAATTCGTGCGTAAAGCACTGAGCAGCCAGTGTAAGGCGGCTTTGCTGTCGTTGCGCAATGTGATTTCCTGTGCGTTTGGGTCAGCGATGCGCACCCATACAGTCTTGTCTGCAGCTGGGATGGGCCAGATGTCCGTTATCGACGACACCGGCTTCCCTTTGACGGCGTCCTTTGTGACCCGGCACTGAGAGTCTAGGCACCACAGGACCTGTGGCCAGCTGCGAGGTGGGATGGGGTATTGGGTCCCTGGCGGGCTGTGCAAGTCTGCATTTAGCGGGGCGGCAAAACAGCGCAGGTGTGAGCTTATGCTAGTGGCCCACATCAATAGGCCGAGGCAAGATTCGAGCTCCTTGCGGGGGACGCGCTTGTGCTCCAGAAGGCCGAGTAGCTGGGCGCGCAGCTTATCCAGCTTGGGCTGTGCCAGGCATACGGACTCTGTGGCAAAGCAGAACTTCCAACCGCACCACACGAGTTGGTCGCCGAAAGCGGCTTTCTTCCAGCTGAGTGGGGCTCCGATGACCGTGAGGAAGGCCACTGTGAGGGCTAGCTGTGCTGCGTGCGTTGCGTGCCTGCGAGTCATCCTAAGCCCTGAGGCACAGGCGCGCTCGATTTGCGGGAGCTTGGGCTGACTTTTGGACAGCATCTCTCGCGGAGAGATTTGACATTGCAAGTGCAGGCCAATACTACTGGCAGAAACGGCCTTACTGCGTGCACGGCGTGCCGTGCTCGATTACTGGGAGCCTTGGCACTATTCGGCCGACTTTTGGGCAGCATCTCTTGAGGAGATATTGGGCATAGGAAGTGTAGGCAAAGACTGGCAGAAACAGGCATTGCTGTGCCTGAGGTCCGGGCGCGCGATTGCTGGGAGCTTTGCCACTGTTCGGCCGACTTTTGGGCCGTGTCTCCTGAGGAGATATTTGGCATATGAAGTATGGGCAGTGCAGGCAAAAAGGGGCATTGCTGCGCATGAGGCACATGCGTGCTCGATGTCGGGGAGCTTTGACTCTGTTATGCAGACTTTTGGGCGGCATCTCTCGCGGAGAGAGTTGGCTCGCAAGTATAGGCGAATACTGGCAGGAATGGTAGGCGAATACTGGCAGGAAAGGCATTGCTGCGTGTACAGCGTGCCTGCGTGTCATCCTAAACCCTGAGGCACAGGCACGCTCGATTTCTGAGAGCTTGGCACTGTCAGGCTGACTTCTGGCAGCTTCTCTCGGGAAGAGATTTGGCACGCAAAACGTAGGCGAACACATGCAGAAATGCGAGTATTGTATCATCCAAAACCTTGAGGTATTGCGCGCTCAATTTCTGGGAGCTTCCGCAGGCTTCACTCGTGTTCTTGTGTGAATCCCTGCATCTACCCCGTGTGCATGCCTCGGGGTCGCATCTCTCAGGGCGAAGACTCGTGAGAAGTATCAGCCAAAGACATGGGCATAGATGGCACCGTCGCAAGCAGTATGCGGGCGCGCGCCATCCTAAGCCCCGAGAACCGAGGCAGGATGGCTGGGTTGGCGTCGCGAGCTTCGCACGCGGACGCTAGGGCGATTCTCTTAGGCGCCGGCTGGACTTTTGCGCCTGCATTTTTGGAGGTCCTTGTGAATTGCTCGGGCGCCCCGAAGGCTTTGCGACTTCTCCTCATGGTCGAGGGACAGGTTTTACCGCTCCTCTCGAGGCTCAAATGCATGAAAAATGGTAGCCAGAACATAGGCATAGATGGCATTGTTGCGGCAGGTGTGGGCGCGTGCCATCCTAAACCTTCAAAGGCTCAGGCAGGATGGCCGGGCTGGCTTTGCGAGCGGCGCCCGCGGGCATGAGTGTGATTTGCTAAGCAGTGGCTGGACTTTTGCAAGTTTGGAAGTCCTTGTGAATTGCTCGGGTGCCCCGAAAGCTTTGAGACTTTCCGCATGGTCAAGGGACAGGTTTTACCGCACCTTTCGAGGCTCAAATGCATGAAAAATGGTAGCCAATACAAAGGCATAGATGGCACTGTTGCGGGCAGGTGTGTGCGCGTGCCATCCTAAACCGTCAAGAACTCAGGCAGGATGGCCAGGTTGGCTTCGCGAGCGGCGCCCGCGGACACGAGGGCGGTTTGCTTAAGCATTGGCTAGACTTTTGCGCCTGCAAGTTTGGAAGTCCTTGCGAAATGTTCGGGGGCCCCCGCAAGCTTTGCGACTTCTCCTCATGGTCAAGGGACCGGTTTTACCGCACCTCTCGAGGCTCAAATGCATGAAAAATGGTAGCCAATACAAAGGCATAGATGGCATTGTTGCGGGCAGGTGTGTGCACGTGCCATCCTAAACCCTCAAGAACTCAGGCAGGATGGCCGGGCTGGCTTCGCGAGCGGCGCCCGCGGACACGAAGGCGGTTTGCTTAAGCCCTGGCTGGACTTTTGTGCCTGCAAGTTTGGAAGTCCTTGTGAATTGCTCGGGTGCCCCGAAAGCTTTGAGACTTCTCCGCATGGTCGAGGGACGGGTTTTACCGCACCTCTCAAGGCGCAAATGCATGGGAAATGGTAGCCAATACATAGGCATCGATGCCAGTGTTGCGGGCAGGTGTGTGCGAGTGCCATCCTAAACCCTCAAGAACTCACGCAGGATGGCCGGGCTGGCTTCGTGAGCGGCGCCCGCGGACACGGGGGCGGTTTGCTTCAGCATTGGCTAGACTTGTGTGCCTGAAAGTCTTGAGGGCCTTGTGAATTGCACCGATGCCCCAAAAGCTTTGGGACTGCTCCTCATGGTCGACGGACAGGCTTTGAGAGACTTGAAAGGCCATATCCTGGGCAATAGTACCGGTGATGCGGCTCGGCTGTGAAGAGGGCTTGGCTGCTTCGTGGCTGGGGAGGCTGGGTAGATTCTTGGCGAGCTCTGAGGCTGTGGCCCGAAGGGAGGGGAGTGGCCAGAATACAAGGCCAGGCCCTTGACGCCGCGGCTCGAGGTTCGGGGCTTGATTAGGGCTCGTCAGCCTGTCGGCTACGACATTAGTGGTGAGCGGCCTTGGCGTGGCTCGTGCAGCCGGGCGTCCTGGCTTGCTGGCGCCGGGCAGATCCGAGTTCTGCATGCCTTCGTGCAATACGCGTATGGGTCTGGCGTGCGAGGAGGCGAAGGAGCAGGCTGGGCTGTCAGGGCAGGCACGAGCTGTCAGAGCATCTTGGGGCGCATGTCGCCCGCAGGAGAAACGAGGTCGGTGCAGGGGCTGTCGTTTGCGAGGAACGCTGGCTGTGGCTTGGCGCGTTCATGGCCCAGGCTGCAGGTTGAGATGAGTGCTGGCCCGCTTAAGGCTGCGGCCCAAATCTTCAGGCCAGGAAAAGTTTTGGTTCTTGGCTCGCCTGACGGTTGCGGGCTGAGGCAGAAGGCGAATTTCAGCTCTTGGTGCAGCAACATGCTGAAGGCTAAGATGGAGGCCTGGCCCCCCCTTTCACTACACGGCCTGCTTAAAGCCAAATTGGCCAAGAGTTTCCTTGGTCTTTTGGGGCTGCAACCCTCGGCTTCAGGCCACGTGTGCCACCCTAAAACCCCACGTGCACAGGCAGGATGGCCGGGTTGGCGTCGGTAGCTGCGCGCACGGACACGAGGGCCTTTGCGCATAAGCAATGGCTGGACTTTTGTGCCCGAAACTTTTGAAGTCCTTCCGATGCCCTAAAAGCTTGGGACTTCTTCTCATGGTTGAGGAACGGGTTTTGCCGACCTCTCAAGATGAAGATGCATGGGAAGCGGTAGCAAGTGCCTAGGCATAGATGGCATTGTCGCGGGCAGTGTATGGGAAAGTGCCATCCCGACCCCCAGTCCCCAAGTGCACAGGCAGGATGGCCGCGTTGGCGTCGCGGGCGGCGTGGCTTCAAGCTGAAGGCCAGGATACAGGCATTGGCCCCCCCCCGAGACTGCGCCCCACTGGGGGCTGAGGGTTGAGGCTGAGGGCGAAGACGCGGGCTTGTCGTCCTCGAGGCTTCCGCTGAAAGCCGAAGGCTAAAGAAAGAACTGTTTAGCCCCTTCCTTGAGATTGCCAAGAAGAAGGTTTTGGCCGCTCTGAGATTGCGTCTTAACTGGGCACTGCGGGCTGGGGCTGAAGTCGAAGGCGTGGGATTGTCTGCCGCTCAGGGCCGAAAGCGAAGATAACTGCTTGGCCCCCCTTGAGGTTGCGGCTTCAAGCTGAAGGCCTAAGATACAAGCTGTGGCCCCCTTGAGACTGCGGCTCAACGGGGGGCTGTTGCTGGGGCTGAAGACGAAGACGCAGGCTTGTATTCTGTGAGGCTTCCCCTTGGAGGCTAAGATCTCTGCTTGGCCTCCCTTGAGGTTGCGGCTTGCAGGTGAGAGCCAAGATGGAGGCTTCGGCCTTTGTGAAGCTGCGGCTCGACTGTGGGCGGCGAGGTGAGGCTGGCGGCGAAGATGCAGGCTTGTCTTTGCGAGGCTGCCGTTTAGGGCGCCAGGATAACTTCTTGGCCCGCCCTTGAGGTGGCGGCTACGGCCCCCCTGAAACTGCGGCTCCGTTGGGGGCTGCGGGCCGAGGCTAGAAGCGAGAATGTGGGCTTGCCCTCCTTGAGGCTCTCGCTTGCAGCCGAAGGCTAAAGGCGGCCAGGACCATGGCTTGGGTCCTTAGTCTGCTGTTCAGGCCGAAGGCTGAAAAGAGGTTTTAGCTCGCCTGGGGGCTGCAGGCAAAGGCGAGCGTAAGGGCTTGGGCGCTATGGGGCTGCGGCCTGAAGCGGAAGGCTGTAAGATCCCCGTTTGGGGCCTGTGGGCTCCACTTGGGCAGTTCATGGGCAACTCCACCGTGAAGAACTCTGCCACGAGGAAGTGAACTGCACCTGGCGAGAGGGGTTGCTAACCCTAGCAAGGTCCTACAGGCGGTTCGTGGGCAACCCCACAGTGAAGAACTCCGCCACGAGGAAGTGAACTGCACCTGGCGAGAGGGGTTGCTATCCCTAGCAAGGTCCTACAGGCAAAGAAAAAACACACGGGCAGTTGTTTGTGACAGTCAAACCCACGCGGGACCTGCACAAGGACATGTGGAGGTCACTGAAGGCCGCGCGCGTGGCTGTGCTGGCTAGGCGTTCCCAAATGCTATAGGCCATCCGTGGCGTAGGCAGGTAGGCAGCATATGAGGCGGGCACAGTTTACGGACCCGCAGGGCAGGTGCAGACGAGGGCGTGAGTCGGCCCAAACGCGTCTGGGGATGTGGCTGTTGGCAAACCCAAGCCGTGCGCCTGCGAGGAAGGTGCCTGGCCTTGGCGCTTGTGGACCATATTGGCTGAAACCTGCCCATGTTACGCACGGGCATGTTTGGCCTCTTGCGCAGATTCTTTCCGAGGCCAAGGCAAGGGCTGTTGGCGTGGCCAGGGCAGGGCCAGAAGGCTTTACCTGACAGGGGGCTTGTGTGAGGGCTGGGAGAGCTGATACTTGGGCAAGCTCAAGGGCAAGGGACGTGGCTACTTGTGGCAAGTCTGCCACAGGACGTGTGCATTTGGGCAGACTGGTGGGTTCGTGGGCAGGGTTACCCTGAGGAACTCCACGACGATGTTGTGGGATGTACCTGGCGAGCGGGGCAGCTAATCCTAGAGATGTCACAGCTAGGTCAAGGCAAGGGGAACACACGGGCAGTCGTACTTTGCGGTGTGCCCTGAAGACGCGCGGTCCTGTGGACGTCCTGACGGCTTTGCTGGGCTGGGACAGTCCCAACAACAACAGGCCATCCGACCTGGGATGTGTTTCTTCCCGACCAACGAGGAGAAGGCTTTGCGGGCACTGGCTGGCCGACCTGGGCGGTAGCTGAAGGCTCGCCGACCAGGGCGGTGGCTGATGGCCGACTTGGCGGTGGGCGGGTCGGCGTGGGCGCGGGTCCTTAGACCGCTGGCTGTCCCGTGACTACCCGAAGCGGGGCCGTTGTGGGCACTGGCTGGCCGACCTGGGCGGTGGCTGAAGGCTGGCCGACCTGGGCGGTGGCTGATGGCTGAGGGCGGTGGCTGAAATCTGGCCGACCTGGGCGGTGGCTGATGGCTGGCCGACCTGGGCGGTGGTTGATGGCAAGGCGGTCTGCACCGACTGGGCGTCGGCGGCAGGCGGGCCCTGTGCACTACCGAGAGCAGGAGCTCACGAGCTTTTGGGCCCAATTGCATGAAATGCAAAGTTCCAGCTTGATGGTGCAGACTGCCTGCGGTAAAGCAGTCACTGTAGGCTGCGCGGGGCTGGGCCAGCCCCAAAACACTGAGAAACATCCGAGGAGAAGGCGGAGTCTTCCGACTCAGGCGGAGGCAGCTGGGCAGAACTCCAGCGTGAGTCCGAGGCGGACCACCAGTCTATGACACGCAGGGCATGTCTAAATGTGGGCGTGGGGCGAACCCAATGGCATCTGAGCGCACCGCTGCTGGCAAGCAAAATTTGCGTCTAGAGCCAGGCACGCAGACGTAGGCGGCTGGGCAAAGTTCCAGCGTAAGTCCGAGGCGGACCAATAGTCTGTGACACGCAAGGAATGTCCATGCGTGGACAGAAGGTAAGCCTGGCGGCAGGGGCAATGCGCTTGCGAGGGGAATGCTGAAGCTTCCGATTCGGGCATAGGCGGCTGGCAAGTCCCAGCGTGAGTCCGAGGCGGACCACGAGTCTATGACACGCAGAGCATGTCTAGACGTGGGCCTAAGAACAAGGCCGGCGAGAACAAGCAGCGCGCTGCAAGAAGAAACAGTGGCAGGGCTTTTGCGGTGAGGCATGAGCAATAAGTAGGCAGCTGGGAAAAAACTCCAGCGTGAGTCCGAGGCGGACCATCAATCCCTGCAAGGAAGAGCGGGATCTTCGATTCAGGCACAGGCGGCAGGCGGCTGGGCAAGGCTCCAGTGTACACGTAACTATGACATGCAGAGCATGTCAATACGTGGGCCTGATATAGGCCCGGCGCAACAAGCAGCGCGCTTGCGCCAGTGCATGCCATTTCCTTATGCCTAAGTCTGCCTGTGCATTTCGCAAGATGTCAGAATTGGCGCACACAGGCCTCTTCAGGGCAAAGGGACGAGCTTGACCGCATCTCTCTAGGCAAAAATGCATGATGCCTAGGCATGGATGGCATTGGGCGCGCGCCATCCTAGACCCCCAAGAATTCAGGCGGGGTGGCCGGGCTGGCGTCGCGAGCTGCGCACGCAGACGCGAGAGCGGCTTTCATAGGCATTGGCTGGACCTTCGTGCCTGACATTTTTTGAGAAAAGCATGAGACGTGGTAGGCTAGCACATGAGCATGCATTGGCATTGTCGCTGGCAGCGTATGGGCATGAGCTATCCTCAGCCCCTAAAAGTCAGGCTGGAAGGCCAGGCAACCGACGTGAGGCGGTTTTCTTAGGCATAGGCTGGACTTTGGTGCTTGACAGTTTTGAAGTCCTTGTGTTTTGCACAGATGCCCCAAAAGCTTTGAAGCTTCTCCGCACGTTCAGGGGACGGGCTTCACCGCGTGTCAAGGCGAAAATGCATGAGAAGCGGTAGCCGAAAGCCTAGGCATGGAAGGCATTTTCGAGGGCAGCGTGTGGGAGTGTGCCATCCTAAACCCCGGGGAGCTCAGGCAGGATGGCCAGGCTGGCGTCGCGAGCTGCGCACGGACGTGAGGGCAGACTTCCTAGGAATCGGCTGGACTTCGTGCCTGAAAGATTTGAAGTCCTTGTGAGTTGCACCGATGCCCGAAAAGCTTTGAGGCTTCTTCTCATGGTCAGGGGACGGGCTTGACCACTCTCAAGGCGAAAAAACACGAGAAGTAGCAGCCTATACATGGGCATGGATGGCAGTGTTGCGGGCGGGCGTGGGCGCGTGTCATCCTAAACCCTCAAGAACTCAGGTAGGATGGCCGGGCTGGATTCACGAGCGGCGCGCGCGGACGTGAGGGCGGTTGCTTAGGCCTTGACTGGACTTTCGTGCCTGAAAGTTTTGAAGTCCTTGTGTTTTGCACCGATGCCCCAAAAGCTTTGAAGCTTCTCCGCATGTTCAGGGGACGGGCTTCACCGCGTGTCAAGGCGAAAATGCATGAGAAGCGGTAGCCAAAAACCTAGGCATGGAAGGCATTGTCGCGGGCAGCGTGTGGGAGTGTGCCATCCTAAACCCCTAGGAGCTCAAGCAGGATGGCCAGGCTGGCGTCGGGGGCTGCGCACACGGACGCGAGGGCAAATTTCCTGTTAAGGCAGTTTTTCTAAGCAGTGGCTGGACCATTTGTGCCTGAAGTTTTGAAGCTGCTAGTGATTGCACTGATGTCTCAAAAGGTTTGAGACTTCACCTCATGGCCAAAGGATGGGCGTCGATGCTCAGGAGTGGTAGCAAAATGCATAGGCACAGATGGCATCGCTGTGTACCGCGTGTGGGCAGTGTCATCCTAAACCCCCAAAAACTCAGGCAACATGGCCGGGCTGGCGTCGCGAGCTGCGCACACGGACGCTAGGGTGATATTCCTAAGCAGTAGCTGGACCATTGGCGCCCGAAAGTTTTGAGGCTTCTTGTATTTGGCAGATGCCTCAAGAGTTTTGAGACTCCGCCTCATGCTCAAGGGACGGGCTTCGAGCGATGCTTTCCGAAGGCCATTTCCTGGGCTAGAGTTCACCAGTTCTCCAAAGTTTCCCTCCTGCGCTCCTGCCCGTTGCACAAATGTCTCAAGGGCTTTGAGACTTTTCCTCACTGCCAAGGGGGGCATCGCGCGTGCAGCTAAAACGGGGCCACTCCTTAGGCTGGAGGCGCCAGTTCCCCAAAGGCGTTTCAGGCTCAGGGCTGTGAAGGGGGCTTGGCTGCGGAGGCTGGGTATTGGCGAGTTCGCCCAGGCATACATCGTAGGCTGTGTGCCTGCAAGGTCAGTAAGAAGGCTTAGCTTCCTGGCGCGCTCGATTTCTGGGAGTCCTTGTCCTGCCCTGCTGGCTGTTGAGGAGCATACCTAGGGCAGGATTTTGCATGAAAAGCAAGGCCAACGCAGGCAGAAACAGCATTGCTGGTGCTTTGATGTGCCTGCGTGTCATTTTATCCCTGAAGGCAGCGCGCTCGATGTCTGGGAGCCTTGGCGCTGTCAGGCTAACTTATGGGCACCATCCCTGGGGGGAAGATTCTGCTTGAAAAATGTAGGCAGACGCAGGCAGAAACGGCGTTGCTGCGTGCTTTGTGGCTGCGTGTGATTTTGAAACCCCGAGGGGTGCTATGGGCTGCGGCCTGAAGCTGAAGGCCGAGATAACAGCCTGAGTTGCTTGAATAGCAGTGGCTTGGGGCCGAAGGCGGAAATCAAGGGGTTTGGCTGGCCCGTAGGCCTCGGGCTGAGGCTCGAGGCTAGATCTTGCCCCCCTTGACGCTGTGGCCTAAAGCTGGCGGCTAACGTAGCAGCTTTGGCCTCCTTTGAGGCCTCGTCTCAAGGCCGCAGACTGTGATGAAGGCTGGCTTGGCTGGAGGCTGCGGGCGAAGAAAAGGGGCGGGCCCCCTTAGGCTGCAGCATAGAAAGCGCGGCCACCCTTGAGGCTGTGGTGGCGTGTGCCAGCGCTTCATCCCAAACCCCTATAAGTTAAGCAAACAAGGGGGGCATGGGGGGGGGAGGCTGCCATCACATGCTGCGTGCGCAAGTGCTGGACCTAGTTGCGGCTTGTGCAACTTTACGCAACTTCCCTGTTTTGATTATTGGGAAGAGCTTGCTTCTCATGGCGCAGAGATTTTTAGGCGAGGGCCTGCAGCTCATAGCAGGGTGGCAACGTTGGAGCACGGAGGGGCACTCGGCGAGGCAGCGTTGCAAGAGGGCAATGCCGAAACCCAAGCTGAGGAGGCAGGGCCTGTGTGCACGCTCCAGTCTTTAAAGCCTCGGTGTTGGCAGGTCTAGCTTTGAGGGGTATCACCTGAAGGAAGGCCTGCGGGAGTGCCACTCCCCAAATAGGGCTTAGAGTTGTCCTCCACGCGGTCGTTCTCGTTGTTGGTGATGCTGAGGTAGTCGTCGCGAGCACCTGGCGGGAGGGTAGGGGCAGAAATTATGGCCTGCGTATGTTACGCGGCAAAAGGCCGAGATCACACGCTCTGCGCTTGTGTGAAAAATTCACGCTGAAATCGGCCCCGATGGGGCTGCGGCCGCAGGACCAACGCAGAGGGGCTGGGTAGGTTTCGCTCATCTTGGGCAGGAGATGCTACGCAAGCATCCTGGGCGTATGAGTCATCTCCAACATAGCTGTTATTCTGGCGTGGGCTAGGCAGGCGTCGGGGAGGCATGTCGCGTAGGACTGCTCAACTGAGATGCTTGCACAATCATCCGAGGTGGATGGGCTATCTCAGTGGCCGAGGCAGGGCAGGATGCGGGAGGCTGGCCTGGATCTGAAAATAGGCCTTGGCAGCGGGGCAACGAGGCGAGGGTCCTCTAGGTGTAGAATTTCTCTACGCAGCAGGGCGTGGGGATTGGCCTCCTCCCACCTGTTTGCTGGGACCTGGAAGGTACGTAGGGCCTGAAGATGTGCATTGTAGGGCAAGATGGCAATGCGCTTGAGGGTATTGATTTGGGAGGGCATGGGCCTCAAGGCTTCTCTAAGATAAGCCAGTTCTGCTTCTGTGCGAATGCGGTAGGCCAAAAAATCGGCAGAGGTGCTATCGAGTTCGTGCCTGAGATCGGTGTAGGCCTGTTGGGCAAGGGCCAGGCTGGCACGTGTTTCCTGCAATTTGGCGGAAACTGCATGCAACTCTAAGCGCCTGGATTCTGCTGTTTGCATAAGGGTGCGGCTCAAGGCATCTTGGCAGGCCAGGTGGTTGTGCATGTATACAAGCAAGGACCTTCTGTATTGCAGGTCATGAGGCTCGTTGGGCGTGTCGGCCGACCTGGCTGCACCCGGCTGGGGCGAAGGTGGCAACGTCTCTGCTGAAGGCATGAAGTCATCAGGCGCAGAAGGCGAGTCTGAGGCTCCAAGAGGAGTAAGACGCTTAGCTTCAACAAAGTGTTCGGCGGGGCCCATAGGCTCGTCCAATGTAGTAGTCGAGCTGGAGGCTCCAAGAGGAGTGGATCTCCTAACTCCAAGATGGGCTCGGATGGGCCCGTGTGCGCATCCATTGTAGTAGGCAAATCTAAAGCTCCAAGAGGAGTGTGTCTCGCAGCTCCCGAAGCGGAGGCCTCTGCAGTAGGCGTAGAGTGGTCATCTCGGGCAGGATGTGCAAAGAGGGCCAGTCTCCCCTCATGCAAGTAGACCAGCTGTTCCCAAGTGCCGACGTAGTCGTGACGCCCATCATCAAAGGCACTGCGAACCTCTGTGCGGATGGGCATGTTTGCGCGATAGGCCATGGCAGGAAAAGGCAGGCTACGAAACACCGGGGTTACAGGGCCTGGAGGCTCTAGAAAGCACTAACAGCGTAGAAGGCCTTGACCGAAGAAAGCAGAAGGCCCCACCTAGGGGTTAGGTCAAGGCCAGCTGTGAGCCGGAGATGCTCCAGCTGTGCAAGGCATGCCTGGGCAAAATGCAAACGGCGGTGCATGATTCACTTGTGGGAAAACACACGGGAACCAAAAACCCGAAGCGAGCCAAGGCCAGAAGTTTATCAGAAGTCTCATCGTGAAGAAGGTCCAAACCTTCTCCAAAAAGTGGATCAACTGCAAGACAAGGAATACCCAGCGCACGTACCGCCGTGGAGAAAGGAGCCGAAGAGCCACAGCAGAGGTCCAGGAAAAGCTTTGTATCTGACGCCAAAGGCACTAGCGATGGCGATGGTGAAAGTGCCGCCGAAGATGTGGTCTCAGCCCCAGGGAATGGAAAAGATAGCGACTGCAGCTGCAATAATTCTTCGGATGACGCAGATTGGAAAACTTGCGGGGTGTACGCGATCAGCACCCATCGATCTCCAACCCACTCAGAAGAACCATGAAGAAGACGTGGGTTGAAAGAAAAAGGCTTTTCGTGAATGTTCACCAGGCCGCCGGAGCAATCCAGGGACTGGGAAGATGGGGGAGGTGCGGGCTGTTCCAATGCACCCTCCAACCAAAGAAGGCCACCAACATGTTGGCCCAGAGAAAGCACATGGTTTTCAGAGCCGTACAAATTCCCTGAATCACTGTGTAGCTTTGCAAAAGAGTTATGGGACACGCAAACCGAAGCCCAACTCTTCCCAGGGAAAGCTCGCCTTAAACAAAGGTTGATGAAAGAGACAAGCTCTGGAAAATCCCAAGTCAGATTGCAAATGCCGACCTGTGTCCCTGAGCGGTATCCAAAGTTGAGATAAGCTGAAGAGTCTGTGGACTGAACCACATGCTCACGCCTCGAAAAGTTCAAATCGCCCAAAAATGCCACCAAGACCGAAAGTAATGCCGCAAAAGAAAAGTCGCTTGCACCAAGGAAATTGGCCAGCAGATCCTTAGGATTGCTGCTCGAAGGTAGAGCCGCCCCTGCAAGAATGTCGCCTGTACACAAGAGTTGTGAGGACTTTGAAGGAGCTGAAGCCACATCACATGATAGTCAGTGAGGAGTTGCCCGGTGCTGAGTTGCACTATGCTTCCCACCGCAAGGGGCGCCGTCCTGCTTGGCAACACAGCAAACATGGAGAAACTTGCAAGCGGGTCGCTGGCACCCTGAAGGCAGATTGTACTGAACACAAATCTTCTGGACCTCGTTGTTGCGCACGATCTCTGTTGCCCAGGGTGTGCGTTCCTTGCCTGAAAAAGCTTCTTTAAGGCCAAACCCCCTACCCTTACCCTTAGGTTTGCCGGGAGGCTTGCCCTTGAACCCGCCCTTGCCCCGAGAAGGCTCAAACTTCGGAATCCAAGGACGAGCTTGAAGCATTGAGGACAGCTCGTTTCGGACCTCCACAACTTCAGAGATCGCGTCGTCAAGCTGCCAGCCATGAGCAAGCAAATCACCTATCACTTCCCAAGCTCGACGATCTGCATTCATCGCCTCCTGAACATTGACAGAGCGCAAGCCAGAGCCATTCTCGAAGCGCTGCAAGGCCAACTTCAAGAAACGCTTCTCATAGAGGCGAAGGACGCCAAGATGCGCACCTTCCACCAGGGCTATGGCATTGGAGTGAATTGAGAGCACAGAACGAAGGATGCCTTCTGATGCTGGGTTGTTGCCATGTGGAAGGTCCCGGACAGGCACTTCGTCCACGAAAAGATTGTCAAGCTTAGGCAGCTTACTCGGCCGTTGAAGCTGGGAGGCGTCAAGCTGAGCTTGGCTCATACGCCAAGCCCAAGGAATCCACTGCCACTCCTTGTTTTTGACATAACGATGTGCCAAAGCTAAAAGCCGTGAACTCGGCATCGATTCACTGTCCAGTATTTCGGAAGGATAAGACTTCTCGAAGCGATCCCGAAAAGAGCGTACAACGGCAGCATCCAGCTTGGGTGGAAAAGTCTCCGCCCACGTACTTGTCGAGGAAGTAGTGGACAGTGGTTGCGTTGCATTCACCGCAGGATTTTCGGCTGGTACTTCAGGTGCAGAGCAGTGCTGCCAAAGACGACGAATCTTGGCACGAACCACGAACTCATCTTCGCTGTAAGAAGCCAATTCCAAAGAAGCAAGGAAGTGATTCAAGTCTGTAAGATCTGTAGCCACAAGCCCGAAAAGCTTGGGCGTAAAGTTGCCAATCACAGCGTGGAGCTCCGACGGGATGTCGAAAGAAGCCAGAAGAGCTGGCATGTCATCCTCGACCACATCGAAACCTAGACTTGTTGCCAATGAAGCCATGCAGGGCACTGATTGCAATGAAGCACCAAAGCCTATGCGCGCAGAGCCGCACCCAAACGGAGGGTTCAGAAGGTTTGCTGAAGCGCCTCTTGTTGCAGAGGAAGCGGAAGCGATCACTCAAACGCAAAACGCGCACATGCACATAGGGAGCTATTGCAGACCCGAAAGTTTGTACCAATCATTGGAGCCTAAGAGAACAAAGGAACCACAAGAGGAGATACCATCAACCTATGCAACATGCAGCAAATGTACGCAAGAAAGTTACCTCAAGGGAAACTATCTGCAACGCTGAGAGCAGAGGCCCAATTGGCCAAGCGTGTTTCTGGGACGAAACAGGGAAGCTTGTGCTGAGGTACCTGCACCCCGCTCTGAAGAAGCTTGACGCATGCATGCTATCCTCGCGCACGCATCCCTCACATGTGCTTCCCCGACTGAAAAAGCGCTCTTGAAGCTATAGAAAAACTAGAAGCCTATGAGGCAGCGAAAAGTAGGACCTTTTGCATTTCACGCCAAAGGAAGCTCAAAAATCTTCATACAAGCGGGGCGTTTGCAAAGGCGCCCGCCAGCGGGGAGAAAAGCCACTGATTCCAGTCGAGCGGAACGAACGCCGCAGGCCGGCAGCATGTCTTTAGCTGGGTCCCCAGCGTGGTACACACCGCTTGGAGCCTTCCAAACGCATAGCTCCTCAGGAGCGCCCAGATCAAGCAGCGCAGGAGGCACCGATTCCTCATCAGACGAAGAAGCAATGCCCTGTTCTGACGAAACTGTTGACTCCGGAGGCCCCGTTGAGCTCATTGCGACAGAGCAAGACGCCTGCTGCACAGCACCAGTCTCCGAAGATGATGGCTGTGCCGTTGCGACCTGACCATGCTGCTCAGAAGAACGAGGCGCAAAGAAAGGATGAACCGCAGCAGGTGGTACGCAAGAGAGAATGGTACAAGCCGGTTGCTGCACTGGTGGAGCCGCACCACGAAGCATAGTAATGCGAGGCAACCAGCCACTCCTCAAAGCATCAAGGACACTGCGTTGAACCTGCAGCGCATAGTGAACGTCGTCTCGACTGTACAGTTTCGTCATGCGATGATGGCCTTGAAAAGCACGAAGGAATTCGGAAACGTTCAACTGTATGGCCATGGAAAGAACTGTAGCCTTGGCACTGTGAAGTGTAAACTCCTGGATCTGAGACGCTCCAAACAACCCAGATTTCTGCAGGAGTTCCCTAAGAGCGCGCAAAGAAGCTGCGTAAGATAGTGGCTCGAACATACCATCTTGCCAGCTGAAAAACAGGACATCAGGGGTAAAGTCTGGCAAGACTTCACGAACCTCACTGAAAACTTCGCCAAGAAGCCAGACCCAGTGGTCCACCCAAGAAAAGCCTGAACTGGCCTGAATGCCTTCACGCCATATTGCGAAAGGCATGCCCTGTGTAGACACCTTCGTCCTGACAGCAGTTGATCGCAGTGTATCGATGTCCAAGAAAATAGCATCCCAGAGGACCGACTGTGCATCACTCCATCGAAGACTTGCGTAGATGCAAGTAAGAATTGCTCCCGAAAATAACCTGTAAAAGCGTGGAAAGATGTCCCCCTGAATCACGACGGCCTCAAGAAAGGCAATGAAAGCTGCAGGAAACGGCACAGACTCTCGACGAGGACCAGGACGTCGAGCCTCCAACGCTCGAAACATCGGCGATGCCAAGTCGGGCCAGGGCAACTCGAAAAGTTTCTTAATCCAACGCAGAGCCTTGAGAACATTCACTGGAGCAGTAAGCGGGCCTGAAGGTTGCCTGGCCAAGACCGCAAAAGCGTCCAGGAACATGAACAATTCGAAACCTCCACAGACAGTACCATGCAGCTCCTCAAAAACTTGCAAGAAACGCAGCAAAGATTGGCAATACCGCATGCATGTCGATTCACTGACAGACTGAAAAAGACGATCAAGAATCTGACTTGTCTGAACTGCCTGATGAGCTTGCTGCAGCACGGGAGAAATTGCAAGAAAGATGCCCACAAGTGTGTCCCAAAGAGCTGCAGCACGTAGTGACATCGCTGCTCGCACAGATTGCTGTGTCACCAACGATGAAGCTTTGCCCTCTGTTCGCCTTGTAGAAGCCTGTCCCGACCGTGACTGCAAAGGCAAATAGAAAGAAGATGCATTTGGCGCCCCCTTGACACTGTCGTGTGAAGCAGCGTCCGAAGATGCAAGAGCCGAAGGCCCCATTGTTGTATCTGAAGCACCTGAAGCCGTGAGAACCTGACTGTGCGTTCCTGTGGGCACTCGGCAATGTGTGGCGTAAGCAGATGCACGTTTAGGGCAAGGCTTAGGGGAAGGGGAAAAAGCTAACCCTGGGCGCGCGAGCTTACCCCCAGACATAGGTCTAGGTGGGGGTGGATCCGAAAGCACATCTGCTAGCCGCTTCCGTGCAGGAACCCTAGGCTGAACCCGAACAGACCCGGAAGACCCTGGACGAGCCCCTGGGAAAGCTTTCGCAGTAACCCCCAGCCCCCGACCCAGAGAAGGGGCCGTGCCGCAAGAGGGAGCTTTAGGAGTCGCCTGCAAAGGCAAAAGCACTGTCGTTGGCGGTGACATAGTCGGCGGAATATTATGAAATTGGGGAGGAACCAAAGCAGCTGCATGTAAATCCGCTTCAGAAGATTCTTCCAGAACAGCATCTGAAAAACCAGTCGATCCATGTACTGAAACTGCTGAAATGCAAGCCGCTGCAGGAAGATTTGCCAACGAACTGACCGTGGACTGCCAACGCTTACGAAAGCCCCTTGCTCCAGACTGAGGAGTAGAACCACCAAGCTCCCCATCAGAAGTGGAACCCACATTTGCAGACTGTTCCATAAGAAAAGAAAGAAGCAAAACTGATTTGCCCAGAAGAATCAAGAATGAGGAACCTCACGCCAAGCCGTAAGAACTGCCCGGAGAAAAGCGGCTGCTGGCGCTTGCCGAGGAACTATCAGGCAAAACCAGCTCGGGAGGCAGCTCTTCCATTCGGCGCAAGGCTCCCAAAGGATGCCTAGAAGAACGTGTCCTAGTAAAGACATGTGCCTGCAAAAAAGCGGTAAACATTGAGTCTCAGGTAGACGATGAGCTGTGGCTGAATTCCCAAAAACCAAACTGAGAACGGGGCCCAGTTGATGTTTTCTGACAGTTTTGCTCGGCAAACGCCTGAACATTGCTGACAGTTTTGCTCGGCAAACGCCTGAACATTGCTTTGAACTGGACACCAAGCGCATGACATGTTCGAGCAGCTGGTGCTAAGAAATAGGAAGCAAAGATACCCCAAAGTGCATGAAAAGGCGTCGTGTAAAACATCTGTGAGTAAACACACGAACAGTACTGGGCAGGACTGGCTGCCTCCAGAAGCAGATGTGCTTTTGGTTTGAGGCGAAAAAGTTGATCATTCTCGAAGAAATCCTCCAAGGAGCCGTTTAGTAGCAAAAACCGTTGCGCGTGCCATCGGAAAGCCTCGACACTCCACGTGTCTGCAGAAAGGTTCACATATACTCCATTCAAAGCCTCGGCCGCCCTCACCATGGTTGCTTCCTGCACTTTGTTCATGTCCAAATTTTTTTTGTGAGCTCGACTGCACAGGGTACCAGGGATCGAGCCTCGCCTGCCTTAGCTCTGACTGAGCATGGGCACTTTCAGCTTGCCCTTCTGCTCCTCACGGAGCATGGAAGGGATCAGCTTTGGGAGCCTGTCCTGGGTCTCGTTCGCATTGTAAAACTGCTCAATGTCTTCGTACAACCTCGCACATCTGAGCAATTTGCTGCTTCCTCTGATTCGCTCTGATTGCAAATAATAAAAGAGGGAGCCCAGAAAGTCGCATGTAATGCCGAGATCGGCAGCATGAAGAAAGTCAACTTTGCAGCACTTGGTTCCAAATCCCGGGGATGAAAAGAGTCTGGAGATCATTTTCCCTTGCTGACGCTGCCGCAGAAAGAAGTCCATACTAGAAATGAGTGGGTACCTCGGATCGAGTTAACTCAGCGCCATCTAACGTCATAATGCGTTTATATAGTAGCCCAAAAGCACACAGAACGAAAACAATGCTGCAAGTTGCCTTTCCCAATCCTGGTCTTGGAACTTCTTCATGTCCTGCTTGGTGCAATTGCATCTCCAGCAAATGAAGTCCTTGCTGGACCAGGAAGGAAAGTCCAGCACTTCCTTGTAAGCACTCCAGTCTGCCCTGAGCTCTGCCAAGCAACCCTTGACCCCGATAACTTGTCCCCTTCTTTTTTTCCGGTACGAGTCTCGGAACTGGGACCCATCGTGGGCAGTTTCCGGAAAGATTCCCAAAGCCAAAGCTTTCATGCTCCAGACCACCACATCGAAAATGTCTTCGGTGGTTCTTTTCTTTGCTTGAAAATCTTTCGGATTTATTTTCCAAACAAAAATGTTTCAAATGTATGAAAACATTTCCTGGCCAAAAATACAGGACAATCCATCGATGCCATGCTTGTTCATTTGTGTCCCATGCACAGCGATGCAATTCACATGCACAGACTGCAATGACGTGCACCCTCACGCTAACAAGACTGAAGCTTATGCATTGGTATCTTTTCCAAGGAAGGGGATTTGCCATGTCTGCTTCCATCCGAGATCTGTCCTCTGCAGGTGTGTGAGAAACGAAAGCTCCCTGCTTCCATCCGAGATCTGTCCTCTGCAGGTGTGTGAGAAACCAAATCTCCCTGTGAAACACTACACAAATCGCTCAGAGCGGAGTTCTCTACTGAACTCAGAGGTTCCGCCTAAGTGAGCGGCCTGTCAATGGTTGAGCTGAACAACGAAGTGCACACACGTTCCAAGGTGCACCGGCAGATCGCTGAGGTTCGTGCTGAAAGGCACATGACGACCCTGCATTTCCAAGCGAAAAGTGGAAGTACGTAAGTCATGCCCAGAGCGATGCCACACATCGTCAGCAACCGCAAACTTGACGTCGTCAACTGTTCCTGTGGTCGCCACTCTACACAGTACAACATCCACAACCGGCACATTGGTTACCATCACTGCCAGCCATTGGATCCTGGATTCTCTGTTCGTGTCTTCATCAAGACCCGCTGTTCCGGCATCACGTTTCATCCCAACTGCCAAATGTAAGGCTTTGTTGGAGTGGGTGGGTGGGCAGAAAAATTTTCCCCCGACCCTCTCCACGAGGGTTGTGACTGAGAGGGCTGTGGCCTCTCTTCGTCTGAGCCGAAAAACTTTCTCATTCGGAGAATTCGAAAATTTTTCTCCGGAAAATAAAGGTTTGTACTTGCAGCACGATTACCTTATTTTCCAAACAAAAATGTTTCAAATGTATGAAAACATTTCCTGGCCAAAAATACAGGACAATCCATCGATGCCATGCTTGTTCATTTGTGTCCCATGCACAGCGATGCAAGTCACATGCACAGACTGCAATGACGTGCACCCTCACGCTAACAAGACTGAAGCGTGAGCATTGGTATCTTTTCCAAGGAAGGGGATTTGCCATGTCTGCTTCCATCCGAGATCTGTCCTCTGCAGGTGTGTGAGAAACGAAAGCTCCCTCTCTTGGTCGGGGAGAATGCAAGTCCCTTCCTTGGTCATGGGAGTGTCAGGCACAGCGCCCGACGAGCGAGTTCACCAGCTTGGCCATCTCCGCGAGAAGCACCTGATCTTGGAACCTGCAATTGTGTGGCAACCCTGTAAAGTCAAGGCGGGATGGGGCATCCGCCACGTTGGATTTGCTCGGTACCCGAGCGTAGAACGGAATCATCTCGAGCTCCTGTTCCAACAATGCGCAAGCATTGCTCAAGAGGGTCAAAGCCTCTGAATCGCTGGTCAGCTTGAGGAGCGTTATGCGCGCCGCTTCATTGTCTAAGTAGCACATCACGTGTTTTCCCCGGAGAAATTCTCGGGCTAGAATGAAGAGCAGGAGAACAGCTATGCTCTCGAGCTCGTTGATGACTTTGGACTTTCCTTGCAGGAGTTTCTCAGCAAGGTCATGCGGCAACACAATGCCAAACCAGCACAGGATTTGCCCCTCCTGATTAAACAGGACTGCTCCCAGACCCATTTCGAGGCCTTGGAGTCCTTCTTGCGAGGCGTCCGTAAAAGCATACACCGTCTCTGAGGTCTGGGCTCGCACCGTCCTCGGCGACGCTTCGGCTATGTAATGTCGTAGCCCCTGCAGTGCTGCGCAAAGGGAGGCTTGGTTCTGTCTCCTGACATATGCGGGGGCATTGATGATGTCAGAGATTCTTCTCATGAAGCCCTTCGGCAAGCGCCCAGAGAGTCGGCCCGCCACAAAGTGCAGCCTTCCCCTCATTGGATTCCAGGTCTTAGGGCTTGAGGCTCCTTGCTCCTGAAAGGCTGCCAGGTCTTCAATGAGACTTTTGGTCCGTTCTGCTGTGTTCTGGATCCTAAAAATCTGCTTGCTGCTGTCTGTAAGGTCCAATTCGACCCCCAAAGATCTGAAGACCTCTTGGAACGGCGGAGCCTTGTCTCCGTCTCTGTCAAACTCAAAGCCGAGCAAGTCTGGCAGAAAACATGCACTGGCCTCTGCGCTAGGGGCCAGCTGTCGTGTGGACAACAGCGTGAAGTCATCGTAAAACGAGCTCCAAGGCAAGTGCCAAAACGTGTTTCCTATATGACAAATAGCCAAGCTGACCCTGATGAACGCGTGGACCGCCGCCACGGCTCCAAATGGAAGGCAAAGAAGCCTGAAGAAGCGAACCTCCCCCGAGCTGGGGTCCTTGACAGCCACATAGGCCATGTTGAGTGCCTCTTCGGACAGTGGCAGCTGCCTATATGCTGATTTCAGGTCAATGGTTTTCCCAAGCAGTCCTTGTCCTGCGTGCCTCAGGAACAAGATGGCTGAGGCTGCAATTGTCTCGACATCATGCAACTCGATCTTCCCCATACTCCCAAATGCCTCGTTGATGTGGCTCTGGGACAGGTCGTCGACCTCACCTTGCTCCCTTGCTGGATTGCAAAACGTTTGCTGATTACAGCTCCTTGTGGCAGGTCCTGTTCTCGGAACGGTCCTGCCGACCAGCCTTTCGATACTTCATCGAGACTTTTCTGCCACAGTTCTTCCAGAAACTGAGATGAGTCCTCAACTTCCTTGATGACCTGGTGGTTGGTCTCCTGCGTCAATTGGGACAGGTCCTTCAGGGAAAGGAATGCTGGACGAAAGTCGGTGGACCAGCCTGCCGGGAGGTCCAAATGCCCTACAAGATCGAAACCCTGTGCCAGGTCGTCTGCCACTGCCTTGTCGGCGTAGTGGGACGCTTCTAGCATCTCCTTGAAGAGCAGTATTCTCTTGTTGCGGAGGCTGCCGCGGATGTGCTCGGGCAGCTTGGCTTTGAAGTCGTTTTCGGCTAGCTGCAGCTCCTGGGCTCGCTGGAGCCATCTTCGTGACTGCGCGGCTCGAGTCTCAATCACCTTGGCTGCGGGCTGTTTAGAGCACGCCAAAATTGCCTTCCTGAGGGCGGGTGGCACCCCGAGGCACAGGTGTCGGGGGTGGCCGGCCAGTCGGGCTTTCGCCACAAATTCCTGTGGGTTCCACGGGACCTCCACCAGAACGTCCGTCGCAGAAGACAGTAGGGGCGTCACTCTCAACGCCGGGGCTCCTGGCGCCTTGCGGAGTTGGCCGGGCACTGTCCATCTGGTTCGTCGGCAGAATTCGGGGATGACCTGAAAAGATGCAGCCTTTTTGGTCTTCGTGTCGTTACCACCCTGGCTCCTGAGGAGTTTGCGGGATCTCCCTCCAAGAGATTACGGCCATCCCGACAACCCTTCTGTGTCAGATGCTGCAACAGCAGGGAAACGAAGTGCTTACAAAACTGGTGCGGGTACGCGGTCTCAAGCTTTGTTGCGAGAACTCCCTCACGCACGTCCCAGGGTAGATGCTCGTGGGATCCATCACACGTGACAGCCAGGCCTGTGATGAGGTCGTTGTTACACAGCAAGGCCGTCCGCTTTAATCTCGAACCTCCCATCATGCAAAAGTCGCACTGGACCACGATCGCCTGTTCACTCCTCAGGATGTGTTCAATGGCGCTGCAATGCCAGAAGAAACTGCGATAGGGGTTCTCTATGATTGCCACAATGCCTTTTCGCAGCAGAAGTCCCAGATTCGGGCCGTGAGCCGGTAAAGCTCGTTAGCCTTTGCCACCCTTTCTGCATCACTTGGGCCAAGGCCTGGAAGCCCTTCCGGGTACTCCACTGACCTCAAGGGATGCGGCTCGTCCTCCCACGGAAGCGGGATTTCCTTGGCCCTGCTGGATGTGCCGCAGGGCGGCGCCAGCCATACGGCTGCCAGTCCTGGGGAGCCCAGCCATTTCCACAGCAGACCTTGGTGCGACAGCAGGAGCAAGTCCAGCTGTATTATCTTGCCCTTGCGCCTCGCCATGCGAACGTTATCCACTCCGACCGACCGCCTGAGGCCGGCTGAAGCAGCCGCCGAGGTAATCCCGGCTGACCCTGCGAAAATCTCCAAAACCCAACACTCCTGTATGGTCTGGGGCGCAGTACGTTGCGCTTGTCCAGACCTCTGCGCGCCAGAATGACTCGCCTGAGGTGGAAATGCGGAGGCCTCAGAGGAAAGCTTGGAAAACTGTGGGATTGGCTCAGCCGCCCGTTGGAGCGGGGGCTGATTCTCTTGCCCTTTTGCAACAGCAGCAGGATGCAACTCCTTGCAGCTCTCTTTGGGCCTGTCCGCCTCAGAAGCGGGAAAATTGTCTTGTTCACAAAAATGGGCAGAACTATCTCCACCCTCCCCCATGGCTGTTGCCGCTCTCTCCGCGCACGCTTGTGCGCGACGCGCGGTCGGAGCAGCGCGGGACGCCTGGTCCAGCGCGGAAGCGCTGTCATTCGACGTCCCTTGCAACGGGGCGTTCTTTCAGGCTGCCTGGCCTGAGCCCTTGTGCTCAGAAAAGGGATGCTTCCGGAAGCAACCTGGGTGACAACATACATGTCTGCCCCGTGCGCATCTGCCCCCAACGGAGCATCCTTGCACTGTCCTAGGTTGAAGCCAAAACAAAGAGGATCTCCATGCTCGTCGTTCGGCACGCCGCCTCGCAAGGCGGCCGGCATGGGGGTCTCACCCTTGCCTCCTTGCAAGACGAGGGACTTATTCGGAAAGCCGCCCTTGCCACTGTCGAATTTGCCCTTCGTGGGGAGGCGGGCTCCCTTGAAACCTGATTTGCCTCCCTGGCCCTTGTCCCCTTTGTCGGTCCTCTGATATTTCCATTGCCCATACCCCTTTCCATCGCCCCAACGCTTGGGGCCCTTGCCCGCGCCTTTGCCTCCTTTATCTGTGAACCCTTCCGCACCTGTTTTGCGGGCTAGCGTTGTAGAGTGAAGTTTCAGGGGCACAAATCTGAAACTCAAATCTATCCATCTGAATAAATAGAACATCCAAGAATAAGTGATCTCAAGAGACCCCTTTTTAAAATTCCAAATCCAAGGAATCCCCCGGGAAGAGAACCTCAGCCCGGCTCCCAACGCAAGACCCCAGAGAAATCAAATCCCCAGAAACATCCAGAAACCTCCCACACCCCGAGGCGGTGAATCTCTACTGATCTCTCTTTTTCAACAAGTGGCGGATTTGTCTCAACCGGCGGGCTCGGTCATCGAACGCACGCTGTGTGCGCCAATGCCCCCCTATCCACCCTTGCGGTGGACGTCACCACGGCGTGCGCTCGTGTGGCCGTTTCTTCGACAGTGACTGAGACGCACCTTGCTGACTTGTGGAATGTCTGAGAGCATCAAACTGCGACTTCGTCTCCCAAAGCTTGCTGAGCAACTCAAGAGGAAGGTCACTGAATGAGCTGAAACATCTGAATTCGGGATTGAAGGAGCTGAATCTGGAGTTGGTGAGATCATCCGCAAGTTGATTTTCACCCCGCGGACGCCAGTTAAGAGCTAGCCTGATTTTAGATAGGGCGAGCAAATGTGACAGCTGCATGTTTATGAGCATGAGCGGCCACTTCGTTGCGCTTTGCTTCTTGGACAAAGACTCGTTGCCCTTGTTGTCAGTGACAGCACTAAAAACGACTGGGAGCTGCCGTACCCTGGTGGATTCTCCCAAATGTCCGAACAAGTATAACGCAGCTAAAGTTGCCAAGAGCTCCGCAGATGCCGATGCCCACTGTGACTTCTGCTCCTCGTCGAACAAGTAAGGTGCCTCGTGCGGTCGCACCTTAATCGAGAACCACCGTGACCTGCCCAAGGGACATGTTGCATCCCAGCCCCCAAGCACAACCAGGCCATCTTTGCATTTTGCATCGGTGAAGAAAAGAGGCTTGTCGCTTAGGTCCACCCTGGAAGGGGACACTTTGTAGTCTTTGGCTACGAGAGCTTCCTCGATGTAGAGAAGAGTCAAGATCACCGTGTCAGGAAGCTTCCCGACCGAGCATCGATGTGTGGCCGATGACCAGGCATAAAGGGGTGCCAAGTGCGGTTTCAACCAGTAAACCACCCTCGACACGAACCCCAATCTACCTAAGAACTCGGCGAACTTCTTAGTCTGAACCACGTATTTCGACTCCCTGGCACTTTTAATCCACTGGACCAGCCAATCTCCTCGCACTTTGCTGAGCCCCACCAGTCGGGCCGCGTAGTCCAGCTCATAGTCAATGAAGGCGATCCTGGCTCCGCCTTTAAACTTTTTCCAGGCAAAAGGTGTTCCTGCCATAAGATAAAGTACCAGCCAGATCAGAGCGTTGACTTATCGCTTGTGCCAAAATGGTTTGAACCCAAAAGCACAGTCCGAAACAGAGGACACCAGCAAAGCCCACACCCTTGCAGTTCCGAGCCTCCCTTCTTTTTCATCAGTGGGCGAATCAAGGATCATTATTGAAAGGTCGATGCACATTGTGTCAGTGCATACGCCTAGCAGAAGGCACACACATCCCTAACTGCAAAACACCTCAAAGCCCCCTGCACAGGGCGTCGTCACTAACTACAAAACACTGCAAAGCCCCCTTTGAGGGCGAGGAAACTGTACAACTCTAGCCAGGATGGCATGCAGGGAGTTGCGGCCGCCGTAGCGGGCCCTGCCTTTGAGCATTGGGAGGGGAGGGCGGGAGCCCACGGCGCCAAACACGCGAGGCCGCCCAAGGGCGGAGGACGCGGGTTCACAGTGCGAACACAGGCTATGGCCGTGCAGGCAGGGAGTTGCGGCCGCCGGAGCGGGCCCTGCACCGTATGCCCAGGGTGGGCCGGGTGGGACAAATTTTCGCACGGTGCAATGAGCCAGTGCTGCACTTCAAGGAACACACATAAAGCAACATTACCCGTAATGTTGCATTCACAGATCATGGCACGTTGCTCGCCAAGGCACATCACAACACGCTGCAGATAGTCACTACAACTTTGCATTCGCAGACCATGGAGACATGCAGACCATGCAACAGGTAAGTGTTGGGCATGTGAAATTCAAGGCATCAAAATAACTTTTGGCTTCAAACAGCGAACAAACGGCATACCGTATTTTCACAAGGCATTATTGGAAGCAAGCGATAAAACACAATTCGCTCGCGAACAGTAAGCTTATCGCTTGTGCCAAAATGGTTTGAACCCAAAAGCACAGTCCGAAACAGAGGACACCAGCAAAGCCCACACCCTTGCAGTTCCGAGCCTCCCTTCTTTTTCATCAGTGGGCGAATCAAGGATCATTATTGAAAGGTCGATGCACATTGTGTCAGTGCATACGCCTAGCAGAAGGCACACACATCCCTAACTGCAAAACACCTCAAAGCCCCCTGCACAGGGCGTCGTCACTAACTACAAAACACTGCAAAGCCCCCTTTGAGGGCGAGGAAACTGTACAACTCTAGCCAGGATGGCATGCAGGGAGTTGCGGCCGCCGTAGCGGGCCCTGCCTTTGAGCATTGGGAGGGGAGGGCGGGAGCCCACGGCGCCAAACACGCGAGGCCGCCCAAGGGCGGAGGACGCGGGTTCACAGTGCGAACACAGGCTATGGCCGTGCAGGCAGGGAGTTGCGGCCGCCGGAGCGGGCCCTGCACCGTATGCCCAGGGTGGGCCGGGTGGGACAAATTTTCGCACGGTGCAATGAGCCAGTGCTGCACTTCAAGGAACACACATAAAGCAACATTACCCGTAATGTTGCATTCACAGATCATGGCACGTTGCTCGCCAAGGCACATCACAACACGCTGCAGATAGTCACTACAACTTTGCATTCGCAGACCATGGAGACATGCAGACCATGCAACAGGTAAGTGTTGGGCATGTGAAATTCAAGGCATCAAAATAACTTTTGGCTTCAAACAGCGAACAAACGGCATACCGTATTTTCACAAGGCATTATTGGAAGCAAGCGATAAAACACAATTCGCTCGCGAACAGTAAGCTTATCGCTTGTGCCAAAATGGTTTGAACCCAAAAGCACAGTCCGAAACAGAGGACACCAGCAAAGCCCACACCCTTGCAGTTCCGAGCCTCCCTTCTTTTTCATCAGTGGGCGAATCAAGGATCATTATTGAAAGGTCGATGCACATTGTGTCAGTGCATACGCCTAGCAGAAGGCACACACATCCCTAACTGCAAAACACCTCAAAGCCCCCTTTTAACCGAACGATTATGGTGGACACCGTCGAGAGCAAGGCAGCTTGGAGCCCAGACCCAAGACATTCGCTACCCCAAACAGTGAGTTACGAGTCTTTGAGACAGCCACGCTGTTCCGCCTCTAAGGCACTTGTCTCGACTGAACGGGTGCACCAGGCTAGAGGCACGGCCTCGCAAGCACCCTGGGTTGAACCTCCTTGCAGGTGTGGCCTTAGGACCGAGCCAATGCAGTGCACACAGACCTTAGCCACGCAAGGTCACAACGGGTAGTTGCGCGACCACCCGGCGTTGAACACGGGGGGTGGGGAAGCACAGCTGTGTTTCCTCCCCCCATCCCCTATGTTAAGGTCCCGAGCATCGCAGCTGGGCACAACCTCAGTTCATCGGGGAGGTCTCCACGCATTGGTGCGGAGAAGGGCAAAGTCCAAGTCGTACTCAAGGCTTTCCGTGCCACGACACCGTTAGGAACCAGGCCAGGGTGCCCTCAATGTTCACTCTTTATGCCGGAGGCTCACACCCCAAGGGCAGCCAGGTACTGTCGTTACAGCAGGTAACCAAGAATACGGACGTTGCCCTGCCCGCCCATCATGGGACGTGCGGGTCACAAGGCAGCACCTTTAAGATGAGACCACCGTGCTCATTCAAGATTGGGACCAGGATTGCCCTTTCATAGGCGAGGACTTGTCAATGCACCCCGGACCCCACTGCGTGCTCCGGAGACATTCATGCTGCCAGCGTCCTTATCCGCATCACTAAAGGTTAGTATATCTGCATTGCGCGGGCCGCAAGACTCATGGTACACCTTTCGGAACCCACCTTTGAGCTCTGGTGCCCTGCTCGACCCCAAAACCGACAGGTTTCGCCCATTCACATCCAGGGCGAGACGAAGGTCATCCGGGAACATGTCATTGCCTGTCAAAAATCCTGACGCACGCAGGAGCTTTATCGAGGGCCATGCCTTTGCATCACTGGGAGTTGCATCTTGATCGGCCTCTTGACTCGGAGCAGGAGAGATGGTGGGACCACTGCGCTGATTGGCCAAGCAATTTCCGCAAATGTCAAAGTCGCAGACCCTGCACCCCCAAAGCAAGCGTCGTGTGGCGAACTCCCTTTTGCACACACTGCACCACCAATTTGGTTCAGGCGACCCAAAGGAAAGCAACGGATGACCCGAGGGACACGTGGGCCGGGCATCAAGTCTGGCCAGAAAGGCCTCTGCATTCTCCGGTGTGAGCGTGACGCCCTCGCCAGATGAAGCGGAGTCACTTGAGCGGCTGACGCCTTCGGGTTCAAGCCTCTTCCGCTTAGGGGTTGGCGGACGAGGAGGCAGTGGCCGACCACCAGGCAGTAGGGCTTCAGATGTGCCGCGCACGCTTTCCAGAACCGAGGCCTTATCTTCCTCATCACAAGGAGAAGTTGTGGCTCGCTTGGGGAAGCATTCAGTCCTCCGGGGAATGGAGCCTGGACCGGTAAAGACAGGCCGCGAACTTATGGGGGTTACCACGCGCTGCGTTCCATGCGTTGGCACCTTCCTGGGTAAATCAAGGACACCTGCTGACCCCGTGAAAACCCGCCTTGGTCCTGGTCGGACCTCGTCACCCATGGCGCCAGTGGGCACACCTTGAACAGAAGTCCCCGACACAGCTGGACCTTTGTGTGACGAACACTTTGTGCTGAGCCCACTGGCCCTGGAAAAGTGAGGGGCGAGCGCGCGGTTGGTACCGGCAGGGGCTTCAAGCAGCGGGCAAGTAGTCTGCTTTGCGGACGCAACAGGACCACAAGGGGGATGGCCTATGGGCTCAGGGCTGGCCCTACCAGTATTTGATACAGCAATTTTGGCTTCAGCCCCAATTTCATGGGTCCGAGGACTGCGGGGAGCAGGAACTGGCCTACCATGGGCATCTTGACTCATATTGAAGAGCAGCTGTACCTCGGGATACGGCACACTCACAGTTTCAGCATCCGAACTACTAGGCGTAGGGCTAACCTCCTTCCGCAGGTGATCCTGTTGTCTGGCGACATACACAGGTGGGACGCGTCGGCCATCAAGTTCAGGGTCAACTCCATGGAGCGCCCCATCCTTCGCAGGCATCGAGCTTGAGGAAGCTTCTGAGACACCAGGACAGAAGGGTGGTGCATCTCTCACGCCGCCAGTATGAAACGCCGCGTACCCAAGCTCTTCCACTGGCTCAAGGCATGAAGTCACTGCGTGGTTAGAACGGGGCACGCATGGTTGGGCATGTTGAGGTGCTTTCAGCTCATCGGGCCTGGATGGCCGTTCGACGGGTCCGGCAAGAAAACTCGAGTCATCAGCTTCAACCAGACGGGCCCCGACACGCTCAGGTGCACTATGTCTCGTCTCACAAGAGAGCTCGGCTTCCCCAGACGAAACAGCCCCAACAGCTTCGGTCGCACGCACTGCATCCCTATGCTGAACGGAAGGAACAGACCCCATGCGCACATTATCATTTAAAAATTGGCCATCAGGTTTCTCATGCACCAAATCTTCGGCTTCACTCCCACGTAGCGTTGCACCAGACTGTGCTGCAAGGGAGGGGCTAACATGGACATGAGACCTTGCTGGACTATTAACAGGCGCACAAAGCCCAGATCCCGAGGCCGTGGATTGGCCATCAGGTTTCTCAAACCCCAAATCAACGGGATCACTCCCACGTAGCGTATCAAGAGACTGTGATGATTGGACAATGTCCAGCTCATATCTCACAGCTTCTGAGGTTTGGGTGCCAGGCTTACTGTCGGCCGGCTCATCTCCCTTAGCTGTGGATTGTTCCCCCCTGTTGACCGCAGGAGACGGCCCTGGGAGATCTTTTCGGAAGCGCTTGACCACACACACAGGGGCGACACCAGGGGGTATCGGGGCGTCGGGCGGCGCTGCGGGGACAGGGGCCTTGGGAGACGCCATTCACCTGTCGTAGACTGCCAGGTACCAAGCAATGACACAGCGCGCGCACCAATGGTGGTTGTGGTTGATGCGGTACCGGATACAACCGTTACGGCCACACTGTTGACAGACTTGCTGACAGGCCGGGATGGCAGGGTCCTGCTCGACAAGCGGCTCTTGCGCTGCGCGGCGACTGCACGTGGAGCCCATGGAAGGCTAACAGAGGCTGATGGCCAACAGAAGGAAAGCCACACCCAGGCAGAAGCCGGAACAAAAGCACACGCAGGGGTTATTGGCAGGAACCGCTGGGCCAAAAGAGCCCAAATGCACAGGCGACTTGATCGCCGCTTGCCCGCGGAGGCGAGCTCCCATCCGCTGCCTGCTTCACGCAGGCAGCTTGCACAGGGCCTAAGGCCAAGGTTGGAGGCAGGGCCTGTTGAAGTGGTACCTGTTAGAGCCCGGACCCCAGTTCACACACACAAATTTACAAATTTTCGCACGGTGCAATGAGCCAGTGCTGCACTTCAAGGAACACACATAAAGCAACATTACCCGTAATGTTGCATTCACAGATCATGGCACGTTGCTCGCCAAGGCACATCACAACACGCTGCAGATAGTCACTACAACTTTGCATTCGCAGACCATGGAGACATGCAGACCATGCAACAGGTAAGTGTTGGGCATGTGAAATTCAAGGCATCAAAATAACTTTTGGCTTCAAACAGCGAACAAACGGCATACCGTATTTTCACAAGGCATTATTGGAAGCAAGCGATAAAACACAATTCGCTCGCGAACAGTAAGCATACTTCCGGTGTCCAAAGAAATTGGCGTGTAAGTCGTCTACGAAAACCAGTTGAAAGAAGAAGTGGTTGAGCATGGCCCGCCCAACCATCCTACCTATAATGCCGAAAAGGCGGGCCCACCAGAATGAGGCAGATGAGATCCCAAACGTTCCAACTCGGTTCACGAAGACGGTGTCGCTCCCAGCCTCTGCACGGCATGCCAGGAGTCCCCAGTCTCTTTCGCGCACCAGCACCAAGCGGTGGGCGGCGGCCACGTCCCCCGCCAAAGCAAAGGGTGTCTCAAATTGCTCCTGAGATTGTCTGACTAGGAGGGCTAGCTCTCCAGGACCCGGAACTGAAAGAAGGTTGTGAGGTATGGCCTGATTCACGTGTACTCCGTGGGTACCGTCATGAACCGGCCTCACGGATCCATCAGGTTTCTGGATTGCACCCATGGAGGCTACGCGTAGATTCTCCTCACCATAGCGCTGCTTCAACGCCCCATGCGTCGAAGCTTCCATCCGACCGAGCTCCACTTCCTCCCGGAACTTCTCTAGCAGCTGCTGCGAGTTCAAGGAAGCACTGGCGTAGTTGGAGCGGTCCCATTCCGGGAGATCCTCATCGAACTTCCTCCACTTCGCTTTAGGCTCGAAGACTTGGGGCAACCTGGGCAGCGCCTCGCCAAAACCTATGGGTACCCCAGTGCAGAAGTTGTCCGTGCCCTCGGTTATGGAGGCCCAGTCGGGGTCGCCCATCAGCTCTGCAGTCCGGGCCACCGCTTTCAAGAGAAAGGGCTGTCCTTTGGGAATCTCCATGCAATGCTTCCAGTCATCTCCACCGACTCGCCGGCACCACTTTTCTCGCAGCTGCTGCATCTCCTCATCACAGAAAGGTGTCTCTGTGACTTCTCCAGCGGCCAGTTTTTCGCAAAGCTCTTTTGGAGAGCTGACATTTCGCCCCACGAACTCCATGCACATCTGGCATATCTCGGCAGAGCGCCATGCTTGACGGAGAAAGAGTGGCCCCCCTATCCGCCGGTCGCCAGCGTGTAGGTGAGCACAAACCGAAACCGTCATTGAGTGGCTCCTGCTTGCCCTCCCACTCTGCTTGTAGTGGAAGTCCACGGTTCCCGCATAGCTCGGGCTTGAAGGCTGGTTCAGCTCCCGGTGGCGCGCTACCATGGGGCGCTCCAAACTCTAGTTCAATGGCCTCCGAAGTCTCAGCTTCCTGCGCAGGCAACTGAAAGCCTTGCCGCTCCAAAACCTGCTTCTCACCGTCTTTCAGGGTGTCCAAGTGGTCAGTGACGTAAGCCACCACCACCAGGCGTTCGCCCTCCCACGCGCGGGTGAAGTGGAAAGCTTTGTAGGCATCGAAGATGACGGGCCCTTTTGCCACCTCCAGGTCTTTGCCAACCTTGAGACCATCAGGGGTCATCTCTGGCACCGATCCATGACAGTCCTCTACCCAGATCTGGCCCCCCTTGAAAGAGGTGATAGGTGCCACCATGTTCGGAAATGGAGCATTGCGTGAATCTCTGTGCATGGTCGTGCGTATCCCATGGAAAAGAGACACAGCGGAGAAGCTAAACTTTGGGCTGATCTGACAAACATACCGGGTAAGGACCTGTGATGTGCATGGCATACCCTCAGTGCAATGCCTTAAACCGACCAAGCCCCCTTTACAGTATGCCCCCACCGTGAATGAAGAGGCCGACTCCACTTCCTCCCCCACACGCACAGGACGCTCCTTGGGGAGAAGCTGATGTAGTGCTCTCAGCTCGTCTTTCGTCATCAGGCCCTCCTTTGCCAAGAAACGAGCGGCGAAAGCCTCGGCGTCTTCGCTTGGAAGTGGTGTGATAGTCCCGGAAGACATGGACACTTGCCCAGCAAGTGGGGTCGGGGAACTTCCTATCGATGACCCAGAAGAAGCCCTAAACCCTGAGGCAGAGGGGGCCACGGCGTCCCTGCCCTGAGCTGTTGCTGCACGGGGCGCAAGTGACCTGGACCCAGAGGCGGTACTAAACCCTAAGTCTAAAGGGGTTAGAGTGTCCCGGCCCTGAGCTGTTGCTTCAGGGGTTGCAGGGGACTTGCACTTAGGGGAAGGTGTTAGAGCGTCCCTGCCCTGAGCTGTTGCTTCAGGGGGTGCAGGGGACGTGCACTCAGGGGAAGGTGTGATAGTAGCCAGCGAGGTGTGAACCCCGTCAGAGCCTGGGCTCTGCGAGCTGGCTATTGCCTCAGCCAGGAACTGACAAAGTTTCGGAGGGTAAGCTGCGGAGGCTGCTGTTCGCCACTGGCGGCTGACGGGATCCTTACCCACCAAGGAATCATGACGACCATGTGGGCAGGACTTCGGTAAGGGACCGAAGTAGCGATGATGTGAATCCAGACAGGGCAGTGTAGCATGAGGTGGCGGAGCACGCTGAAAGCGTGCGAGATTGCTCAAGAAACGAGTTGGCTTGCTTGTCTGAGCTCCAAACATGCACTGAAAAATTGCAAAGGTGACTGCTTTGAAACGCACTAACAGATCAAGAATCTCGGGCCAAGACCAGATTGAGGAAGGAACGACGCCATCGGCGGCAACCCCCAGATGCTCGGGGTGTTCCCACAGGAAAGCATTGCCCGCCTCCGCGGCTAGTTGTGAAGCTTTAACAAACACTGCTCCTTAGGGGCTTAGGGCCAGGGGTCTTATGACGGGCACGCGAAAAGGTATTGCAAGGTGGACTGGTGATGAAGACAGTATTGGGCCGCTGCACCAAACGGAAAATGTCCTGCCACACAGCATCTTGGGTGAGGTCCTGGCGGGGATCTCGCAAAATGTCAAACTCCATCACGCGGACATCTGGGATCAGTTTCTTCAAACACGCACCGATGTCACATCTGCGCTCGGGCCCCGCGAAAGCGTACACTACGGTCAGCGGTACAGGGCGACCCGCTGATTCTGAAGTCTCGCCCACCGGGCCCCCAACCCTTCAACCCCCTCTTTGCGATTGCATCACGGCTTCATGCTGGTGCGCTGCATGATCTCCGAAGCAGCCGGCCACGCGGCACACGTGAACTCGTGCGCAGGACTTATTCTTGCACCCTTGAGCATTGAAGGCGTAACAGATCTGCTTGCCATCGGGCGTAGTGGAAACAAGCTCTAGACCACCCAGCTTGGATTGAGTCTTGGCGCCGCCTTTAGGTGTCTTGACGCTTTTACCAGGGTGTTTGGGCACTAAAGGAGGAGGCGGTGCCTTTCCATCGCCCTTGCGGTACTTGCGGGGCTGCTCTGCGACATGCAGGGCCAAAGGCGTGGTGAACCAGGTCTCTTTCAAAGATGGGTCCGCCACCACCTGCTCGAGAGCCTCAGCGAGGGTAATGGCATCGTCCACCACTAATTTCATTGCCTCCGTGCGTAGCTTCTGCTCATACGCCAGAACGACACTCCAAGGGGGCCTCCCCGGGAGGGCATCCTTTCCCTGGTGCGACGGTAACCGCAAGCCAGTACTCGACGAACTTGGTGAAAGTTTCGAGCTTCAGCCCCTGTAGCCATGATTTGGCCTTGAAGCGGGCTGACATACAGAGCCAAGCGTAGGCCTCGACCTTCATGACCCTACGGTAGGCCTCAGAATTGTGTGGCATCTCCAGCTTCTGTATCGTCTTGGTGACACGAAGATGACCGCTGGAATCCACAGTGGACTGCAGCGACTCCACCTGTTTGTCTTTCTTGGAGCTGATCTGATCTAGCGAGGAAGCAGTCGGCTCGTTTTCCTCGCACTCCTCGGCCTTGGATGCTAGATACTCTGCACTGGGCGTCTCCGCCTCATTCAGCTTGCCATACACGGTGGTGACTGCACGAAGCATAGCCTGTCGCTCCTGAACTTGGAGAACCTTCTTATGGCCCATGACTTTTGCTTCCGCCTTCAGCTCAACCTCCTTAGCCGAAAACTCTTTGGCCAACTCCCAAGCAGCAACCACCGAGGCGATCTGAGCACGGCCTTCAGCGGAATTGTGGTCAAGGTTGAAGTCACGAGCAGCAGTGCGAGCTTCCGCCCTCGTGTCAGCGATCGCCTGGAAACGCCTGCGGGTGGTATGCACCTGAACCACCTGATACTGCACCCGGAGGGGGGCTGCTGCCTCCTGAAGCACATACTGAAGATCTGAGTCAGCTGTTGCTACCAGCGCCAGCATTTCCGCCTGCGTAGGAGCGGCAGCCATCGTGGATGCTCTGACAGGTCACTGACTGAATCTGAAAAGCGCTTTGCGCGCCTCTGACACGGGCCTTGGGCCCTGAGAAAGCTGAAGTGAGGGCAGCAATTGTCGCCGCGGGCGTTCAATGGCTCTGATGTGTGTCTCTTTCACAACTAACCAAGCACAAGATCTGAAGTTTCTAGCGCAAAACTGCAAAGCGAGGCTCTTGGTATGGAAACAAGACTCCAAGCCAAGCATCCACCATTAGCTAGACATGTACAGCACGCTACCGATCTGAGCCTGGAGCAATCGACCGTGCTCATGACTGCAAATTTCATGATGCGCGCGCGCGCGCGCGCGCGCATCATAGAAATGGTACCTCTATCTGAGTGTGGAAACACGTGCAACGCGCCTCGACTGATTTGCATGGAAGCTCTGAGGTTGCACTGTACACAAGGGTCTTGAAATCCTGAAAAGACACCCTATCAAGAGAGAAAATATCAAGTTCCCACTGAACCCAACAAACCGACCTAAGACGGCCGGTCAGCTGCTAGACTCACTCGACTGGCTTGAAGAGTCCTCGACAGCCTCCTGTCCAGCTTCGCGCCGCAGCCGATGCTTGCAGTCCCGGCAAATGCTATCGATGTCCTCCAGATTGACCTGGTCCACAAAATCCACCGAGGAGCAGTGGTAATGTTTGACATGGCAAGGACCATTGAGGTGCAGCCGACGTAGCCCCGTTTTGGAGCTGGTAGTGATAAAATACTTGGACGCCGAAAACCCCGGAGCTTCCACCAGATCTTCTGCTGAACTGTCCGGATCCTCCAATGCAGGTGTAAAGGCGGGCCACGTCAACCCCAAGTGACGCTGGCCATCGCCGCGACGCAAGATGTCGCGCTGCCTGCGAGCCAAGCTGCCAGACGTGCCCAAGCCGTCCACATAGCTCTTGAGCATCGACAGGGCCTCGTCCTCGTGGTATTGCCCGCCAACACCCTCTAGCAAAGCTCGACACACAGTCTCTTGCACACGGTGTACCACTTCCCTTGATGTTCGAATGTAGTCGCCAGCGCCAGAGAGCCTGCTTATGAGCCAACGCCCAAGGTAATCGATGTCTTCCTTTCGCACACCTATAGCTGCCGCCACGGAAGCCAGAAAGTTTCTAGGTGAGTGTCCAGTGTACATCCTGTAGGCTCCATCAGGAAGTAGGCCTCGATGCTCGTTGAGCCTGTAACTCCCACTGATCCGCTTGGGTGTACCCAATCTGCTAAGGACTGACCTCATGTAAAGAGCCACACCAGAACTGTCAACACCCTTGTTGGTTGGTGCCGTCCAATCCCCATTTGCTTCCAAGACCAGAAAATCACGTGGTTGCTTGTACTTTTCCCACAGCTCAAAGCCAGTCACTAACCAATCCTGTCCTGAAAGTCCAACATCACGCTTCACGAAGATGTATACTTCTTTGCATCGTCTATCAGGACCAGTCGTCTTTGTGCGTCCCAGCTTTGCCTTGAAGCCAGAACCAATGATCTCCATCGTCTCCGGCCGAATGGCTTGAACATCATCGGCCCGCAGCGAGGCATACACCATTAACAATACGACCCAGCCCAAAGCACGTGCATATTCAGGTTCGCTCTCAAGGCAGACATACAGTTCTAGTGCGACAACGATGGCCACAGTAAACAGCGGGGCCTGCTTACGCTCGGGCTGCGCTGCCTCCAGATCTGCAGTGTAGGATGCTAGCTGCGCCAACCAGGTAGGGTCTCGCGAGAGCATCTCGGCTTCCGGCACCCTCCCGGCCTGTTCCAACACAGACAATGCCGCTTGAAAGCTGGGCAAGACTGTTTTCCCACAGTCGTCATTGTATTTCTCATCTGCATACTCCAGCAATGGAACAATGCTTGATGGCCAAACCTTATGATATGACGTCTCCAGCCAACGTGAAAAGGCCCTCCAAGAACGAAACCGATTTCGCAGCGTTTTGCTACGTCTCGTCCCAAAGATGCGCTTCCAGGACCTCCCGTCATCGTTGACAGCATCCAACTGCGCCACCACTGGCAACTTGGCTTGCCGTATCACATCTGCCAGCAGCAATGTGTATTTCTCACGCTCATCACTCTTAGCGGAATCCAGATTTGTCCTTGCTGCTCTGCGTCTGCGCTCCAAACCAGGCAAAAGGGACAGTGGATTCTGTCTAGCCAACTCATCAAATTCCTTGCTGACATCAGTGTGTACACTACACACAGGTAAGGTCTCCCAAAGTCCCTGGAACGACTCTCTCCTCAGACGTTTAACGAGCTGTCCTTGTCTCCCTGCCCAGTCCACAAGAAGTTGAGCACGCTCTCGTCGTCCTTCGGTACTTATGCCTGGCAAGAAAACTTCGATCAGCTCTGCTGCTTCTGCGTCTGTGTCAAAAGCTGCCTCCAACTGCTGTGGAGTAGCGAAAGCTCCTTTCAGCTTTTGCAATTCCTGGCCCTGCAAGGCGGGCCATTCCATTGCTGCGCTAACTATCCTAAGTCCTCTCCAGAGAGGAAAAACGAATCTACTAACTAAAAATTTGGGCCGTCCGACTCAACACAACAAAGCTGAAAACTGAAATCTCATGGAGCTGACAAAATGAAGCGCATGAAAAGGGACAGACTCAAGTCAAGCACAAATACTGACAAAATGGAGAAAACCATTTTTCCCTTTTCAAAACTAAGTGTGGCGCTCAGCGAACCCATCCGATGTTCCCCCCCTAGCTCCCACCCGACTTTCTACCCCTCCAAACAGTTCCACCGGGCGGGGCCCAGCAGTGCGAGGTGTCGGCATGAAGTGAAAATTGACTGCAACCGTGTTGGTGGCTTCCAGGAAGACTTGATCTAAGCACCGGGCGTCCCGCGAGCGGCGCGTTCGCCGCTGCCCTTGTCAGGGTCGGCTGTTTGCTGCCAAGCTCCATCCACAAGGCCCGATCTGCTCGCAGGACCTGCTGCAGCGTCGGACGGTTGAAGCCTGGGGGCGCTGGGGTCTGCAAGGTAGCAAAGGCCTTCTGAAGCCATTTCTCGTGCACCTTGAAACTCAAAACGCCAACGAGGTCGTAGGCCAGACCCCTTCTTTGCAACGCCCTGTAAGTCGCCATGTCTGACCCCAACTGGGCCTCGACTTTAGAGGATTTGTCCTGAACCGAGAGGCCGTCCCCCGAAGCGTCCAACACAAGTTCCTTGGCTGGCTTGCCTTGCGCCAATTCCTGGCGACGCGTGGGGATCTTGCTCGGGTGAAGGTATTTCAGCGACCCTTGCTCTACCTGTGTCGACACAGCATCATAGACTGAAAAGGCGGGCTCCAAGTCATGCTCAATCGAGAGTCCGCCCAGCCTTTGAGCCTGCAATTCCAGGCGCTGGGCTCTCTCAGCTCCTGGCAGCTTACGTAGAACTGAGTCCGGCTGCCGTTCCACGGTGGCCTTCAAGTTTGCCAGACTCATGGTCTGGCACTCGAACAGGAGCCTCTTGACGACCGTCATTTGTGCAAGAGTGGGGTTGTTCTGCCCCAGACTCGTACATAGAGTGGAGACCTCCCTGTCTGTGAGAGGTTGACCCGGTTGAGTGGCGGCATAGGCTGCCATGGACACCGTCTTGACCCCTCCAGCTATGAATTTGTCCAAGAGTTGCTGCTCCATCCCGATCTTGCGAGCATGTTGCTCGAAGAAAGGCTGACTATCCGCTGCGTTTGCCATGTTTAGGGGCCAAAACTGCAAATTGCAAAAGAGAGAGCTGGTACAAAGGGATTGTACTGCACACACACACACACACACACACACACACACACACACACACACACACACACACACACACACACACACACACACACACACACACACACACACACACACACACACACACACACACACACACACACACACACACACAAACCCACACACACACACACACACACACACACACACACACACACACACACACACACACACACACACACACACACACACACACACACACACACACACACACACACACACACACACACACACACACAAACCGGCCAACAACAATGTCACCCCGCTCTTTACTCCTGAAAACAACGGCTGCACTGTAGCCACTTCGCTGAGGGCTTCTCCATTTCTACAAAATTAACGCTGATCCACTTGCCACATTTCAGCGTTGTCTGACCTACTTTGTACAGATGTAGCACGGTAGACTTCTTGCTTTGAATCGCTCTCCAACCCTCCGGCAGGCTCAGGGCCGCAGCTGGTTCCTCCTTTTCTTCCGATGAGGCTCCATCAGAGGTTTCCTCGGAGGACCCTTCTGCTGATGTGGTGGGCGAGATCTCTGCCTCCCCATTGTCATCTGCATCTTGTGTGTCATCCTTATCGAGCACTGTTTCGCAAAGCCCAGAGGTCTCAGTAGTCAGCTTGTCTAATTCCTCACTTTCTTTCGAGCTTCATCCACATTGACAAGAACCTTGGGCTCTGGCCAGTCCAGTGACACCACTGGTCCAGGTGCGAAGATATCCCTGAAAATTCCTTGTTCCCAGGGAAGTTGTCCTGCGGACCTGAGCAACACGATGCTGGTTCGCTACTTGGCCTTCCGACTCGCTGTCAGAAGGCACCTCCGGTGCTCGTAGGTGACCAGCCATCTGGGGCTTGAACCAAAACTGACCCAAAGCGCCCCGATACTCGCATCAAAAGACATGTGAAAGGAAACAAAATCCCTGTTGCGGACATGATGACAAAGCAAAAGTTCACTCACCTTGTCGGTACGGGACACTCTTTTATCGCTGCCGACGAGCTCATATCAAGGCTCAGTGTCTCAGCTCTTGGCTCAAATTGGCCAGGCTACAGATACGGCCCTCAAAACTGCACAGGTGGGACTCAAAAGCAGGTGGTCCCCTGACCGCGCGCTGCCTGCATCACGGCAGGCAGCATTCAGTGCCGGCATGCCCCCCTCCACCTGGGGCGTATTCTCCTGCAGGAGCCCTTCCATCGAGAAGATGACGTCCCTTCCTTTGGCTCTTGCAGCCACCTTGGAGATCGAGGCTTTGATGCCTTCAAAGCCGGAGTCGTTGCAGACCCCTCGGCCGCTGAACCCGTACGACGGGAAGTCGCCCTCCGTGAAGTCTCCCGGGGTTATCTCCCCATACTCGCCCACACCCATGGCTGCCGTCCACGGCAGGCCGTGGGACATTGTCATCGTGTAGCGATGGTTTGCGGGCTCCAGGAAAGATGGGCCGGTCATCTTTGTGCGGAAGCACAGCACTTTCTGCCCCGGCACTGCGAACATGGTCGCATCGAAGTCCCCCTCGATGTCCAGCGGCCTGGAGTTCTGCTTGAACCAGGCGAACAAGCATGCGCAGCGCTCGACAATCGGCTGCGGCACCTCGGCGGGACTTTTGTACTTGGCCATGTACAGCATCAACCGATCGCGGTACTCATCCACCAAGTTTCCGTCAATCAGGCCTCGGGCGTCCTTCCAGGACATGTTCCACCAGCTCCGCAAGTTGCCTTCACGCAGCAATTCTCGGGCGCACTTGGGGCGCGAGGGATCCGCGAGGGCCTTAGCAATCGCCCCTTGCCAGAGCTGACTGTGGAACCCTTCTTCTTCGCGCTCAGCCTTGCGGTTGGCCGCCGCTTGAACTTCCTCCTCCGTCGCCTCCGCGACGTTGAATGCAGCGTCGGGCCTCTCAGGTGGCCCCTGCTGCCGGGCACCAAAAATCCCAGCCATCACTGGGTCGAGAAAAATCTCCGGCTCCTCCTCCTTGGGAGCAGCCCCTTGCTCGTACTGCTGCTTGGCCGGCTTCTGCTCAGGTTTGGGCCACTTGTTCCAGCCTTTAGGCTTGTCCCACTTCTCACGCCGATTCCCACCAGAGCCCTGCCACGAGCTGCTGGAGCCGTAATTCTTGGATTGCCCCCAACCCTTGCCCCATGAAGACTGCTGGCTCTTCCATGGGGTGGACTGTTCTTGCCACCGGGAGGAATCCAGAAGCTGCCTCAACTCCCTTCTGTGCGGGAAGGGATGCCTGGGCCTGTGGGCCCGACGCCACGCCAAAGGCCGCCGTCGGCACTTGACACCAGTGAAAACCTGGCTGCGGAGTTGGCATGCTAGGAATCCCAACAATTGGGGTCCTCGGCTGGGTCTCTGAAAACCTGTCTCGACGCCCCCTTGGGCTACGTGACCTAGACGCCCTTCGGCGCCTGTCTCTGCGTCTTGAGCGACGGCTGTCACTGCTGCTTCTGTTCCTTCTGCGGCCCCTGGAGGCAGGGCCTCGGGAATCACCGCCCGGAAAGAAGGGCCACGGAAACATATGGGCCTTCGCCTCTTTTTCTTTGCCCCTTGGCTTTTGTTTCCTCTCGGAATCTTTGTGACCCCTTTTTCCTTCTCTCTCTTTTTTGTTGAGCCGAGAGAAAAACAAGGAATAAACTCAGATGTCAGCACGTCGTTGCCTTCAATTGTGCAATCAAGTGCTGAGTTGATAGCAGCCTGCACTCCCTCTGTTTTCAAGCTCTCGAAAAGAATCCTCTCATCTCGACTAGACGACTCATCGGTGCCCTTGCACCTCTTGTCGGCCCTTGCCGGTTTTAGCTGTCGTCACGGTCTGAAAGAAGAGGCTGCCCTTGCAGCAACATATTAAGCACACATGATGTGTGCATTGAATGTTGGCCCTTGCCATCTTCAGCTGCCCTTGCAGCAAAACTATTTAAGTTGCCCTTGCAACAAGTCTCAACGAGCTGACCTTTCAGCTGATCTTTCACCACAACTGCCCTAGCAGCTTGATCTCTCTTGAGCTGCCCTTGCAGCATTCTTGGAACTATCCATGCATTATAATTCTCTCCGAAGACTTTCTCACTTCCAAGAGCACCACCTGAAGTGCAGCAGTGTACAGTTGAGAATGTGGTGTGTCTGCAAAAGTCCAAAACAAACTGACATGCTTCACAAACACAAGTCACTCAACCGACTCGCAGAAACAATGCCAATGCAAGCACTGATTGCTCGCACCTTCCGTCCCTTAGCGTCCAGGGCCTGTTGTCAGGGCAGGACGGACGCGCTGCTGAACTCCCTTGCTTGGCCATCGGCTAACGAGGAGGGCACTCCAGGTCCCCACATCAAAATGCCTGGACGGGGCGTCATCTGCACATGTTGAGTCTTGATTCTGCTGCAAGAGAAACGTATAGACAAGGGTACTCTCGCACCCAGGACACAGCTTCCCAAACTTGGTTCCCTGCAGCTCTGATATCTTGACCTGACGTATACAACTCCCGCAAGTGACGAAAACAGCTACCATCTGCAGCAAGTTCTGAAACCTAAGGCACTAGCTCGTCTCCCGGAGTCTCCCTGCACTCCAGCAAGCTTCAAGCGACAGCAATGCACAGCAACCAACGCACTCACAAAGTCTTCAAGCTAGACCTGGAGAAAGGATCCTTAAATTGCGTCCTGGCTCAGACTGCAAAAACGCACACATGCCGCAAGAAAACTGCAAAAACGCACACATGCCCCAAGCAAACTCAAGAGCAGCATGGCAATCGGCTTTCAAAACCAAGCGTAAAGTGTAAGCTCCAAGCGCCATCGACCTTCTGTGAGGCTCCCGCTCCCCCCACCAGGCCGCAGGACGCTAATCCCCCATCACACTTGGCTGAAGGCAGAAAAATTTTCCCCCGACCCTCTCCACGAGGGTTGTGACTGAGAGGGCTGTGGCCTCTCTTCGTCTGAGCCGAAAAACTTTCTCATTCGGAGAATTCGAAAATTGTTCTCCGGAAAATAAAGGTTTGTACTTGCAGCACGATTACCAAACACACAAGGGCAATCGCATGGTCTTGTCGCAGAGCAAGTTGAGAGTCAGAGTTTCCAAGGACTTACTCCTGTCTGAGTTGAAGGGTACACCATCCATCCAGATGCCCATCAAAAGGGTCTCAGCAGGGTGCATTCCCCAAGCTCGCATCCTATCCTGATGCAGCTGCAAATCTGGCCTGTGTTCCAAGGCCGCCTGTTGGGAAGCAATCAGATCTCTGGCCCCGTTCTTCTTCAAAACGCTGTGAATGAGTTCGTGCGGCAAAAGCATCGCGATGGTCTGGGTCTCCGTCTTTTGTGTTTTCGGATTCAAAGTACGAACCTCGAATTCGTAGAGCGGTGGCCATTTCCGGCCAGGTTGGCATTTTCTATCATCCTTGCACTTCGTGCTGCACTGAGATTGTTGTTCAAGAAGATATCCACCACGTCGTGTCGCAATCTCTTCTCCGGCGGTACTTCCTCAATCGCTTCATCCGGCAAAGATCTCTTGTTGAACATGTCGCCGACTCACTCCTGCCAAAGAAGAAAATGTATTCCCAGACTCCCACCAATGAGTCACCCCCAAATGCAACATTATTATAACTCATCCACATGTTCATATCATTTACCCGTGTCTCCAGTTCTCCTGCCAAGGAGAACTGTTACCTCCTCCTACTTATGTCTCCAAGGCGGGTCTTCCAACTTCTGGATTGTGGCTTCTAAAAGCATAACTCGTCCAGGTTGCTTCGAAGCTTGCAACGGTGCGAGTTCAGCTCCTTCAAGTTCTTCTCGAGCCTTGAAAGTCTCGCTGCCTTCAAGTGGTGTAGCTTGGCAGCCGGAGCTAGAGCTCTTCCCCAACAACTCGAGGCTCAACTGATTCCCTTCTTGAAATTGTTGGCCCAGCTCTCAACTTTCTTCTTGTTGGGTCGACCATGCCTATCCAACATGTCTGCTGTGAATGCAGTGTGAGTTCGCTTGGTACACATGGTCATACATCTCGAAAGTCCTGCCTTTGAGGCTCGCAGGGCAAAGCTTTGCTCCCGAGGTCTTTGTCTTGGACACGTGGCCAGAAAAGCTACTTCAAAAGTGCGTGCACGGTCCGATCCTTCAGGTGCTGGAATTCCACTAAGAAGACTTACACATCATGACTGCATGCATAGACATGTATCTGGCCGGTGTTTGCGTAACATCTTAAGTTATTCTACAACTCCGTGCACGATCACGTCCTCGGCTTGAGCTGTTATACCTCTGTCGCCTGTCTTCTCTTAAGTTGTAAAGCTAGAGCAGAGCTGAAGCCACACAGCTACTTGGAACCAAATTGCACAAGCAGGCATGAGATGGCATTACGCACGTGCACAGCACTGGCTTCGCTTTTGCGGTGACTCGTCGCCTCCTGTCTTGTCTGAGACCACATGTCGCCGAGGCGAGGTCAAGTTGCAAAGCCTACACACGGGCCGGGCTGCTGCACAATTACGGTAGGACACATGTCACCAAGAATATACCTTTGTACAGTTCTGGCTGTAGAGTAATTCTTCATTAATACACTGCACAGACATCTAACATGACGACCCGGCCCCGGGGTTTACGAATGCCAAGCTCATGAGGGCCCTTCAGCCTTCGAGGAAGTACATGTTGGCCGCTAGCCGTCCAGCAAGCTCTTCACCTGCCTGATGCATTGGCCTGTCGCCTTCAAGTGAGTGGCACTCTGCTCCAGGATGTGCTTCACCTCATTGAGTCTCTCCGAACAATCTGCTTGCTTGTCATTTGGTAGCCCGGCGGCCAGGGATCCCCGCAACACGTTGAGGAACTCTTCCAGGATCGTTCTGGCCTTGGAGACCTCCTCCAACTTCTTCGTCCAAGACGGGTCTTCCAAGTTCTGGATTGTGGCTTCTAAAAGCATGAACTCGTCCAGGTTGCTTCGAAGCTTGGAACGCTGCGAGTTCAGCTCTTTGAATTTCTTCTCGAGCTCCTTGAAAGTCTCGCTGCTTTCAAGTGGTGTAGCTTGGGTACTGGAGCTAGAGCTCTTCCCCAACAACTCGAGGCTCAACTGATTCCCCTTCTTCAAATTGTTGGCCCAGCTCTCAACTTTCTTATTGTTGGGTCGACCATGCCTAGCCAACATGTCTGCTGTGAATGCAGTGTGAATTCGCTTGGTACACATGGTCATACATCTCGAAAGTCCTGCCTTTGAGGCTCGCAGGGCAAAGCTTTGCTCCCGAGGTCTTTGTCTTGGACACGTGGCCAGAAAAGCTACTTCAAAAGTGCGTGCACGGTCCGATCCTTCAGGTGCTGGAATTCCACTAAGAGGACTTACACATCATGACTGCATGCATAGACATGTATCTGGCCGGTGTTTGCGTAACATCTTAAGTTATTCTACAACTCCGTGCACGATCACGTCCTCGGCTTGAGCTGTTATACCTCTATCGCCTGTCTTCTCCTAACTGCACTTTCTTATTATTTCCCGTCGTTTGGGTGTCCACCAGGCCCTGGCTGTGCTTGAAGAGGCACTTGTTCAAGGTGGCATACTTGGGGTGTTTCTCCACCAACCTCGAGTACTCGAACTTCTTCTCGGCATCGGACAATATCTCCTCGAGTATCTCCTCCTTCTCCACCAACTGGAAGATTCTGCTCCTGCCAAGGAGCAACAATAAGCGTCACATTTTGGATACTGCACGTGTTATTTTCATTCTGAAGCATGCAACAACGAAACATCCTGGTGAGCATGTCCGTCAGGACCGACTCTGTGTTGAGTTCCTTTGTCTCCACGGACTGATGCAAGCTGTGGATCCAGCTGCAATTCTTGACCCCGTACTCTTGCAACTTGCCCAAAATCATTCGCTTCTTCTCCGTGTCGGCCGAGTCCTACTCCTGCCCAGCAACTCACAAAATCAAAACATTAATCAAATCGTGCAACTTCCACAACTTCAAACGCGACGGTCCTCCAGAGTCTTCTGAGCCGACTCCTTGTCCTCCTGGCTAATCTTCTTGGCTGACTTCGCTTGGCACTTGAGGGATGTCAGCAATGCCGAGATCGTGCCTCGTGCAAAGCCGAGTGTGCCGGAAGCTGCAGGGCCTGCAGAGTCATCCACATCCATCTCTGGTTTGTTCTTGGTCCTCGGGGGGGTCTTACTCCCCTCCTGCTTCACTCGCATAGGCTGGAGCCGAGGCTTATGCATCTTGCTCTTGGCAGCCGATGCCTTCACCTTAGCCTTCGCAGCGGTCGCCTTGGGCTTGTTCTGATTCTTCTTAGGCGCCATGACTTCAGCACAACTCCACCTGCGAACTGCCAAAACTCTAAGCTCGAGCAGAACGCCTGGACCCTCGTGTCGTGCTGCTGTTATTTTCCCCTCCATGTATACAGTCGCAAGAACAAACGATGCAGAACTCTGACTTGCACTGCAATGTTTTGGACTCGCTGCTGCTTCGGTAGCAACGACTCAACCGGACATGAATTCTCCTGGCAAGGAACTAATTCTCAATCGATTTGCACATGAAGCGAGCAAGGGCGACACATCAGTCCCACGTACGGTCGGCACGACAGCACACGAGAGCATCACCTCACGGATCCATGCAATTGCTGTCTGCACCTGACAGCATTGCACACCATCTGTAAAGTTTGTAGAAGGACCGACTGCTACCAAAAAAATTTTAACAAGCATTTTTTAACATGTTTTAACACTGTTAAAAAATCGGTTTTCCTTTAAATTTAAAAGGAACACCATTTTTTTACACTGTTAAAAATTATTTTAAAATCAAGCCTGTTAAAAATTCTGCTGCCTCCCAGGGAGTTCACATCTAGGCCGTCCAAGCCCTGACGTCACAGAGTCATCTCGTCTCAAGAAGGCTACCCTCACTATATATCATAAACACAGGTCGCCAAAGCAACTGTGCCCGGCCTGCAAAGCCCAAGCGCTGTCTCCTATCAAGCAGCTCTGGGTGTGGGGTTTGGGCCCTTAGGGTTTCGGGTTTAGGGTTTTGTGTTTAGGGTTTAGGGTTTAGGGTTTAGGTTTCGGATTCAAAGTTCAGACCTTCGCTCGGTGGTTTTGGGGTTAATTGGGGTTTTGGAACCCTGGCTCCACCCGTTTCAACTCTTCATGGCACTGTCAGCCACAGGACAGCCAATACAACAAATGCTCGCGCACGACAGCACTATATGTGTGTGCCTGCTGGTACTCCTGGCGGTCCTCGAGGATGCTGCACCTGCACATGTGCTAACGCTGGTTTGTGACTACGTCTTGCAGAACTCCCACCAAGGAGTGCTCATGCCCTGATGTTTCTACAAGCCCCGAACTCCTACCAAGGAGTTCACTGATCTTCCACTCCAAGCTCTTTGTTTTTCTCTCTTTGCAGGAAGATCCGACTTGTAGCTCGTGGGTGGCCGGACTCACTTCGGCACGCCGCCGTCTCCCTGGTCCCCCTCCCCCTGCTCGCCGTCGCCCCCCTTCTGGTTGGCCCTCTGGTCGGCCTGGAATGCAAACTCTGCTCTTCGCAACGTTGCAAAGCCTGCCCGAAGAGCAATCACTAGCGATTCAGCTGACATGACCATGGCTGTCCATGTCCCGAGTGAATCCAGTGTGTCCTCGGGGGCCTCGTCGTCCTTCTCGTTCTGGTTCTCGGGGTTCTCGGTGTTCTCGGCAGGTGGGCTCGATGCAGCCTTCGGGGCGGCTCCAGCGCCCAAGGTAAGTCGCTCCTGCCCGGGAGCGAGACAAAACTGAAAAAACACTAAATAAACAAAACAGACAAGCACGCAAAGACTCTGGCCGGGCCTGTGAAATCCGGATTGCCTTGTGTGCGACACTGGGCTCACCTCCAATCCACTGCCCATCTTTCTTCAATTGATCCATCTGGGCTTGCAGCCAGACTTTCCTCTTCCCAGGATCTCGAGGAGTCCTAACTTAGCTCTTCCAATTGAGGTTGATTTCTGCCCTTTCCAGGCCGCATCCTTCTTGGGCTCCTTCCGCCACGGGGCATCATATGGAGCTTCCTCATACGCCGCCACAGCTGCAGCTGCGCTGGTGGCCTCACCGGTCTCCTTCCAAGGAGGCTGCTGCTCTTTCCTCCAATCCTTCGCCTTGTCCATGAGGTCGTCCTCCACCTCCATATCCTTGTAGCTGCTGAAGATCTTGTGGGCCTCCGTAGCATGCTCGTCTGCCTCGTCCTGCCGCTCCATTTTTACAGCGACATTGGCCTTTCCCAGCTCTTGCTCGATCGCCTTGTCTTTTTTTGCAGCATGGAATGCCGCGCTCAACTTCTCAAAGTTCGGCACCTCTCCTGGATCCGCTGCTGCCTCCATGTCCTGCAAAAAATGGACCAGCTCCTCATCCGACGAGGGGACCTCCACGATCCTTGCTCCGGATTCCGAGTCGCCCGGCTCCTCACTCGCCTCCTCTCACAGGAGCTCTTTGTGGAGGTGGGTTTGGTAAACGGCATCCTGGAAGCCGCTTGCCCGGCAGTCCTCCAGACGCCAGGTTCGGCTCTTGTCCCTGCCACGCTGCCACAATGCCAAGGACGGCCTCTGGCTCATATAGTACTTTTCACACAGCATATTCGTACAGAGCCCTCTCCTCAAGTACGAGATGGTGCGACACGATGGGCATTTGCGAAGGTCTCGGAGTGCCTGAGGTTCTCCCCCCAGAGGCCGCCATCGCTCAAATTTCTTCTCTATACAGCAGAAACTCCTACCAAGGAGTTACAGACACAACAAACACCCCATGCACGATGCACCATCCTCAACGCCAGCTTCTGCATGGTCTACAGCCATGAAATCGATCCTAAACCAGGCAGCTTGAACGCACGATCGCTCCGCAGCACACGGCAGTTAAGTCCACAAGTTGCAAATCAGCTGTGCCCTGCCCTCTGCTGCAACATGTAAGAAGCGGCAGCGCATGCAGTCTAACTCTGCCGGCCTCCTCCCAAGGAGGCTGCAACGGCCTCCTGCCAAGGAGGCTGCCTTCATCGCACCTGGGCCCACATACACACACCGTTCTTCGCAAGTGCAATTGTTAACATCCTCACGTCCTAACCCGGCAGATCCTGAGCCCCTTAAATTAACCTCAAGCTGCATGAGGAAGTACTTCACATCAGCTACACCCCTGAAACCCAAAGCTGCAAAACATCGAGCCTCGACCGTGGCCTTCGAGCCGCCTCGCTCTGCATGCGCCTGGTAGCAGAGAATTTGGGGTTAAGGGTATATACAGCTATAGCCTTGGTCTGCAAATGTGTCTATGTGTACTCCTGCCAATTGGAGTGCAATATATGTCACGTGTCTAACATGCATGTATCTACACATCTATGGTATATCAGCATCTCACTCGCTCCTGAATTCCGTCCAGACATAAGCTCAGGGCCTGGCCCGCTCCCGACACACAAAACGCGGCAAAAAATGGCTGCAGCATGCATGCTCACAAAAATCAAAACATTCATGCTCATCACAGAAGCTTTTCTCCTGCCCAAGGAGAGTCTACAACAAATCAAAACGTTCATGCTCATCACAAAAATCTCCTACCAAGGATCCCTATGAATTGCATCTGCTTCCTCTTTCTCGCTCCCAGGAGCCCCGCTGCAGGTTCAAAAAGAACACAGTCCTACTCGAGATGTTTAACCTCAGGCTTCCTCAAGAGTTCTCGGCAAGTTTTGAGACAATCGCTCAAACATGCTTGGATGGAATCATACTGGGTCCAGGCATATTGCTCTTTGCAGGCTGCAGGCCTTCTTGATGTAGAACGCTTTGGCACGAACCCCGCCCTCGGGATGGACATCCGGGCTCCTGTCGCTGACTACACGGGGCTGTGCAGCCGAGAAAGATTCTTTGTGTGGAAAGCCCAGCGAAGCGTCTGAAAACGAAATCTGCAGGTGCACCCGCAGACATTTTCGCATGGCCTGCCTTCAGAGGCGAGTGCTGCTCGACCGATGCCTGCTCTGTGGTGGGTGCTGTCCGACTGCATTCCCATCAACGCTGCCCACCCAGCCATGTGCGCATCCCCCATTCGCGACGCGGCCGACAGGGGCACACCTTGGAAGACGACCGTTGGTTGATTCGCCTGGAATCTCCAATCAGAAACAGACGGCTTTGTGGCTCTGTGCAGACTCACATCAGCATGCCCGGCAGCAAGAAACTGTGGAAGTGCCCAGCGAGGGCGGAACCATTAGCTCGTCGCAAGATCAGTCAGAAGAGGCCGAGGATGTCAACGATGTGGAGCTCGATGGCTCGAGTTCAGTTCCAAAGCTGAAGCCGTACTTCGATGCTCACGAGGGTTGCTGCATAGAGGTCCTGCCGGGCGGGACAACCATCAAAGGTAAGCTCAAGGAGGGCCCAGATGGTTTTTGTTTGGTGGTCTTTCCCGGCGAGAAGCCGTTTGAAAGCCAAGTTCCGAACTTGTGGTTGCAGACGTCGGCAGATGCAGATGCTGCAGGTAGCAAATCTCGCCTCAAGCGCCCCAGAGCCAAAGCAAAAGCGAAGGGCAAAAGTAAGGCCAAGCCTGCCCAAGCCAAGAAGAATCATGAGCTGGAGGAAGAGGAAGCCGAGGAAGAGGAAGCCGAGTAGGAAGCTAAGCAGGAACCGGAGCAGAAAGCGGAGCAGCTGGAAGCCGGTGATATGAGCATCAAGTGCAGCTACTTTCCGAGGAGTGCTGCCGCATGACGAGCCGCTCGCAGACCGCCTCGGACCCTGTCGCACTCTGAAGTTTGGACCTGCAATGCCATGTAAACCTCGAGCAATTGCTTTGGCATCTTTCTGACTTATCTCATATGCATCTAGCACGGCATCCTTGATCACTGACTGTCGGCCTTAATGTCTGGTCCGCAATGTCCAAGAGAAGCTTCTCGTAGTTCTTACTGACAGTGTCTTCGTCCTCTCGGAAGGACTTGACATCGAGCTGTGCTCCTTTATATGTATCTGGAAGCACTTTCGCACATCCTTGGAGGTTGCCGTGTTTCTCACACGGCCGGCTGCAACCATCTCTATGGCTGTATATGGTCTACATCTTATGCCTACACGTCACTCTAGCTAGCTTGCTTGCACGCATGTTCTCGGATGATCGACCCAGCGAAAATTTAAGTCTCTTATCTAAACGATTCTCTGCATATCGAGCCCTGCATGAATGGCAATATGTATTCATTGCATGGTCACTGCATGCAGCCATCATATGGCAATGTCATGCATGCACATGCTACGCTGCTACAAATTTGAGTTCTGCCTCATTGCAGAAGCGACACAGACAAGCACTTACGTGAAATCACTGAGAATTACGACCTCCGCAGGCAGCTTTCTTGTGGAAGTGATCAACATGAAAGAAACTTGCACAAACGCTGGGCGTCGACCTTCCCGACATTTCTTCTTCTTTGGGCCGTTGGTCACTTCCCAGAGCTTTGAAGCGTGACTGATTGCCCGCTAAATTTCCTTGACGTGTGGCACCTTCTGGAAGCGAACTTGCCACGCTCTCACCTTCCAGCTGCACAAGAAAAAAGAGAACTAAGAAGACCTCACGCGCTTGGAACCCAACTCGTCAATGTAGTTTCTGATCCGTCATTGTCGACATTCCAAGATTTAGCGGTGTAAGCCAACTTGACTGCTGCATCGGAAGAAGTTTAAACCGAGGCACGCATGCAATGCCCCACGGAATTTGTCCATAACAGCTAGGGGGTCTTCTCTAACAGCCACAGCCGACTTAGCATGGTAATCAGCTTAGAGTGCCCGCCAAAAGGTGCGTTATTTGCAAAATGCTTCCTGGCTTAGCATCGATCAAGTCGAAACAGACATGCAACGTAGAAGCACGCACCGTAACCAAGCTACCTCCAAAGCGGCAAATCAGTCAGTCTTGGAAAGAAACGCATTACAAACGCCATGCAGCACGCCGCAGGCTGCAAGAAAGCGCGGACTGTCCATCTCTCCCTGCAGAAAAAAGAAGACAGGAATGACCAGTACAAACTTTTCTCAGTCTTATAAATAGGCGATTGCCCCTGCAACCATCTGGCAGCATGATTATAATCTCTTTTTTTCGATCAACTTCGCATGCAGCAAAGTCGGAGGCCCGGCAGGTCACAAAACACAGACGCCAAAGGTGGAGCAGGCCGTGGTAATGGCCATAAAGTAACGTTTTTTAAGGGCCCCGAGCTTGTTTAAGAGGAAAGTTCTAAAGACTCCAATGTTTTATTTGCGCTTTCCACAACGTCTCCGCGATGATAGTGCTGGTGTAAGGTGGAATAAACCAAGCGCAAAGAACCTTCCCCTGCCCGCTCTGCTGGCTTGCAAGTGCTGCAACATAATTGCTTTCCAGATTGCATTTAAAACGTCAATTCTCACTTGCTATTACTGGAGAATCTTTTTTCTTGATATTTTATGGAATGTCAAGGCTAAAGTCAAAGGGGGGTTTAAGACGCGGGCGCAAACGGCGCGAAGTAGGCCCTTCTTAAAGCTCCCTGTAAAGCTTCCCTTAAAGTTCCCCCTTCAAGCCCTTGAAGCTCTCGAAGCCCCCCTTAAAGCCCCCCTTGAAGCCCCTTGAAGCCCCCCTTGAAGCTCCCCTTCAAGCCCACCCCTTCAAGCCCTCCAAGCCTTCGACCCTTCGCCTCCCCCCCCCTCCCCCCCCTTCACCCCCCCCTTTAAGCCCCCCTTCAAGGATCCGACCCTTCAGCCCCACTTAGTGCATCGTGCCTGAATCCGTGGCATTGCAAGAGTGTGTTGGAATTTGGAATTGACGAGCCTTCCAACTCCATTGAAGACTTTAGCATCTGCACAAGTCTGAACATGGCAGAGAAATTCATAAAGCATCATGTTGTAATCACATCAGCCCAGGTTTGTCGTCAAGCAACACTTCCGTCACGTTGTGTTTGACCCAGACGGCTTGGGCCTGGGACGAAGGGGGCTTGAAGGGGCTCCCCTTGAAGGGGCCACTATAGAACATTTTTATGTCACCATAACGACACTTGGAAATTTCTTGGCTAGAAAAGAAGGAGAAGAAGAATATAGGGTGGAATTTTAGAACAATTTGCTCTCTTTCCTCTTCTAGGGGCTCTTGGGTGCCCTGGGCTGGTCTTGCATCATTGTTCTTGCTAACAAGTCCTTATTGGCTGACCACCATGGGCGCCTTACTGTGTTGGTCGGCAACTCTGCTGTTTTCTTTGATTTACAGCTTTCCGTGCTAACCTTTGCACCAGTGGCTGCGTAATGGTGGTTTTGATGATCTGGCAAACTCGCATTTTGCGACCCCCCCGCGTGCTCTGCGCTGCTCGATTACACCTGGATTTCTGCGACAACTTCAAGTACTAAGCGCGGGGAACACGAGAGGTTTAGTGCTCTAATCTTGCGGGTTGCTGCTGGTTGGCAGTTGTGTTTGGTGTGTGTTTGCTTTGGTTTTCGCACCTGCTCTGTTTCACCCCCAGTGTTAAGATCCACAAGAACGGTCTACTGCGCTGCTGATGTAGTAAAGAGGCATTGGTCCAAAAAAAACAAAAAAGTTATGGAGAGCGCAAATGACGGATCAACGGCCAAACGTAATGCCAGACAAAAAGAGAACAACAGATGGCGCGCACCATGCCAATCCTTGATTAATCATGGTTTAAATTGCACCTTGTTCCTGGAGTCCCTTTTAGGACTGCGGAAGTAACGTGTACCCCTTCAACCGTCACTCTTCCTTGAGAAGTGCATTGGTGCGCTTCCAGCGCTTGCAAGGTTTTGCGGTTTTTCGTGTGCAGAAGCTTAAGTTGGCACTGCTCGCATTTGGAGGTTGTGAGACCTTCCATGCATGGCCACGGCTTGGCTTCCAATTCGACTGGAGTGAACTACCAGGGTAGAGCACTTCCGCAATGCCCAGTCCCTAGAGCAGAGTTTTAGCGAGCGTGCCAAACAGGGATGCCTTCCATGGGCCTTGTGGCCAAAGTGGCACCGAGGCAGCAGAGAGGTGCAGACCCTCTGACTCGAACAGATAGGGGCAAGGGCCGGCGGGCAGGAATCAGCCCAGTATGCTCGGGGGGACCGCAAGGCACGGTTAGTAAGAGTGAAAGCCGGAGCTGCGGCGAACTTAAGCAACTGGTGTACAGCCTGTTGCCACCGCTTGCAATCCCTGGAGAGCGAAAGCTGGAGTTTGGGAGTCTGCAGTGGCGATTAGGGAACGTGATGCAGTGGCCAGCAGGCCGAAAGCACATGCCCCCTTCTGGAAGCCTGCTACATTGTCTGTGGCTTGTAACGGGCTATCGCCTACACTGGCTGCTAACCAGTTCAACATTGGCTTGAAATGTGAGATAGATCTGGCGGGCTCTTTCGTGACTCACACAGCCAGAGGTTTTATCCTCTTTGAGATGAGTGGTATAAGGCCCTCCTGACCTTTGTCATGCTGGGGTATGCCCAGTTCTACCAAGCTTAGTGTCAGGAGCTTTAGTTTGTCCACCTTGGCCTTGCCTAGGACTCATCTACAGTAAATCCACACTGGCGGCAGTGCTTGAGAGTGGGATAGCTACCAGAGGCAAGATTCCGCCTTAGGCGCTGCCTGAGGTTTATGTTTATGGGTTTGGCTTCTGCCTGGCGTGTTTCCCCGCGCCAGTGCACTTTGTGCATGGGGGAATTGAGGGGAAAGCGTGGTCCCCGCGCCTTGTTGAGGGGAGGCGTCGACCCTGCGCCAAATATACCAAGTTGAGGGGTGCAGTGTCCCCAAGCCTGTAGACATAAGCCTTGTCCAGGTGGTCCCATCCACCCTCGCACAGGGTAGTTTTCAGGAGGTGCTTTCTGGAACCCTCCACACAGTGTCCTGGAGTGCCAGACGCCAGGAGTGTGGAGGTGGCATCCTCGGGCTGTGAAGTGGCGGGCTTCACTGCCCAGGGCCCACAGGGCTGCAGGCTGAGCAGTTACGGCAGTTCTTTCCTCTCAGCTGAAGCAGGCGGACAACCCTGTAGCTGGGCCAAACCAATTTGTACAGGTAATTGGTGCCTGTGGCCGAGGGGTCGCAGGTTCTGAGTGCAGAATGTATATGCCTTGCTGTGCACCAGAAGGGATGCCCTCTTACTGACAGGAAAGGGAGAAGGGTAGTTTGCAAGCGGACATGAGGCAGTCCGCACCCACAGATAGGGGCTACCCTCTCACTCAGTACTGGGAAGAGGAGCGATTGGTGGGGCTCGGTGGAGCTTAGCAGCAGCGAGAGGTGCCACCCTCTAGTGAGAGGCTGAGGCAATGATCTCATAGGCTTGAGGTCCCACCCTCAGTAGTGGCACTAGTAGCAGAAGGCTTTACCTGTACAGTTCGCCTCTGCTGCTCAAGATAGTGTAGTGGTACTTTGCAGTACGGACTCCGGTCCCAAACACCAAGACGGTGGACTTGCAAACCAAGCTCAACTCGGAAAAAAAATTCAAACCCAGGTTGAAGTCCAGGTTTGAACCCAGGTTTGAACCTGGTTCAAGCTAGCCCAGATAAGCCTCTCCAGGACTCAGGAGCATGGGTCAGGCGTCAGTGTTGATTGTTGGGGGTGATTTCTGAGAGTGCAGGGTCGAACGCTGACAGAGTTTGGGGTCCGTGGATTTAGGGTTGTGGGATCTAAGGTTGAGGTGCAGAGGCTTTCGAGCCCAGTGAGCCAGGCTTGAAGCTTTGTGGTGCAGTGCCCTAACGGCCTCCAAGTTTATAAATATTGAAGATAGAGATGGGATTTAGGCTATATTCATATTATAGAATTCGTGGGAAATTATTTGACTATTTGGAATATATTGGATTAACCATTCAAAATGATATAATGATTTAAATGAATAGCATTCGGAACAGATTTATATTAACTAGATATGAAATGAGAAGATATTGAAATATTTATAAATTTAAGAGAAACATACAATCATCATAAGAAAATGAATATAGATGATATCTTGTGCTCTTGAAGAAGATACTAATACGATTAATAATGATAATAATGGCCTCACTATTTTTATCTGATATCGAAAAAATCTATTTATATTTAAATATAGAAAATCATTTTTTAGATGAATTTTGTATATACAAATTTCTATTTCCATTCAAGTTCTAATTTTTCATTTAAACATATTTCGATTTTTATATAATATTGGATTATTTCGATATTTCATATTATATAAGAGCATGTAATTATGATAAATAATAGTTAGGGTTTGAAACCCTAAACCCTCAGCCCCAACTTAACCCTAAACCCTAAACCCTAAACCCTAAACCCTAAACCCTAAACCCTAAACGGTCTACAAGATGTGAAAAAATTGTTGAAATGCTTTAATCTACATCTCTATATAAATAGATATATAGAATTATAATGATTTATTCGTGTTAAGAAGTTCGATGATATTTTGATTTTAAAAATGGTACGAAACATGTTTCTATATATATATATACACATACATATACATATCATAAAGAAAAAGGCTATTCTATTTTCCATAACTTCGGATAGATATTTCAAATTCGTTTCTTTCCAATTCTTATGAAATCATTAAATTCATGGACAAAAATGAACAATACCTTTTCCATCGAAAATCATTGTATATTCTTTGAACAAATAAATTCTCAATCTGAAAGAAAAAACTGATATAATTATTCCCTAATAGCGAATGCGTTTCTGGGATTGGTGTTTTTGATGCAATTGCGCGGTGATTTAAGAGATTGACAGACTTCCAAGAAAAAAATAAGGACGCATGCGCGCGTAATACTATAGAAATTAGATTCGACGGTCGCAATTACAACTAGTCTTTCTCCCATGGGAGACGGCGCAAGGTTGCAATAGTCTTTTCGTCCCTTGATTGGAGCCCTTTCTACAGCCTCCACGATATCCTTCGAGCACCTCATTGGCTCGTCAATAACCGTGCTGGCACCTTACTGGCCCCAATGCGCAGGCTCCAGATATTCTTCTCCCACCTCATTGGTCCCTTTCTGCAGGCTCGAGAAATTCCAGTGGAGTCAAGGATTCTGTGCGGAATCCTGGAGTCTGCTGGGCCGCCTGGAAATATACGAATTCCGGGTCTAGACAATACCGTTGCATGCACTTTCCCGCATTCCCGAGTCCTATTAGAATTCTATGGGGGCCTTCGAGGGCAAAACACGCACAAAGCCCTCGAAGGACGCCAATTAGAAAATGCCATGAGTGGAGGACGTTGCTTTTAAATCAGTGCGAGAGAATAGCAGAATTCCCCAATTGTGAAGAATATCTCTTTACATACGAAGGATATGCAAATGGGAGACCCGTGCATGCTCGCACAAACCGTAGCAGTTGAGTCACAAAGCCATGAGGGATGGCGAGGTCATTTCGCCGCCGGAATCGCTGCGTGCAAGCTGAGTACTGAGTACATCCATCAGCAGCGTAAACGCTGGCAAACGCCTCGGTTGGAGGTATTCCAGCTTTGGCAGCGATGGGAGATGATGAAGAAGGAATTACCGCCACTTGGAGTGGAAGTTGAGAAGTTCTTCGGATAAAGAAATACGTGTGGGGTGGAAGCGGCTGGGCCCCCGGATTGGAAGAGGGCGACGTCATCGTCGAGCAGCTGGGGGAACCGGAGTTACGCCCACGTATGACGTGGGAGATGCAGCCAATCGAGGAGTGCTACTGGACGAAGTGCTTTCAGCGCTAGAGACAGCAAAAAGAGCACGGTTATAGGGGTCAACCCAGCTGTGGCCTCTCCAACTTCTTGTTGCTGCGACTTTTCACCAGTCTTAAGGCGGTTATGTTTTTGGATGTTTTTGGGTTTTTTTCTGATGATGTGGTTTGTTCAGGTGTTGTGAAGTGTTTAGCTTCACAAGCCCCTGGCAGCAGTCCGGGGTGTGTGATGCTTTGTTGTTTCCCAAGAGCCCAAGAGCAAGTTTTAGCTTCTTGTTGTTGTCCTCGGGCCAACAGCTGCCGAGCGATTGCAGCAATTTCCGGAACTGCCTCTCTCGACAATCAAAACGCGAGTGCTCATTCCACACCTTTTTGAAATGACGCCGGAACGTTTGTTATTTCATCGTTGATCGAATTCAACCTGCACATGTTGCAAAATTTCGCCAATTCAATTCTGCGGGTTTGCCGCGGTCGTCTTGGTTCAAAGTCCTTTGGTCATTTATGTTGTGGGTCAGTTGCCACAACTGAGACCAATACAATTACAAAAGATAGCTTCTGGAAGTTATGTTCATGATTTTTTGCACGCACCAAAGATGCAACATCCATGGCATTGTGGGCACCACAGCTTGAGGTTTAGACATGTCAACAGCCGATGCCTCAGGATTGTGATGAGCCCGTGTTTTTGTAGTTGTGGGCACGCTGATGTGTGAGGACCGATGTCATAATGTCTGGCAAAATCAACTTCATCCGGAGGCCGTGACATGAGAATTGAATTGGATCATGTACAGCTTGGGGGTTAGGGCTTGGGGGTTATGGTGCCACACTTGTTTCAGCTCGTGCAAAAGATAACTTTTGTGTTGCATGGAGGATTTTGGTCAACCGTTGTGTTTCTTTGGAAGGTGCAGCCTGCTCGCGGGCCTGAAGGAGCGATGTCCATACTGCACGTCAACGAGCGTCCAGAGCAGTGTCGTGTTTGAGTTTCGTTTATTGTACGTCACAGCATAAAGATTAAAGCTGTCAGCTGTCACAATGTTGCATGATATGCTTTGGCACAAGAATCGCAGAACTAAAGCCTTCAAGGAATCAAAGGTGCGTGAAATTGGGCTCTGTCATCACCAAATGTAATGTTGTTCTTTATTGAACCAATGACTTGATCCAGGCTCGCGGAATACAGCAGTGGACCTGACGTTCTTGAGGAGATACAGGCTGACTCCATGTTGCACCGATGCCCATGTACTTCATTCACATGCTTGATCAGTTGCACATGTGGTCAGGCTGCGCAATGGTGTGGACAATCATTCGTCACAACCTGAGCTTTGCGCAAAGCCTGGGTTTTTCAGGTGCAAGACGGCATGAACAGGAACATGATTTTTCAAGCTCTGTTGGTGTCGTGCAAGTTACCCATGTAGGAATGCCAACAACCTCAATAAGTGCAATGACTCCTTGCAAGCTCTGATCTGCTGTGCGGTTTTGCCAAGACTCTGTTCTCTTGAGACTTGCTGGTTTGGCAGAAGTGGGAACAGGCCGTTTGCGAATCTGAATATATGGCCTTGTTATTGCTGTGTCTGCTGAGGTCATTCTTGTTTGGCGGGCCTCTGGGTGGCAAGTCAATGAGCCGGTCAGGGGTGTTCACGTATGTTGCATTAGCCAAGTGGATGAATATTGCAGCACGGGCCGAATCGCTAGCAGCAGCTTACCATTGTTGCAACTTCAGGGGCTGTTGATTGGTGTTGGCTGTGCTGAACATGTGCGACCAGCGGCCCTCATTGCAACTTCCCTTGCTGTCACATCGTCGTTCTCAGGTCCAAACAAATCTTCCATTCGAAGACAACGGAAAACCAGGACATTCTGGCAATGCTTCTGCGGATTGTGTTTGATCGTACAGGCTCGCACATGTCCCTGCGATTGAACAATGTTTGCTCACTGCTTTGTGCTGGATCATGCCGGCTCCGCAGCTGTTTTGTGAATGAAGCAGAGCACTACATTCAACTTGCCGAAAATAGGGTGATGAGGTAAAGCCAAGGCAAACAACACACACGATCTGCATGTCGATTGCAGGCATTTGCAAGAAGTACCATGGATCTATTGTAGTCAAGCCCCCACCGAACATCAGAACATGACGAGTTCAACTGGCGGTGCAGATCCAGCCGAACGGCTGGCTTCTGCCAAGAAGCTCCGAGAGGAGGGCAATGCGAAGTTCAAGGGGCAGGACAATGCTACACAACAATGGGCTAGGAGAGGGTCTGTTTCTCGTGTTGGGAGATACGACATGGTTTTGGCACAGTAGCTGAATGCAGACTTGTGCAGTGTATTTGATAGGATACCTGCCAGAGCCTGAAGCACCATGACGGACGGCAAAGTAGCATGAGTGCGCTTTGAGTGCTTCGTGAGTTGCACCAGCTTTCAGGACATCGAGGGGGCTCGGAAAGCGTACAGCGAGGCCGATTCTTCAGCTGCGGAGCAGGTAAGTCATGATGTCAGCAGCGAATCGGTCAGCCGGAGGCGTTGCGCCTCACTCAATTCAAAGAGATCCCCGAAGGCAGCTGGGTCAGCAGTGTAACAACAGCTTTCTGAGCGCTCTTCTTTTCGCATCTCTCTGAAGGCCTTGGTGAGGAGCTGGTGGCTCTGAGGAGGCCAACCCAGTTGAGGCTTCGCAGCATCTATGCATTTGGGTACGCCTGGGGAGGCTGTCCGGATTTTGGAATGTGCGCATGCCATGAGTGATGTGTCAGTGATATGCCAATGAGGAATTTGGCTTTGGTTTGTCTTCGTTCGGATCCCACAGAGCCCTTCCGAGCATTGGAGCTCTGTGAGGCCGGGTCTCACAGATTCTCACGTTCGAGACTCCAAGACTTCACGAAGCAGTTCTTGAGTATATAATCCTTGCATCCGCATAGTTTGGGAGCTCAGCTGCGATTCCATCGCGCCATGTCAGGAAGTGTTAGACGCAGAGCCCGACAATCCAAAGGCGTGTGAGCTTTGCTCACGGACCTGAATGTGCACATGGTTGCTGTGGGGTAAAGACGATGTGCCTCAGTGCTGGTGGGGGGCTTATCTTGGCATGCGTGTACCAGGCAACATACCGGAAGGCCAAAGCCTTGATGGAGCCTCGGCTTCCATATCGAAGTGTGTTATAGGAACTCGCTTCTTCTGAGCGGATGTAGCCCTTCTCTCCGCTGGCACAAAGGAGCTTGGGGAGCAGAAGGAAGCCGAGTGGGAGCTGGTGCGAGCCTGCAAGCTCATGCCAAAGGAGCCGGCGATCTGGGAAGTAGTTGAGTTGGCTGTGCAGTGTGATGTGACCGCCGTGACCGGCCCAGAGGATGCTTCGGTGAGGAAGGAGCTGGAAGCACTGCGACAGAGCTTTCGAAACGACAAGGCCAAGGAAGTAGCAACCTTCCAAGGCAGGTTGTGCTGCGTTGCAGAAAGCAGATTGTGACTCCCAACCCTTGTGCTTTTTTCTGGGTTCGTCATAGGGTCGATGTCCAAATTCTTGAACTTCCATTGAGGCCTCTTTGAGAAGAGCCCTGGATTTGCCTCAGACAACCGCAAAAGTGATGCTCAGAAGCTGACTAAAGCGGATGTGGACGACATCTATTTCCATGATGGCAAGGACACTCATTGTCGTATTCGCCGCTCTTGCTGTCGCTCGACTCTGCATTCTCTGCATGTCCATCACAGGACAATCCGTACGAGGGCGCCGAAAATCCACAGGAGTCAACGACGGGCTGCCGAGTGCTGGGAGCCAGGGTCTTGCATTTTGCTTTTCTGAAGAGTGCACGGGTCATTTCTGTTCGCCAAAATCTTCACTCTGTATGTGATGTGCGTAAGACATGTCTTCTGGAGCTTCTTCCCACGCTTTGACAGGAGCTGGCCAGGAACTTCCAGTTGTCCGGCAAGTTAGAAGATGCAGCCCAAGCCTGGGAGGCAGCACGCTGAGCTGTTGCGGAGCCTTGCTGAGCCTCTTGAAGGCTTAGGCGTAGGACTACCTTTGTATCGTTGCCGTGGCTTTCTGATTGCATTCTACGGTGGTTTTCGAGCTTTGCTTCCTTTGCCGAGGTTGCAATGGGAAGGACGGCGTCTAGCGAGGACTGGCAGCTGGACGCTATGAGTAGCCAGAGCCACCACATGCGCAGATGCAAGTGCTTCGCCATTCTGAGGCAATCTCACTTGACATATGCGTTGGAGTACGGTGCTTTGTTGATGGACGTGAACATCGACCGGCTAGCCTTGCGTTGCTTCAACACTGCATCCTGCCCGAAACAGATCTGTCGATGTGGACTTGCGTATGGGGCTCACAACATGTGTGAAGTCCGAGGTGTTTGAGCGCCCTGTCCAGAATGAGGACGCGGAGAAAGCACTATTCGAAGTCAGGCAGGATGTGTCTCTCACCTGGCCTCTTTTGGTTCACACGGGCATGTCAGTGGTGCGCCTCGAGCAGTGTTAATCAACATGTCCCGAATTCGTCTCAGGCAGCACGCCTTGCTCCTCAAGTCGATATGTCTGTTAAACGAAGCAGCAGAAGATCCGCAGGTGGCATGACCAAACTTAGTTTGCAGAACCTCCTGTATGTGATGTGTCTGCCTGTCCGTGAGGCAGAGATCACCGAGTGCCTGGAGAAGTGGCTGTCAATGGCACATCCCGGAACCTCTGCCTGTTTATCGCAAGCCTCTGTTTTGATCGGTCGAAGTGGTCCTCTGTGGCATGTTGTGGCATATTGCGTCACGGAAAAAGGCACGCAGCTGTTGGAACCGGGCTTATGCCAGGTTTTGGCTCTGAGGATGCGCTGGAGCAGAAACTCCTCCGACTTCGAGATGAGCAGGCAGCAGGGTTCTCACTAATGCCGACTTCCGCACGTGTGCAAAATGAATATTAATGTCGGCCTCCTGTTCATGCTCCTCTCACGCTTGCCGCCCCCCAGGTACGTTAGCCAGTCCCGCTTGAGACCCACAATGTAAGAGGGGAGTCTCCACAAAAACCTAGACCCCAGTCTTCAGGAAACCCTGAAGCCCCAGCGGTCTCTGACCTAAAGCATCAGCACAGGTCCGAGGCCAACTTCTGCTTATACATGAGTTTCGGGAATGATTGAGCGGGTCTGTTGCCACATGTCGTGCTTTCTCCTGAGCCAAGGGCAGCAAGGCCAGCGCCGATCTCGCAGTGGCACTGGGTTTGCTGCAGTTACTGCAGGGCCAGGCAGGGCTTCGAAAGGGATCGTCAGCCGAGAACTGTTCAAAATGCTTAAAATGGTTCAAGTGGGGAGGTGTTGGTGAGGAGCATCGCTGTAACAATCTGTGCCATGTGTATCCCATTCCACAGACCGGCAGGTCGAGGTTCTCTTTGCTTAGATTCTGTGGAAAGTAAAGAAGACTTCGCGACAAAGTCCGGGTCGGCAAGTGGAACAATGTTTGTAAAGCGTTGCTTCTTCAAGGCTTTCACCGACAGAGGGTTAAGACATGAGACATACACAGGGCTTGTTGGACTTTTGTTGAGGGACTTGGTTGAGCACTCCTCCCGTCTTTCCGCTCTGCGCAAGTGGCACTGCCATTTCGCCAGTCTGAAACGCTTGTTTTGAAAGATCATCTGCTCCCGGGAGGGAGAGTCGCTGGTGGTCGTAGCACTTTGCTCACCGCTTAGGGCCTTCGGGTGCTGTAGTGGTACCGCTCAGCCCTGAACTATTCTGACTTGCTTGCCTTGACTTAGTTTTTGTTCTTGGTTGCGGTCCGGCCTTTGCAGTGCACAAGCATCCACATTTGCCACGCAAGAATGAGCTAGCTGAGAAGCGACTGCTGTCAACATAGCTGCTGCATGTACAGCTCCTTTATGGTAGTTGGCCCAAAGCAGTGAGACAGCTTCAAAGTGCATGTATTTTGCAGGGTGCTGCTTTTCTTGCCCCGAGTTACTGGGAGTGGCTTTCGTGCCCCCTAACATGTCTGCTCCCAGCCTTCGGCGAAGAGCGTTTCGTTTCCCCAGCAGTTTGGTCTTGAAAGCCTGGAGCCTGATGAGCCGTGTTGCCTTCTGTTTTTGTACATGCAAGCTCACGTTTGATTGCCGAGCCGGACATGGTACAGGTGAGGTGGCTTTTGGTCCGTTCAACAATAGTTGGGGTTTGTTCTGGTTGTTCATGTGTTTGGAAACCAGTTCATTTCAGTTGTCCAGCTTGCCTTGGCGCACCGAGACGTTTCTCTCGCCAATACAAACGTATCGGTGTAAGAAGCACATTCCAACCCTGTTCTGAAGTCGAACGTCTAGCTGTTTCCAGCTGTTGGCAGGAGTCAGTGGCTTCGACATTTGGCTCCGCCTTGTTGGCACCAGAGGACACCTAGTGTTAACGTGTGCCGAAATTTCATTCGTTCTCGTGAACGCATTGAGCTTCACCCAGATTGACCCTTGTCAGTGTTCAGAGTACACCATGTGCCTGGGGTGGGAGGACGAGAGCTACTTCGGGGCTTCTCGTCGATGTGCGACCAGGCCACACCGGGCCTTGGACTGTAACATTAGACTGTGAGCAAGGCCGCGCAGGGCATTGTGGCGTTGCCCGTACACCAGGTGGAACATGCTCGGGGCCGTCCTCGCGAATCGTGGTCGTCCAGAAGATGCCGTTCGTGCATATCGCTGTGCACTATAGCCAATGTCTGAGTCAAGTGCCAACTGTTTCGGACAGTGCTTTGTCTGCTCTGCTTGTGACGATTCAGTGCGTAGATCTTTCTAGTTTCGTTATCTTTTCTTCTTGAAGAGAAAGAATGCTCTGGACATCTTGGACAGCTGGCAACCCCACTACCCGCGTGCGCTGATCAACTTGGCCATGGCAGAGCTGAAGCGCCGCTCTGCCTAAAGTAAGCTGCTGAGCAGTTTAGGGTTTAGGGTTTAGGGTTTAGGGTTTAGGGTTTAGGGTTTAGGGTTTAGAGAACTGGGGCAGCAATGCAACGATGAGATTGTAGTTACATGAGAAGGGCACGAAGTGAGGCTTGCTGTTGACACCATTGAATGGTAAACGAAGACATTCAAGCCTGCTTTTGATGTTATGTTGCGGTGCGTATGGTCTGTACATCTTCACACATATTTATTTGTGTATATATATAAATAAATATAAATATATAAATAAAAACAAATATATATTTATTTATTTGTTTATTTGTACAGTATACACAATTAAGTAATGTGCATATAATCTGTTTGAATGTCTGATGCTATGTAGCAAGTGGTTCGACAGCTGCTAAACCGAAACACAGTTTATGATCATGCGTGTATAGTGCATTCGTTAAGCTTTGTCATGAGCAGTTTGTGCTTTTTTTCCCAAATTCTCAAGACTTGGCTTTGTGTCCTATGACTGTAAGTGCAGTGCTTGTGCAGTTCTTACCAGTGAGAAGAAATGTCCCACACTCTAGCTTTCGCTTTACTTGTGTCCTTGGATGGATGTTATGAAAGTTTAGTCCAAAGCTTCCGGCCAGTAGTTTCATCGGATGAACGTGTGGCCTATGCTCCCACTTCTCTTTTTGCCTTCTCCTCGGCTTCGCAACAACTTTGCAGCCTGCTCAGGTGGTGCCTTCCTTGAAGCAGCAGCTGCGCAGGCAAAGGACAACAGAGAGAATCCAGAGAAGCTCCATGCAAAGACCCGCAAAATCATGCAAACAACATGCAAAACTTCCCATGTCCTGATCGACTTGTCAGGCCGCAGCGATTGCTTCCTCACCTAGTTGGGCTTGCGGAGAGCTCTGGGGACAACTTGAGAAGGCAACGCGCGCCATGGTGTTGTGTTCATAGTTTGCACTGCGCTGCGCTGCAAGGCATTCACATGAAAAAACCACGCGCCGACAATCAGAGTGAAGCCGCAATCTGTGTTTCTTCAAACAGGAAGCGCTGGCGCAGACTTCAATCGACCCGAAGCATCAACAGTTTGTCTTTCTGGTTCTGGGAGTTGGGAGTTGGGTTTAAGTCTGCCCAGAACAGTTTCAGCAGCTTGACGTCATAATTTCCAGCTAAGAAATGCTGAGGCAGGCCGAAGGGTTTCACTTCTGCCCACAGTCTTCTGGCTTGAGTTGATGAAGCTTGCATGCTCAAACCAAGGACGATCTTGCCGAAGCCGTCCAAGCTCGTCACATTTCTCGGGCAGTAGTCTCAGAACTCTTGATGTTCCGAGATGTTGAGAGACTAGCCTTGTCATGGCTTATCTGGACCGCGGGCAGAGTGTGTGAGCAAATAGCTGCACAGCTGCCACCAGCTGCGATAGTGACAGCGCTGGATGAGACATGCTTCTTCATCATGAAGCCGCTTATTCGACGAAAGAATCAGCTCAGCAACTCGAGGGCAGCCTCGATTCCTTAATCTAGTTTCTTGGATTGAGGAGCGACCGCCCTGACATAAGAGGCTCAGCCCTAAAAGGCTCAGCCCCTCGTTGTTCTGATATCAAGAAATCCAGCCCCTCAATTTTTGAAAAGGGTGAGGTCCCCCCCCCCCCCCACCCCCTCCCTCCCAACCAAACCAACGAAATTTTCACCTCAACTTCTTAAGATTAGGATCAACTTTCGATTTCAGGGCAAAGCGTTGGAAGCTCTAGATTAAGAATTGAAGGGATGTTTCGTACTGCGGGGGGTGGGGGTTGGAGGGAGCAGCACCATTCCATAGCAGTCCCTCCGTACAAGCAATTGAGGGGCTGGATCTCTCAGTTCCGGATCCAGCCCCTCAGGCACTCGTGTCGGACGAGCAACAGCAACAACAATTGCGAATATTGTTGCCCGGGCTGAGGGGGTGCCCTCGATTTCTGGATCTAGTACTTCTCAATCCATGAATGGATAAGCATTGCTGTCGCTGCACCATAGTGGTTTGATGGTTTCCTTTGGTATGTGCGATGACTAGCATTGAGGTTCGTGAACTGCTGTCTCCGCACTCCGACAACCTGGACACATCTACGCTCACTGCAACTTCTCCTGCAGAGGTGCGCCGTGTGTCGGGCCATTGTACCTCAACGTCCAGTCATGAAAGTCCCGTCGCTGAAAATTTATGCTTGCTTGCTGGGTCCCCGGCTTCCCCTTCCGCCAGGTGTTGAAGGAGATGAAGCTCGCATAGATACGGCCCTCTTTGCGCCTTGGAGCAGCAAGTTCGTACCACCCACATGGTCTCTTCATGTTTGCTTTTGACCTCATCTTTCTCTCTTTATCGTTTTGTTTTTCCTCTCCCTCTCACTCTTTCTGTTTGTCTCTCTGTGCCGTTTTCTAGATCTTTCTACATTTTCATTCAAGCTCTTTGTCGCGTATCTTTCTTGATGGATGCTCCAGCACCCGTGCAACACACGACTGCCGGGGAGCCCAGGTTCCCACCAGGTTTCATCAGCTAAGATGTTGCAGCTGGGCCGGCAGAGCAGGCCCAGCAGCATGAGCGTTGAACGGCAGAGGCCGTTCGCTGCACTTTGTTTTGCAGCTAGCGGCTGCTTGGACAGCCTAGCGCTTTAACAAATGTTTGTGCCACGCAGGTCTGCCAACGGATTTCCAGTCACTGTTTTGGTTCTTCTATGTTCTTCTAGATCAGCCCAGGGCCGACGTTGTTCGGTTTCGATGAACCGCAGTGACTTTTGTTTGCTCGGAACTCCGTCATCAAGTCTGCATCAAGTCTTTAAGTCGCCCCGCTCACCCGCAAGCGTTCCCTGGAATTTCTTGCTTCAGCGGAGCTGACAGCTCAAAGATGAGACTCGCTCCACGGGAAATTGCACAGCAGCACACTCAGGTGCCTCACTCGTGTGACTCGTTCAGGTCTGATCTTGTGTCTTCCCTTCAATATCCGTTGATTACTTCCGCAGCACTTCTGGCTTGTGACATTGTGCTTAGGTCTGTGCGCAGCGGAAGGCATCAGCCATTTTCCAAATCAGCCGTTCACGTGCAGGAGTACAAGTCCTTTTCCAACTTGGGCTTGCCCAACATCTCGTTGACTACGATCTTCAAGGCCCCCGCTTGGCGCTGATAGCCGGCGATAGCCCATGCCATGCCGGATGTCAGGGCTTCATTCTGCTTGCAAAAGGGAGAGTGCTAAGCCGGCTCTAAGACATGCGAAGATCCCCTCTGAGCTGTCGAAGTCTGGAGGTGATCGCAGCAGCAATCTCATTGGCAATCATGCTGTTTGGCCTCATCAAAGCACTCATCGGCACGCCTGGCACTTTCAGACGGGTCATGCATTGCAATGTTTGCCAGCTCTCAACCCCGATTCGAAAGCCCATGCCGGGACAGGAGGCTCAGCCCGAAGCTAGCAGAATGCATGGCCCGGGCGCGTGCTGGTGCATGGATTAAAGTGTTTTTGTTCTCCTGGTCCTGTACTCTGCAGGATGGCAGTCACTCTTGAGCGTTTGCTTTAAACGTCTCCAACAAGCGTGTCGACAGCCTATCCTATGCCACAGAGTCTGCCAGCTGCTCTCAAGAAGCTCTTCAAGACGGTCAAGATGATCACCAAATGCCTGCTGCCAAGAGCCCCAAGATACACAAGTTCAGTGACAGAGCTACCAGGGTGCCATGCAGCTTATACTGTAGGGCTACTATAGGGGACACTTATGTGCTGCAGATGCAAGCAGTATGTCGATGCCGAGCCTCAGCTGCGCCCTTACAACGCCGTTGGGGGGCACGATTACAGCATGAAGTCCGCACACCTCAAGTAGTCACGTCTATTCGCTCATCAGCTGGAAGGCTGTTTGTTGCTGACAGAGCCGTCTGTCACTTATGTGTCCAAGGTGGAGACTTCATGCCTGACATTCCAGGAGCGAAAGCGGGATGGAAGGGATGGTAGGGATGGGGGAGCGATTGTTTTATCTGCCCAATTGAGAGGACTCCCAAAGTTGCCGAAGCTGGTGATCCCAGGGGTGCCAGGCTTACCAAGCCTCGATCTCGGACATGGCATCTGACGCTCGGGGCACCCTTATGCCATTGAAGCGGCATGTGCTACCGAGGTCCACCAAAGCTTTCCCTAGGCCTGCCCATTGCTGTTGCACGTTGCGATGCCAGACGCCACATTGGACGTGAGTTGCTGCTGTTCACCAGCTGACCACCTGCTGTCGGAACAATCCTCCGGTGAGTGAACTGCGCGTAGCTGAATTGCATGTTCGTGGATGCAGGTATGGCCTTTTCCATGCTGGGCATCTTGCCGCAAACAGTTGGAACACAATGGACACAGGGGTGTGGGGGGAAGACAGACGTGTCACATACTGAGCCATGATGAGCCAGATGCGCGATGCTCGGATGCCTGAGGCCTTGGCATGTCAGCTCTGCTGATGCCCTTGGCGATTCTTCTTGCCGCTCCAACTGACAGAGTGTTACACTGTTACACATTGCTACAGCCGTTTGTTACGCCGTCGTTTACCATCCGTTACATCCCCCAAAGTGGCGTAAAGCGACTGCTCAAAGGCCATTGCGTTGTTGGCCAAGTACCGCATCTTCAAGGCGCGGCTATGGCCGCCGCTCTCAGGCACCGTCGCCAACTGCAAAGTGTCTGCAAAAGCACATGCAACTGCACTCTGCAAACTTTCCTATGTGTCCGGCATACTTGCCGGCTATGTTCTGCGGCTCATTCGGCTTCAGCTTGGCACTCTAGTTTGCAGTGCTTGTAAGACTTGACGAGCAGCTTCCCCAGGTGGCTTGGATCCAATTGGCAGCACAATGGTCTGCATTCGAGTTGTTCGCTTCAGTGGGGAAGTCATGGAGATCCCCCTGGCCCTACCACGAGACGAACTCGTATGCACAGGATACGTGAAGATGCAGGTCGCAAAAGCTTCCCTGCGCACACCCACCGCCTGTGCGGTTCGGCTGATCGGCACCGATGCGAAAGAGATCGGAAATTCTGAGCAACTCACTTGGGAATGCTTGGAGCAGGGAGTGCTTCAGTATGCGCTAGTGGACGTGATGTCCATGGCTCCGCGTTTGCTGAATTTGGATCCGTTCCATCTCATCTTTCCTGCAGATCCGAAGAAGCTGATGGACCCAGGCCTTGTCATCGACCTCGCCTACGGGATTTTCGAGAAAAGGGGTCGTGATGTTGATGTTTGCAAGAGGTTCTTCTCCGCTTGCACAGAAGCAGTCATGGGCACATCGGAAGAGGAAGCAAATCAGGTTGAGCCAGATGGATGCACAATGCTCACCACAATGCTCGCCCTTTGGGATGAACTCCGGCGCCGAAGTCTGCAAAGTCAGTCCTGGGACGGGTCGCCAAGTCCATTTGGTGCATGTGCCCTTCCTGCCGTCCGCATGACGACCATTGGCTTTGCCACGGAAAAGATGCAGGTTCAGACTCTAGAGCAGACCTTCCAGACGGTCGGGGGCGTGCTCGTGGAGGCAACGTCCCGGGATCCTAATGCGCTGAACTTGGAGCCATTCCATGTCGTCTTTCCGGCAGATCCGAAGAAGCTGATGGACCCATGTCTTGTCATCAACCTGGCCCACGGTATTTTCAAGACCAGGGATCGTGATGTCAATGCTTGCCAGCAGTTCTTCTCCGCTTGGACAAAAGCAGTCATGGGCACATCGAAAGCGGAAGCAAATCAGGTTGAGTCAGATGGGTGCACGTTGCTCACCAGAATGCTCGTGCTTCTGAAAATTGTGTATGAAGCAGACGATCCTTCCCGTCACCCAATGCCGTCAGGCCAAGGCCAGTGCGAGTTCGGAGATGACTTTTTCATGCCGGCCCAACATGCCATTGTGAGGACGATGATTCGGCTTGTAAGAAAGAAGCTCCACATTCAGACGGTAGAGAAGACCTTCCACGTCTCCCCCAACGATGAGATGATAAAACTCCTCTGGACCTTCGTGCAGGACAAACTCTCATTACCACGAGGCACCACGACCCCAAACCCCCCACAAAGTGAGCTCGGAAAATCCAGACCCTAAACCCGAACCGCTGAACACTGAACCCTAAACAATAAACCCGAGCAATCTCCCTGTGACTGTCCCCAGGTGCTGGGCATCACGGTGGCCTCGTTGAGGGGTATGGGGCAGACCTGATGCTTGCATTGATCGAGCGTGGCCTTCCCAGGAGGTACTGGGCAGGTTGCTTTGGCTTCTCTTGGTGTTCCGTTTAGTGTTTTGGGCTTAGGGTTAAGGCTAAAGCTGTATCATGCTGTATCGTTCTTGGGTCGTGGTTTCTTCATGTCTTGCAGGCTGCTTGGGCCCTTTCGACGACAACCTCCTGCAGTACATCCTCGAATCAACATGCCAACCTGTCCCGTATGAACACACTGAGGCCGAAGGAAGGCTTAGCATTGCTCTTGCGAAGAAGTACACTTTGGAAGAGTTGTGCCACCAGAGCTCCGACGGTTACAATGCACTCTTCTACGCTGAGCGTGTGGCTCGGGAAATTGAAGACAGATGGCCGGTGAATGCTCCAGACGGTCTCGGGATTTGGGTTCAACTTCGTGGCGTCATGAGGGCGCAGCTGCAAGCTCGTGCGGGGGAGTTTCAGGGCACATTGTGTGAGTTGGCTGCGCTGATGGGATCGGTGAGGTCGGCCTTGGGCGGCCAGTCCCTTCCGGCGTTGGATGAACAGCTTTGGGTCCGGGCTTCATTGGTTCGTCAGCAGTGGTTGAGAATGGGATGGCATTTTACCACAAATGACAGGCACGGACAAACCTCGGAGGTCGTAAGTTGGCACTTCCAAGCAGCGCGCCAGGGCCGCGGGGCCTAGGATGCAACTCACGAGCCACCCGCCATCGCAATGACTTCTGTGAGCGCGCCTTGCAAATAATTGCTCATTGAGTTGAATTCACCACCTCCCCATACATCCCTTCGCGGCGCGAATGCGTCTTGCGCAAGCCATGTATAGTTTGGCGTGGGGAGTCGTCGAAGTCAGGTTCAGCCTCTCATGCCGAACCCCGTCACATTTCCACGAAGCACTCCGTGACCCTGCAGCCGAATCATGAGATGGTTCAGGTTCTGAGCTTTCAGTCCTAAGCCGCTAAGCCACTAAGCAATACCTACCATGAACATCCCTAAACGTGCTCTCAATCCTCAAGATGGGGACCGAGGGTTCAGTGCTTTAGGGTGTGCAGGATTTGGGGTCTATAGTAGTTAAGGGTTGCAGGGCAGTGTTTTCGTGAAACTCTTTCAACGTCGAAGAACTCTATAAGAGCTGCCAGGGGAGGTTCCATTTTGCCGGAACTCCAGTTCTGTCAATGACAGAGGAGCCTCCTACTAAGCATTGGCCAATCTTGCAGTTGCCAGCTAGCTGCTTCTTTTGTGCACTGCCTTCAGCACGAGCGCTGCAAGGCAGAGCGAATGTCACAACAACCCAAGCGACGAAGTTCGAAAAGTGCAGCCTTGAATGGGATCCTTATCGTCGTTGCTAACCTTGCACCAAATGCGGGCGATGCCACCTGGGAACGGGCAACGGTCGATGGTGAGCCGATGAACGCACTCACACCGCATGTGCGCACATTCGATGCGCTGGCCCGCAAAAGTCGACATGGGGAACCACAGCAAAATGGGAAGTCGACATGATTATGGCAGGGAAGGGGGCAGTCATCCAAAACGGGCCAAGGCATGCAAGTGTGTTGCAGATGAAGGGTTGAGTAGTGAGTTAGTGCAGAAGAATGTCGACCCAGCTCGTACCTTTTTTGGTCATTTCACGCGGCTTAGTTCATCGATTCGTCAATTTCGGTTCAGGCCTTCCGGGCCTTCGCAACGGCCTTTATCGTTTGCCTTACCGCGGCTTCAAAGGCTCCATCCTTAGCTTTCTGATGCTGACAAAGAGCAACGTGTCCGCTGTGTGTTCCTGAGGGGCGAATCTACTGTTTTTTGCTGAGGAGTCTTCTCGCATTTGCCCTACTTCGACCAGCTGTACAATGCGGGTAGCCTGACGAGCTTTCACGTCGGAGATGATGCATGCCTTCAGAAAATGGGCATGATTCAAATAGTCAAATGTTGGGACACATTTGCACTCAATGCTGTTTGACAGACGATGGCACTGGCATTGTATGGAGGGACGGTGCACGGAGCTTGCGTAGCCACAGTTCCTTCCGCAGTTGCTTTCTTACATTGTCCATTTTGATAATTTGGTTGCACTATTTCTGGCGTGGTGCTCTTTGAATGGTGAGTTGTGCTCTCATGACATTTTTCAACCCCGAGTTGTGCTCACTCACTCATGCTTCTCTGACCTGGCCTTTGCTCACTCCATTCCATCTCACCTTGCGCCAATGCAAATGATTGTTTCCCTCATGATTGTTGCACCGCTTCGCAACGAACAACAAGATGCGTCGAGTTTGTACTCGCCCTGGTGCATGTGAGTGGCTGTGATTGGACGCATTTTCTTCCAACCCGAGCTATTGAAGGATGAACATATCTCAACCGAATGCAAGATATCAGAGGAAATGGAGGCACACGGACTGTGGTTGTTGTCTTGTGCCTTGCAGCTTGCGCCAGGAGGTCGCGACGTCCTCAGGGCTGCAACATCTGGGAGAGGGGGTGGAAGCTTCTTCACGTGCGTCATGGCAGTCATCGGGTGATGGCTTCAGGTTTTCTGGGTATTGCAGGCCTTCCCAAAGCCGCGATGAATCCAGGCCAGGAGACAATCGCAGAAACATGTGCCCTGGGCTGAAGTCTTCTTGAGATTCTTAAGCGCTGCGAGCAGGCAAGCAGCCAATGGCGCCTCGCCGCCCGCTCAGAACTGCACAGCTCGGCAGAGCACTTATTGTACTAGCATGGCTAGTCTTAAACAACGATGCAGGCATCTCCAAGCCCAAGATCGAGGGTCCGGGAGGTTCCTTGCTTGAGTCCGTGGTACGTTCTCCACATAAGCAGATGTGTTTGAAGTGCGATTTGCTTTCAGCTCCGGACTATGACATCGTCATGAAAGACTACGAGTTTTCTCATGGCGTCTGGCACCCATGGCATCCCATGAGGCAGAGTAATGATTCAGCTCAGAAAGTAGATGTTTGGACCTTCCCAGAACCAGCAGTTCTGAAGTGCCTGGGCTGTACTGAGAAAGGTCAAATCCAGCTTGCCAACAGACGATTGTATGCGTTTTGCTGACCTTGTTAGTTGGATGAGGTCAATCTCGGGAAGAGCCTGCTTGTGCACTCGATGATCCTCAATCTGTCCATGCGTTTCAAGCAGCCTCTTGGTCCCAGCAGTGCCCGTGCAGGAGGTTCTGCTTGACCCGTAGGATTGCCGGCTGTCGCTTCGTGGAGCGTAAGGTGAAGTAGAGGTTTCTGCTTGACCATCCAACCCCCGTGATTGCTTCTTTCGCTGCCTAGGTTCAAGGAGAAAGTGCCGCTGATGGGGCCTCCAACTGTCTGGGACGAAGATTGGAAGAGAGATTGCAAGTTCCTGCGAACCATGTGATGTAGCGACCACCCCTTGTTGTAGCGTTCAACACGAATGAGAAGCCACGTCGCTAAGGAGAGATGGCTTGTGACACCGACAGGGCAGAACCTGGACCTTTCATGCCACCACGATCTCTGAGGTGAAAGAGATGTTCGGCACGGAGGGCATCATCAGAAAGCTGCAGCGATTGCTGGTGAAAGGACGGCCTAAGATGTGCACGCGATCTCTACATCAAGAGGCCGATGCTTGACCTACTCTTCCTTGGTTACACGTGAGGAGCCATGGCGTATGGAGCCTACAAAGCAACCGGCTTCGTTGCCGAGGTGCGTTTGCTGCCACGATCATATGTGCATATTTATGCATGACCGCCCTGAGAAAGGGAAGATGCCCGTGGCCCTCTGCGCCGCTGGCTGCCATGTTCTCAGACTCACCGGTGTATTCAAGACATGGCAAGACTCTGAGAAGGGAAGAATTGAAGAACGGGTTGCGGTGCGACATGGCGCGGCGCAGAGTTTGCACTCTCAGCTTAGCAATCCTTTGGACCTTCAGGGGCCGGCCTCCAGCTTTACATTGCTTGGCCCTGAGTCAGAAGATGATTCTCTAACTGACTTGGGACCTTCAAAGCCCACTGATTAAATTTATCAGCCAACCCGCTAAGCGGCCAGGTTCGGAACCGGGCTTGCGCTCGAGCAGTTTTCCATGCCAGGCACAGAACAAGAATCGAGTCGTTGCGCTTCGGGACGAGGGTTTTGAAATGCATGTTTTTAGGTTCGAGTGTTTCAGGTTTGGGGCATGTGTTGCTGTTTGGCATGGTTCGGGGTTTCTGTGAGATTTCTTGTTGTGGTTCTTTTGCATGTCAGATGTTTCGGGATTGTCGCTTTTCTCTCGTTCCTCTCGTCTCTTATCTGACCCAACTCATGCTCCACGCCGTCCTCCACAAAGGTACGGTTGAGTATGTCTTGTTTGTGCCTTGGTTGTCTTTTGGTCTGAGCTGGCATGGAAGTAACTCAGTACCTTGCATCTGAGCTGCAAGCCTTATTTCAGACTCGAGGGAGGGTTGCATGGCAAATCCTATGCCGAGAAAGAGATGTGACATCCCACGGGAGCACATTCCGAGCATCCTCAGCTCCCGTTCCAAGACGTGGGAACTCGATCCTCTCCCGACAACAGTCTTGGTTGAGACGTAGCGGGTTAGGGAAGTCATCTACTGAATATACTGGACGAGTGTTCTGCAGAGATGCTCTTATTACTGGAATGTCAGGTTCAGGCTTGGATGAACATGGACAAGCTGACCTGGACGAGAGGTAGGAGCCCTTGATGGGCTCTGCACATGCGGCTTCAGTGTAGCTGTCGCCTCTGATAGCGATGCCGGTTCTTGGATGTATCCAGTGATGTCACCAATCAGTCTGACACCGACGCCCTTCAAGACTTCAGCGCCAGTACTCCAGGCGGGATTCTGATGCAAGTGTTGCTCCAGTCACCATGTCCGTTGCTGTTTTGACCACACGGTCGCCTGATTCGTGTTTTTTCTAGGACTAGCAACCTTGGTCCATGCTCAAAAAGCGCGTTCTGCAGAGACTCAGTTTGCTTGGAATGCAAAGCAAGAGTGTCAAGTCTGTGGGTTTACATGCATGTTATGCCTGCACGATCCTGCGACTACGATGCCGTGTTCTGTTCAAATCCCTTTGATGCCCATTGGCAAATAAGATTCAATTAGTCAAAAGCAACAGGGTGATCCATGCGCGTGTGACACGGAGGCTGGGATGTCTGATGAGATGGTGGGCACTGTGTTGACCTTACAAGAGATCCAGCATCATCATTGGTGCCTTGGGTTTGGTATTGGTGCACTTTCGAAGACCATGATTCCGGAGGCAGAGCGTGGTGTTGCAACATGTTGCTCTGTCCAGTAGGAGCCTGGAGAAGTCATCCCAGACTGGACACCGCATGCGGATGAGCTAGGAAATGGCTTACCTCTTCGCCTCTTACACCGGAGATCTAGGACTTGGAAGTTCTTTCAAATACCCCCGCAATCTGGCTCAAGGCCCTGTCGATGTGCCAATCGCTGCCGAGTCGGAGGAGCCTGTGTCACGGAGGCCCAGCGCCAGCTCCAGCTTGCTGTTGTATGATGTGTATCCTCGATTCATGCCAGACAGCTGTTTTCTTGTCGTTACCTTGGATTCGGGTGCTTGAGTTGGTGCTTGAGTTTCTGTGTTGCAGGATGTTCGAAGACTCGCAAAAGAGCGAGGAGCCAAGTCAAGCGCACCTGCTGTTGCTCGTCATCGTATTGTTGTGCATGTCGCACCGATGTCGCACCTGTCTCCTTGTCCTGTTTTGCAAACCTGATTTAGTAGCCTTTGGAGGCAGTGCAGAGGTGTATAAACGAATGATCTCAATGTCGCACGGCCAACAGTATTGCGATTCAGCACGTAAATGTTGCTTTGGCCATCACAGGTGCAGTTGCACAACTTCCTGTAGAAGGTTCTGGTGCTGGCGTGACCGATGCATCATGCTGCACTGGCCATAGCTCCAATGTTTCGTTTGCCGTGACGGCTAAATGTTGGACGATGTCAATGCAAGAACACTCTTGATGATCGAGAGAGTTCCAAGTAAATGCTGGCTCCGGCAGAGCCTGTCCAATTCTGCCAAGTGCTTCAGAAGGGACTGTAATGACCTATTTTCTCTTCATGATACTGGTGACCAAAACGAAGGAGAAGTCAGGTAGGCCACAACGGAATCAAGAAATGTCCCACATCACGGGAGATTTCAACCCTTGATAATCTTTCGAAGCTTGCGAGGACCCTTCGCTGACAGAGTGTCAAAATGCATCCGCTTGACTTCGATTAATAGAATATGTTGGCTGGATACGAGCCCCGACCCCCAACATGAGATGAACATTGTGCAGTGTATATTGTACATTCTGTATTTTACATATTCTGCATTGCGGACTCTACATTGAGCATCATACATTGTACATTTCTGCACCTTTTGAATTTAATTTTATATTCTTTATTCTGTATTCTGCATTGTGTATCGTGCATTGTACATCTTGCATCGTATATCGTGCATTGTGCATTGTGCATTGTGCAATTTAGGGTTTACTTTCCTCTCCAATGTAGACAATCCCTTTTACGTAGGATTGTTGCCTATTGAGTGAGGCAAGACTTGGTTGAGTTGGCTGAGTCCATGGCCATTTGCTGGGGTCTCGGTTTGCTCGTGATCGTGATGCGAGTCTCCAAATTCTTTTGTAATTCGGGGTGGTGGCGGGCGTTTGAATGTATGGAAGAGAATTTGAGGACTTGTGCGGATGGTATTTTGTGGTCATCCGAGACGCTGGTTGTCAAATTAGTCCTTTTGGGATGGGATCGAATATCAAATCCCTCTTCGTCTATTACGAGGTTATAGAAATCATCTTTCATTATTTTAAGGGGCTGCGCCCATGGGCGGGCAGCGCAGGCAGAAGCGCGGGGCGAGCAGTTTCTAAGCATTTTGAGGCCCCTAAACTCCCTTAAAATCTCTAAGCGTTCGAGGCTCCTCAACTCCCTTAAAATTTCTAAGCATTTTCAGGCCCCTAAACTCGTTTGAGGCTCCTAGACTCCCTTAAAGTTTCTAAGCACTTTATAAGGCCCCTAAACTCCCTTTTTCCTAGCCCCGGGCTGAGACACGTCGCTTATGCCCGCCCTTAGGGGGGCATCATGCTCCTGATGCGCCCCCGGGGTCCCGCCCCGGGAGCCGCTGATGCTCCTGATGCGCGCCTGGGGGTCCCGGGCTGGACCTGCTGATGCTCATGATGCGCGCCCTCTGGGGGCCTCCGTGGCGACGCCAAAAACCACGAAAAAAAAACCGTTCACCGGCGGCACGCGGGGGTCGGCGGCACTGGCGTCCGGCCTAATTCTGCTTCGCAGAAGGCCAGAGGCCAGCAAGGCTATTCCCGGGACGACCCGGGTTAAAAGGTCCGCATTTGCTCGGTCCTTTTGGGGACCTCGCGCTGCCCGATTTAACGGCTACCGCCAGTGCCGCCGACCCCAGACAGGAGGGCGGGCGGCAGGCCGGCAAACCGCAGAGCCAGTACAGGCTCCGAGATTTAGGGTTTTAGGGTTAAGGGCTGTAGCAAAAATATTTAAAAAGAGTGAGTTCTATGTATAACTAATATCTATACACATAGTATTTTAAAGTATATAATGAGTTTTTGGTAAACATGAAGACCACAAGATAAAGGAGATATCTTTTAGTTATCTTTTATCTTTTTATATCTGTATAAAACCGAAATTCATATCTTTGGGGCTCGGGGCAGGGCGCTAAGGGTGGTGGGGGCGCGAGGGTTGGGCATGCGCTGCAAGTATGAGGGGGGTGATGAAGCAGGCAGCAGGCCTGTACTGTGTGAAAGCATTGGGGGTGGGGGTGGGGGGGTGGGGGCGGGGTGGGGGAATCTCCCTTGTCAGAGCGGGGGTGAGGGGGGGGGCGGTGGGGGTGGGGTGGGGGGGGTGTGGGGGGTGGGGGCGGGGGGGGGGGGGGGGGGGGGGAGGTGGGGGTGGGGGAGAGCTGGGGTAGGGCCTGTGGTAAAAGGTTGGGGCAAGGGGGTAGGGCCTGGCCTACCCTAAACCCTAAACCCTAAACCCTAAACCCTAAACCCTAAACCCTAAACCCTAAACCCTAAACCCTAAACCCTAAACTCTTAAGCTTAAGCCTGAGTGCTCAGCTAAAGCCTTCTCACGTACAGGAGCGTAACACACCTTGACGGGAATGTAAACAAATGACCTTCTAAGTCTTACCTAGAGGTAAATGGTAATTATAGAATATAATTACAGCCATTTACAGGTAAGTGCATGTCTGTATACAAATATTCTTTAATATTTCTATAGACAGTACTGTCAGTACTAATACAAGAGTTATTTAACGCCCTAAAACCCTGACATCAAACCTTTTTTGGACCCCAGCGTGCTCGTGGCCAGCCAAATGCCTGGAGCCAAAAATTACTCGGGAACAGCGCGTTTTTCTTTGTCTGGTCTTGCTAAATCGTGGTTGAAGCCAAAAATGAAGCCAAAAATTATTCCAAAACAGTGCGTTTCTCTTTGCGTGGCCTCTCTGAAGCTCTTTCGAAGGTCTGAAGGAGGCTGAAAGCTTTTGTGAAGGTCCCAGGGAGGCTCCGTGGGGGGTACCCCAGGATTCGGGAAAAATGGCTCGATTCCCAATTAATTCTAAATAGATTTTATATAGCGGAAATTACCCCCTCATTTTCTAAAATTCTGGCCTTCTTGTGGGGGTAGCCCAGGAGAGGGTAAGCCACCCTAAGCCCCAGTCAAACCCGGATCAAAAAATGGACACTCGAGTGCTCGTGGCCAGCCAAAGGCCTTGGAGCCAAAAATTACTCGGGAACAGCGCGTTTTTCTTTGTCTGGCCTTGCTAAATCGTGGTTGAAGCCAAAAATGAAGCCAAAAATTACTCCAAAACAGTGCGTTTCTCTTTGCGTGGCCTCTCTGAAGCTCTTTCGAAGGTCTGAAGGAGGCTGAAAGCTTTTGTGAAGGTCCCAGGGAGGCTCCGTGGGGGGTACCCCAGGATTCGGGAAAAATGGCTCGATTCCCAATTAATTCTAAATAGATTTTATATAGCGGAAATTACCCCCTCATTTTCTAAAATTCTGGCCTTCTTGTGGAGGTAGCCCAGGAGAGGGTAAGCCACCCTAAGCCCCAGTCAAACCCGGATCAAAAAATGGACCCTCGAGTGCTCGTGGCCAGCCAAAGGCCTTGGAGCCAAAAATTACTCGGGAACAGCGCGTTTTTCTTTGTCTGGCCTTGCTAAATCGTGGTTGAAGCCAAAAATTAAGCCCAGTCAAACCCGGATCAAAAAATGGACCCTCGAGTGCTCGTGGCCAGCCAAATGCCTGGAGCCAAAAATTACTCGGGAACAGCGCGTTTTTCCTTGTCTGGCCTTGCTAAATGGCTTCTCTAAAGCCACCCTAAGCCCCAGTCAAACCCGGATCAAAAAATGGACCCTCGAGTGCTCGTGGCCAGCCAAAGGCCTTGGAGCCAAAAATTACTCGGGAACAGCACGTTTTTCTTTGTCTGGCCTTGCTAGACGTGCTTGGGGCCAAAAATTACTCCAAAACAGTGCGTTTCTTTGTGTGTGGTCTCTTTAAGTGCGTTTTTCTTTGTCTGGCCTTTCTAAATCGTGCTTGGAGCCAAAAATTACTCCAAAACAAAGCGTTTTTCTGTGTGGAGTACCCCACAGGAGGGGGTAAGCCCCCCTAAGCCACCCAAAGGCCTTAGCAAGCCGACTTTCTAGTCTTACCTAGAAGTAAATGGTAATTATGGAACATAATTACAGCCATTTACTGTGTAAGTGCATGGTCTTTTGTTTCTCACATTTTCTGTAATCTCTTTACCAGACACTATTATCAATATTAGCGACGCTTAAGAACTTAAGCGTCCTACAGATGCTTTGGGTGGCATCCTGGGGTGGGAGAAAGTAAAGCTCCATTGTACATGACGGAACTCTTTTGCGCTGAAGGTTTCGGACGTCCGTCTCTCTCTTTCCATACACTACGCATGTTAAATCGACAAGCCCTAAACCCTAAACCCTAAACCCTAAACCCTAAACCCTAAACCCTAAACCCTAAACCCTAAACCCTAAACCCTAAACCCTAAACCCTAAACAAAACCCTAAACCCTAACCCTAAACCCAACCCTACCCCCTAACCCGAAAACCCTAACCCTAAACCCAAACCCTAACCCAAACCCTAACCCTAAACCCTAAACCCAACCCTAAACCCTAAACCTAAACCAAAAACCCTAACCCTAAACCCCAAAACCCAAAACCCTAAACCCTAAACCCTAAACCCTAAACCCTAAACCCTAAACCCTAAACCCTCAAGACCAGGATAAATAGAAATTGCATGCGTTTCATTACGAGCAGCTCGCCCCATAATCCACCTCAGAAGGCCGAACCCCAAGCCACCCCATCCCAAGCCAGCCCCAAACTTTCCAGTCCAGTCCCCCCCAGCCCCCCCCCCCTCGCGCCTCAACAAAGCAAAACAAAAAACTCGCTCAAAACTTTCGGTCGAAACTTTCGGTCAAAACTTTCGGTCAAAACTTTCGGTCAAAACTTTCGGTCAAAACTTTCGGTCAAAACTCCGGACCTGAACCCTATACAATTTCTATAAACCCTAAACCCTAAACCCTAAACCCTAAACCCTAAACCCTAAACCCTAAACCCTAAACCCTAAACCCTAAACCCTAAACCCTAAACCCTAAACCCTAAACCCTAAACCCTAAACCCTAAATTCCCACCCAGGCCTGCTTAGGCCGTACCCACCCTTCTCTAGGGTGCCTGGACCCAGAAATCACCCGACAGCGATTAACACCATCGCTTGGACTTCCTGTGCAAGCCTAAAGAGTTGTGTTGAGCGTGAGCTGCACCTCCAGTGCCGGTGCAGTACCCCGCCTGGGGTACCCCGCCCCCCTTCTCCGATTCTCAAGTATTATTAAGAAACCCTAAACCTGGCGACCTGCTCGAAAAATGGCTTCTGCAGGTCGTCCGGGCCCCCCCTACCGCCCCCCTCCGGAGCCCCCTGGTGCCGGGCCCCTGGCGGAGCGTGTTCAGGGACCAGAGGGCCGCAAGGCAGGTCAGCCTGGGCGATTGCTCAAAAACCCACTACCAAACCCCCCAACCTGCTTTTTTCCCCCCCCCCAAGCTGTGGCCCCCCTGGACCCCTGGCCCCCCCCTGGCCCCCCCCTGGCCCCCCCCTGGCCCCCCCCTGGCCCCCTCCTGGCCCCCCCCTGGCCCAGGGACCTTTGCTTGGCCCCCCCCCTAGCCCCCACTGGCCCCCCCTGGCCCCCCCTGGCCCCGCCCCCCCCTGGCCCCCCCCTGGCCCCCCCCTTGCCGCCTGACCCCCCCTGCTGGCCCCCCCTTCCCCCCCTGCCCCCCCTTCCCTGCCCCCCTGACCCCCCCCCCCCCCCCCCCCCCCCCCCCCCCTACCCCCCCTCCCCTCCCCCCCCTCCCCCGCTCTGCGACAACAAAATCGAAGACGGAACATGCCCCCCGCTTCAGCTTCCACCTCCACATCTGTCCAAGGCGAGCCTCTGGGTCGGCCTTTTCAGGAGATTTTCCATTTTCCTTCATTGGGTTTAAAGGCGTCGTCATATTCAGAAATCATTTTTCGAAGGGTGTGAAGGGACTGCCCAGACCTACTCGACAAGGGGATCTACTTGGCCGAAGAAGCCACAAAGATCGATCAATATCTGATCCAGGACCCTGGATGGAACAGTAGACTTGACAAAGGGTTTGAAGGGACAGCCCAGACATATTCGGCAAGGGGATCTATTGGGCCGAAGACACCGCGAAGATCGATCAATATCTGACCCAGGACCCTGAATGGAGAGGCAACAACAAACCGACCTCCACAAGAAGCTCTATGAACGGGGAGGGAAAGTGCGCCGCTCACGTCTACTGTGCCTCGGGCTGCCGCATTGCTCTGGGTCTGGGAGATCCATTTCCCCCTGCCCCTGGCGTCCCCTCCCCCTTGGCCCTCCGGCCGTCCTGGCCTGGCCCCGGAGCGGTCCCGGAGGGAAGGGCCTTCTGCCCCTGTCTGTTTTCTGCGTCTGGTTTTGACAACCCTGACCCGTTCAAAGGATGCGGGTGGAAGTGTCCGACGCACCCAAGAACCTGCCTTCTCCCTCCACCCCCAGCTCCCCCCCTCCCCCCCCCCCCCCCCCCCCCCCCCCCCCCCCCCCCCCCCCCCCCCCCCCCCCCCCCCCCCCCCCCCCCCCCTCCCCCTTTCAGAGGATGGGGATGGGAAGTGGGAATTTAGGGCGTCAGCCCGAAACCCTAAAAGGAGAAAAGTTGGGTGGATGCCTGCGTAAGCAGGGGGTGGGAAAAAAAAACAACCCAACCTTTCTGGTTGTGGTGGCTCCAATTTCAATATACGCCACCGCGACATATGCCGCCCCCTCACACCCCCTGGGTGTGTTGGGGCGCCATCTCCGCATGACATCTACTGCCGCGGCGCGGCGAGACGCCCTAAACCCTAAACCCTAAACCCTAAACCCTAAACCCTAAACCCTAAACCCTAAACCCTAAACCCTAAACCCTAAACCCTAAACCCTAAACCCTAAACCC
>CAJNDS010000607.1:0-105744 GCA_905221605.1 Symbiodinium natans
GCCGAATCCAGAGCCAAACGAGCGAATCTTCGTCATGAATTTGAATTCCATATTTAAAAACCTTGCCGAATATACCATGACATGATGATCCATGGGATCCATAAATTGGTGGCAAAAACCATAAGTCTCGCCAATTCCGAAAATTTCAATTTGCAATCGTATTCTCAATGCAGCATTTGAGAGAAGGTCACCAACATTGACTTGTTGACCCAAGCGCCCGAACTTTTTGCAATCTTTCAAGCCCTGCTACTGCATGGATGTGGCGGGCTCATTCCGAACTTAAAACATTCCTCAGGACCACTGCAGCAGCGCCAACTGACAAGTAAGCGGCATTATTTTTGAGCAACTTTAGATGTCGGACATATGGCTCAGAATCTGGACTGCTCAACGCTTGCAGCTTACCCCGCTGCTTTTGGTCTGCCATGCCTGTGGCCGGGAATACTGGAGAGCTCGCTCTCTCGCAAGCTTGGCAAAGCTGCCGGCGGTTGCTCGGCACTGTTGTGGAGAGCAACACACAGCGAGACTCTGTGCATAAGGAAGCTGAGTCTTCTTTGGGCTCTTGGAGGCCCACTTAATGGGCGCCCCTTCCGGTACACTGAGTCACAGGGCCAGAGCAGCACAGTGCCAGCTGCTTCCAGCCCTCAACGACAGGATCTCCAAAAGTTCATCTTGCCCGTCGGGAAAAAATGTTTGCGATGCCAGAGCTTCTTTTCCAGGGCGCCTTCCCTGCACTCAGTTCTGACATGGACACAGGTCACGGAACATAGCTAGGTTTGGCTTGGTTTCCCCCAGGCTCAAGATACAGGAGCTCAGGGAGTTTACTCATTTACCGGAGGATTGGGGTGTAGGGAGTTCCGATCCAACCTCGCATACCAACAGGCAGCAGAGAATGGGACCAGACTTAAACCCCTATCCCCTATACCTCCGACACTCAGCGCACAAGAGCGTATGCTCCGGACCCCTAAACTCAATTTACAACAAAGGGATGCGGGCCCAACATCACAAGCTCACCTCGACGTTGTCTTCAACGGCGTGCAGTGAAGATGTCTGACTCTGGCGTGCATCTGCTGCCCCAATGTACGCCTCGACATAGCCATCTGGAAGAGCCAGTTGCGACACCCTTTGGCACTCGGCTCGGTTCCCTTGCAGACCTCGGTCATCTCAACCCTATGCCCTAAGCCCTCTTCCCTAAAAGTCTCAACCCCAAAGCGCAACGTGTTTGCAAGGCTGAGTGAGGGCAAAGAGACCCTGCTGCAAGAAGTCGGGGATCTCCCTCCCTGCTGCGAAGTCGGCTGCAGCCCAACCACGGCCGTTCCTGGATTCTGAAGTTGACGGGTTCAGGGTTTAAGGCCTCCTTCAACAGCTGCTTCAGACTTTCGTTACTTTCGGCCCCATGCAAGGGATTTAACCTCGAAAGCGCTCCCACTGCTCCCATTCTTCTAGCCCAGGCACCTGATGTCCAACCTCGCGCCGGCAGCAATCAAGGCTGCAGCGGCCTCATATTGACCTCAGAACTGACTCAAGACCCTTCTCAAAGGGGCGGAACCGGCGGAACCTACTCTATGTTTGAGGCTTGGTTCGGACTTGAAATGCCACAACATACCTTCAAAACCTAGAGCTCAAAGCACACCGGTAGCTTGACCGCATCGCCGCAATCAGCGGCGTGATGCCGTGGAAATGGTAGCAAACAGCCGTGAGCATCGTCTTTGTTCCAAGCTGGTGCTGCAGGGCCTTCGCCCCAAAAAGCAGGCGGGCAACCGGGTGGCCGAAGTCGCGGGGGAGGTCTACCTGAGGACATGGAGATTACAGGGAACACCAAATGGACACGATCTGCAAAAGCTCATCGCTGCACAGCTAGACCTGCTCCCCCATAACCCACAAGAAACCGAACGGTGATGCATCTTATGGGCTTCCCTAACACCCCCCCCTTGAACCCTAAACCCTGAAGCTGCATGTGCACCTGGAAGTCCATGTCGGCCTTGAACTCGAGCAGGCGGTTGACCACCTTGGCAGAGCCTCCCCGACAGGAACAGGAGCCCCAAAGAGCCAGCGACAAGCTCCGTGGCCCTCCTGGGACGCCTTCTCCTTGAGCCACGAACTCCTCCAAGGCGGCCATACGCCCATAGCCCGTTGCTGCCTCTAAGGCCGTGTGGCCCCAGACATTCCATTTCCACGGATTCCCTCCTGCATTGACGAGCAGCCGAATGCCCTCCACATTGTTCCCAGCAGCTGCCCAGAAGAAGGCCGACTGGATTCCTCCGTGTACCCGGGCTTTCGCTGCGATGAGATGGCGGGCCGCTGCGTTGTGACTGTAGAAAACTGCAAGGTCCATGGCCGACGCGAATGGTGGGTAGCCCAGCAGGGGTTCGTCTCTCTTGGTCCGTTTGTTGGGGTTCGCGCGCGAGAGCAGCAGGGCTTGTATCACCTCCGGGTCACCAGAAATGGCTGCATAGTGCAAGGGAAAGAATCCAGCACTGTCTGCCTTTCCCACTTTGCGGAGGGCGTTCTGGTGAAGGAAGTTCGCTACAATCGGGTCTTTGTGGAGGCGAGTGGCATCATTGGTATAGGGTAGAAGGTCTTCCACCAGATCTGTTTCGAGGCCTCGCAAGTGGACCGACTGCAGATTCAACTGGCGTCGGTAGCCGGGCATGTCCCCGGATCTCAGGCATGACAAGAGCTTCTTCAAGACAATCTTCCTCATGACTGGCCCGAGCCGTTTCCGATCCTCTTCCACTGTGAAGTCGCCTTCCCCAACTGCTCCGGTCAGAAACGACCAGGTGGTGCCTACCAGCTCAGCAGTCGTAGAGCTCTGGACCAGGATCCACCTGCAGGGCTTTTTAACAAAAGAGCCAAGAAGGAAGAAGAGCCGTTGAGCTCCGCAACTGTAAACCCTTTCCCGCCCAAAGTAAGCCCGAACTTTGGATCCCTGGGCGCATGTTGTCTGGGGACAGCTCGCGTGCCGAGCGCTCTACCCGGCACCAACCCCTTTCCGCCCAGCTCGTTGGCGAAATCACCTTTCCTGTCAGGGCTTAAGGATGCTTAGGGCCTTGTCTTGGGAGTATGGCCCCTTCCGGCAATCATGGCCTTCCAAAGGACAGTCGATGACCGGGCAAATGGCAAGGAAGAAGCGGCACTTGGCCACGTATGTTGGGATGCTGTTGATGGCTTTGGCCTGATTGCTCCCATCGCTTTGATCTGTGGCATATGCTTCGCGCTTCTCGAGCTGTGGGACGGAAAAGTAGTCATACCAGATGTACAAAGGCTGGGCTTGAAACTCTTTCGTTGGCAATGGCTTTGCCGTTGGGACCAAAGATTCAGTGACATAGTCGAGAGATATTGAACCGTCGCCCTTCATGAAACGCCTCTTCAGGGTTTTGTTGTCGATGTGCCGCCCAGAAAAACAACAGGAGAACCGTTGGCCCTAAACCCCCTGATACCAACATGGAGAACGTGAATCAAAAACAACCCTGAACTCTGAACACGAATCCTAGTAATCCTGGCTATGTTGAAGTTGGCGCCTGAGTGTGTCCTGGAGAGTCTTGAACTGCCTGAAGTCTGGATCAGGGTGCTTCCTGCCAGCCCACTGGTGCGAAACGAAAGCTGCAATCCCCATCCTGTTGCTGAAAGGGATGACTTCACCACGAGCCTCCAAGATCAGGGTCGGTTTTGATGACTAGCTGACAGTATGAGGACCTCCATGCTCACGTCCACTGAGCTCCTACTTAAGTACAACCATAGCTACCTAGGGAACGGAAGTGAAGAGACGCTGAGGGATCCTTTCTCTGGAGACATGCTTTCTTATGCAAAGCTTCCAGTGTAACTGAATATCTACAGTGAAACCACTGTATAATATACAGTGGTTTCGCTGTAGCGAATAACAAGAAGCCACTGTATAAGAAACCATTGTATAAGAAACAAAGCCCCTAGATCCGGGGATTTTGGGCGATTTGCGGTTGCTTTTTCACTAAGAAACTTAGGGTACCCTAGTGTGGTTTCTTAAAATCTGCCTGCAAACCCCTTTTCCTTGCCCCCTAATACTCTCCTGCATGGGTGGGGATGGGAGGCCCGGAACGGGCCCCATGGAGGCTACCCAGGGCCGTCGGTCAGACCCTTGTAAATACACCTATACACCACAAAAGACTGTAAGCCCTAGAAACAAACCTTTTCACCCTACCAAGAAGGTCCCCACGCCCCTCCGCCCCTTAGTATACTGGGACCGACAGTGCGGAGTCATGTTTTTGGAAGTTTCAGGGCCTGAAACCCTCAAACCCCCACCCCCCCCTTTATTGCTGAAACCCTCAAGAACCTGACTCCCGGTCCCCGATCCCCCCACCCTTACTGGGAACCGACCGCGTAAGGGAGTCAGGTTTTTAGAGGTTTCAGGGCCTGAAACCCTCAAAAACCTGACTCCCCCGCAAAAGGTCCCCACCCCCCTTCTGCGAACCGACCGAGTCCCAGGCCCTGAAAGGGTTTGGTCTGGTGGTATAACTCCCTTCAGAAACTACTCAAGAAACCAAGCCTACCCTAGCTCAAACCCCCCGGGCACATGGAGTAATGGAAGCAAAGAAACTTAGGGTACCCTACCGACGGAAAACCGTTTTCTTATACAACGTCTTCTCTGCATTAGATCTGAAAAATCGCGCTGGAGCTGCTGGTACCACGTGTTCCTGAACGGATGGTCTCATGCGTAGCTTATTTAGGGCTGCGGACTACAAGTGCGAAGCAATCTCCAAATCCCGGCACGACAGCCGCCTTAAGCTCTTCATGCGGTTCAACCCTCGTCATCTGCATCACGAGGTCCGCATCCACGGTATACATTGGAAAAAGCATCTTGGATCCCGTGGGTTGAGGGTTCAGGGATGTTCAGGGCTTAGGGATTTGGGCGTTGCAACTCTCCAGGGTTCTTTCCTTTAAGCTTCTCATGTTTGCCAGTTTGTGGTCTGGTACGCTTAGACAGATGACAGAATGACCATTGCGTTTCCGCCTCGAACCCCTAAGGCGCTACTCCATCATTGCCAATCTTTTGCAGGAAGGTTTGGACAGTTCTGGAAATACAGAGCTTCGCTCAAGGACTTCGGCGGTACCTTCGGCAAAGTACACAAGTAACTAGTAGATGATGCCTACCGCTTGATGCCCACCTGGACCGTCACCCCTTCAAGGATACAAAGAAGCCCTGTCTTCAGCACTACTGGGGGTGTCTACGTTCTGCAGCCGCGAGACGTCATCGGCATCGGGTAATGATCTGAAGTAGCCACGCAGGGACTTATCCATGCTCCCGGGTAAGCAGGACGACATTGCGTTCGACAAACCCGGATTTCAGCACCTTTCGAATGTCAGACCCACACCCCATACTTGGAGCCAGAGAACAAAGTCCCGTAGTCGTCCTCGAGGTCCAATGAAGCACGCTCAGCACTAGGCCCGTCATCTCCCCAATCCCCTTATAAGCCTCAAAGCGCAACACTCATTGTTACTCTACAGGCTTCTGGCCCAGTGTTTGCGAATCACATGGTTTCTTGTCCCTTTGCTGCCCATCCGTGCGGTGTTGGACCACGGCTCAGGTCTGGAGTTTGGGGTTCTGGCTGCAGTTAGGGTTTAGCCTTAATCCCTAAACCCGAATTAAACCCTCTGAGCCTTGAGCCCTAAACCCTGAAAACCCTCTGAGCCTTAAGCCCTAAACCCTAATTGAAAACCCAACTCAAGGGCGGAGGCCAGCAACCCTCCCTAATTCTCAAACAGGTTTAGTATTGGGCTGGGTGCTGGGAGCGCTCGGGAAAAATCATACTTAATACTAGGGTGGGGTTTAGTATTAGGGGCAAGCGATTACCACCGGCTGCATGCCTCTTGCTCCCCAATCAGTCAGAACGGGCGCGCCATCCAAGTTTGGGGGGGGTGTTCATGCTGCCCTGGAGCTGGGTACTGTAGGTACTGGATGTGCCTGCTTGGTCTCTTATAGGGTTTGATCCTGAACTACTTTGAGGGAGGGGTGCTGCCACTTTCCGTCGGCCAGGGCCTTTTTGGGCCGGCTGTTCCACTCCGCTCCATTCGCTGACGTTCAACTACGCCTGATCTCTTCCTCGTCACGACCCCGATCTCGCCCAGCCCCCGGCCGATTTTCATAATCAGCCTCGTCGCGTCCCCATCACGCCCATGATCGCACGCCCCCCGGCCCCCTTCCGATCTCGCGCCCCATTTTACATGATCGCTGAGCTTTACACCCGTCATGCTCCCGATCTCGCGACCCCACCTCGGCCTATACCTCATCCATGCACCATCACGTCCCGAAATCTCGTGCCTCCTTGTGCTGCCGGCCGGAACTACCAACTACCACGCACTCTGGAGAAGCGGGGTCCGTTTCGTTCCTTTTTGCTGGCAATGGGGCTTCGTGTGCATCAGCGCCGGGTCAGCACAAAAGAGGCACCCGTGAGCTTTGGAGCGCAGGATAATCCTCTGCCAATTCGTACTCCCGAATTTCCGTGAGAGTATCTGATCTCCTCCACTGAGTAGGTCCTGAATATAGGTTGTTGGTGAAGTGAAAGACACGACGAGGCATGTCTCGCAGGCAATCTCTGGCCAACTGGAATGTCAGAAGTCCGGTCGTTGCGTAGAAGTCAGGTTGGCCAGGGGGACGCAACAGCTCGGACACTTGCACTGGGGCCATGTTAAAGGCAAAGTCCTCCAAGAACACCTTTACGCAGGACGCACCAGTTGTCCATCCCGCCTCTCGAGCTGGTACGAGTGACACAGCTGGAACTACTCATGCTCGGGAACTTGCCGGCACATTCGAGCGTCAACCGGGTAGAAGATCGGTAGAAGGGGCGAGCGTGCGGAGAGTGTCTTGCTCCGAGTTCATCTTGCTCCGAGGTGATATTTCCCGCCAGCGCGTCAGAAGCTCAAGACCACGGCCATGCTGTAGAGACTCGGGTGACAGGTCCTGACGTGAAGCCAGGTGGTCGCGGAAGGATGCCCAGCTAAGTCTGGGCTCCGCGGCTAAGGCCGGCTGCAAGGCACGGCGTTGCCTTGCAAGGGCCAGCAGCTTTGCAGCTTTGCAGGCTTTCCTCCCTTGAACACCACTCAGCAGCCGCAGCCAAAGGGAGCTGTCTTCCAGGGCATGCTCCACGACCTGCTTGCCCAGAGCTCCGATCACTGCGCGCATGTCCTCACGGTCACTGTGCCGGATCAACCATAGAGGAAAAATCCCTGACTTCAAGGGAGCTCATGAACCTAAAACGCCCCTCCCCGGCATCCTCCCAAGCAATGCCCAAGAACGACATCTTCTTTCGCAAGGCCAAGAGCAGCCTCAGGTCTGCACGCGCCTGCCCGAGTCAGCATGTCGCACAGATGCGGATGGGACTCATGGGTTTAGGGGTTTCGCTGTTTAGGGGGTTTAGGGGTTTAGGGGTTTAGGGTTTGCAGCCTGCCTAAAGTGATTGGCTTGTTTGCAGAGTCGCAAAACCACAAGAGTCTAGTGTACCAAACGCCAACTTGAAATCGTAATAACATTTTCACTTACTACCTCCCGCCCCCCACCCCCACCCCCCCAAAGCCTGTAGCTCCTTTACCAGGCCATCGCCATCCGAAGCCCATACAGACATCTGGGAAGCTTCTGAAGCTTCGCCATCCGAAGCCCATGCAGACACCTGGGAAGCTTCTGAAGCTGAATGCTCATCTGCTACATCATGGTATGCATGAGACTGCATGGGCCACCGAAGGCCTGCTAGTCAGCTAGTCCCTTGAAAGAAGTTATTCTTTCGGATCGGGCCATCGTCGCCATAAACAAATCGGCACTGCTAGCGGCGAAAAGGGAAACATCAGCTGCAGGAAGGGTGGGCAATCCATGGCAATCTGAACAAGACTTTCTGGAACCAGACACCTTGTCGGGTAGGGTCTTGGCATCGGACTCGACGTGGAGGAGCAACACCAAGAGGTCATTGAAGTCCAAGTGCACTCGCTCCAGAGTCTGCTGCAGCGCCGTCCTTTTTTGCTCAAGTTGCTTGAAGACCTCCTCCGGCGAAACCTGGAAGAATTTCAGCAATTCGTCTGGGCTGGCGGTCGTGGCCATGGCCTGCAAGTCCAGGGTGGCTTCAAAGCCGTACTGCCGGGCCGCCCTCTGGATGGACTCGCGGCAGGAGACCAGCAGGCAGGCGCAGAGCGGCTCGAGGGCTCGGTCCCTCTGCTCCTTGTCGGGCCCTTCGGGCCCTGAGCACGTCAGGGAGGTCAGAGCCCTTGGCTTCGCGTGGAAGAAGGAACGGAGAAGAGGACCGACTTCGGCCAGGCTCAGCTGGGACAGCTCCTTCATGTACAAGACGTCCAGGCTCCGGCCAGCCTCCCACGGGGGCTGGCGTCTCGTGGGATATATTTACAAGCCACTCCCTACCCGGGTGCGCATGCTCAAGGTTGAGGGCAGTTGTGCAGATTTCCGGCAACTTGTGCCTGCCAAATCGACTCTGCTTGATGCTTTATCATGAAGGACCTCCTGAGCCTTCGCATGCATCCACTATGCTTTATGCTCCTCGAAAAAAGCACCTTCAGCCCTCGGAAAGTGGAAGTTACATGCTTAGGCTATTACGGCGAGTGACGCCGATGACAATCCAGATTCTTGGGGTGCCTCAGCCCTCCATCCCGAACCACAGAGCCCGTCCTCGCTGCCGGCTTCCCAGCGAGCAACGTTCCACAGGGGCTCCAGACCCTGGGCACGGGACATGTGGAGCCACAACTTGCCCGAGCCGCAATGAGCATCCCTGGCAGCGAAGGACAGGCCTGCATGTGGGCGGGCAGCCGCACCAGCATCTGAAGGAAGACCACCAAAATCTCATAACCTCGAGCAAGGTCCCACTAAGGTGCCTTTTGGATTCTCTGGGAGGACCGCGCCAGTCCGCGGTAAACATGAGCTCGAAACCGTAAACGACGTTTTCGCGCCCGCGAACAAAACTATTTTGGACCTTGTGCCATGAACATTTGCGCGCACCAGCAACATTGCTTCGGGTGTACTGGTCCCGGTTAGGGGCTTTGGTGTAGAGGTAGTACTTTCAAAAGGCATGCAACAATGCTGTCATCTTCCCGTCCTCTCTCATCATCCCATCATCGTTTCATGGTCTTGTCGCCCTACCATCTGTTCATCCCCTCATCATCCGCGTCCAATTCTCAGGTTGTCTTTAGTATTCTCATCGCTTTCGTGTCTTAGCTTAACGTTGTCCGCCACCATGCCATCTGCTCATTCTTGTCATATTGTGCCTATCTCAACTCTTATGGTCCCCGCCTTATCCTCGCCGTCTCATGCCAAAAGTGTAGACTTTCAGCTTGCTGTTGTAGCTGTCAGTTCGCAGTTTTTGTTTCATTGTCGCAATTTAGACTCTGAACTGTCTGAACTTGTTGCTATGATATCGTTTCTGAAAGCGCTTGGAAATGTAGGCCGGATCGTGGCAAAGGTTGGCCGTCACATGAAGTGCAAAGACCAAAACCATTTTTCGGACCCTTTTTTTGCCTCGGGTCCACCAGACGACCCCCCCCCTACCCCCCCCCTACCCCCCCTAGGCTGCCCCCCCCCCCCCCCCCCCCCCCCCCCGCCACCCAACCACCACCCCCCCACACTACCGCAACCCCTACCTCCCCCTTCTCTGCCCCCCCCCCCCTACCCCCCCCCCCCCACCCCCCCTACCCAACCCCGACGATCAATCCAAGCCGAACCGTCTCTTGAACCCCAAACCCAAAAAAACCCTAAACCCCAAAGCGTGAACCTTGAGCCCTAAGCCCTCAATCCTAAACTAACCCTCAACACTAAACCCCAAACCATAAACCATAAACCCGGAACCCTAACCCTAAACCCAACCCTTATTGCTTGGGGTCCAGCGACTTGGGCGCTGCGGAATCACCATGCTCACGCGGATGCGCTGGGCCGGGCCGAGGCGGGTCGCGTAGCGTTAAAATTAGCCCACGCATGGCTGTATGCGTAAAGGACAGTGTGCCTATATGACAAAACGATTGCATTTCAGTATTGTTCTGTCCCGGTACTTCTGTACTACTTTCCCGCTTCTTGTATTGAACAAAGACAGCTTTCGGCCCTTAACATGTTGCCATACCTCTCTCTCTGTCAAAGCCAAGCCTCCCTCTGCTCTCGGCACCTTGCCGCGCTCCGCAGCAATCTCACGCAGCACGCGGGCGCCGCCAATTTCATCCAAGACCTGACGTGAAGAAGCTTCAAGTCTCGTAAACTCCTATAGATATGAGGGTCTTGCTTCAGACCACAAGACCAAAATCACACCTGCGCTGCCATGTCCAGGTAGTCCCCGTCCAGGTCGGCAGCGTACCTTGATTTCAGACCTGGGCACTGGATCAAGGGATGCAGGGATGCCTGTAGTGGCCTCCTTAGGAACGGGATGGCCCAGCTGCTATTGCATGTGAAGCTCAGGTGGAGGGTTGTGCCGGAGGGGGTTGTGACACTTTTGCCCTCCATCAGGGTCCTGTATGCGAACTTAGTGTGATAGCTGCATCTACAGTGCCCACCTTCATGCAACTTCGCGCGCGCTTGCCGCAGAGAGGAAGCAGGTGAGAGGAAGATGCCCTCTGCGCAACTGCAGACTTCTTGGGCGGAGATACCTGCGTGTCTCTCACCATTCGGGGTCCTTGCCGGGGGTTCCTTTTGAGGGAGGACCCTTACCTTTTGCCTATGTTTTGGGGGACCCGGCTTTGGAAAGGACCCACCTAGTAGAATTGGCTGCAAACGTAGCTCTGTGCCCAGACATCGCATGAAGCTGGCGAAAGCTCCGTCCTGTAGGCGCAACAGATTTGGGCCAAGAGATCAAGCAAGGAACCCAGATTCCTCGACTTTCCAATGCCCAACTTCAAAGTAAGCCCATGGTTCCTTCCCTACATTACTTCGAGGGTTTAGGGTTTAGGGCTTAGGGCTTAGGGTTTAGGGTTTAGGGTTTAGGGTTTAGGGTTTAGGGTTTAGGGTTTAGGGTTTAGGGTTTAGGGTTTAGGGTTTAGGGTTTAGGGTGGTTTCCCTCAGCTCCTTCTCCAAGCACAGCAAAGCGGCTTTCAACACCAGCTCCCGCGCAGCACTTGCCTTGGCAAGAAAATCACGACAGGATCAGACCAGCTGTGGGTTCAGATTGGGATGTTCCGCCTTCTACTAACGGTCCTTAATAGGCATTCTAATAAGGGGGTACTATAGTCCCTACTAAGGACTGCTAGTATAAGGGGGAACATCCTAAGGTTCCGATCTTATTTAGCTTCTGGGGGGGCTTAGGGTCCAAGGTTGGGAGTTTAGGCCCATGCTAGTCGTTCTGAATTTCCTGGGGCGCACCTGCCGGAACTCCGAGGACTTCTGCACGTGCTGGAGGAAGGGCAGCATACCTCACCAGTTGGGTGTAGTTACTTATAGCATACTCTAGCATACTAGTAGGCATGCGATAGAATAGCATGCAGAACTGCAGTATAGTAAGCATATAGATATAGCCCACTGTTGCCCTGAAGTCAATTGCGCTTGTATTTCTAGACGACATGCCAAAGAGCAGCAGCAGCAGCAGCGGCAGCAGCAGCAGCAGCAGCAGCGGCAGCAGCGGCAGCAGCGGCAGCAGCGGCAGCAGCGGCAGCAGCGGCAGCAGCAGCAGCAGCAGCAGCAGCAGCAGCAGCAGCAGCAGCAGCAGCAGCAGCAGCAGCAGCAGCAGCAGAACTGTTTGTAGTCGTCGGCCAGTTAGTTTATAGTGACGACATTAGTCATTGTGGCACTGCAGTAATAGAGTGTGTAGTCATCGTCGTGGCGGTAGTGGTCGTAGTCGCAGAGTAGCCAAAACTTGTCGGTCAAACAAGCAGGAATGTTCTTAGAAATATTCGCAGTCGTTGCAGCACCCCGACGCCGACGCCGACGACGACGACGAGGAGTACGAGTAGTGTTCGTGGTAATCTACAACTGCCACGAACAGGACAACTTCCCATTCTACTAACATGATCACGATCACTACCACACCGCCACCGCCACTACCACCAGTCCTCCTCCTCCTCCTCCGCCACCACAAGTAGTCACTTATCCCATGTGACGGTGATGACTATGACTTTGACGACTGCCCCGACGACGACAACGATGACCGCTGCTACAGTGCTACTGGCAGCAGCACCGCCACCGCAGTAAGCCGTTTAAGAGCTCAATGCATCTCAAAGCATGGACGCGCGCGAGGAACCTCAATACTTTCTTGGCAACTTTTTGCCAAGCAAGATCGCCAGGCCTCAACCAAAACCCCAAATACCAGAGAAAATCTTCAACTTCGGTCACTGAGCCCCAGGTTCAGAAAGAGACTGCTAGTTACAACAACTAGCACAAAGCTAAGCAAGTGCGAGGACTGATGAACTCCTGTAAGGTAACTCCATCAACTCAAACACCCAACTCGAAATCTCATTGCTCACATCTTCCTAGCACTTTAGCCCTCACTTTCGGAGGTTTAGGGCCCCATGACGTCGTGACTTTAGCAAGGATACCAATGCTTCATGATGCGAGAAAACACCTCACTTCAGGGTCCAAGGGCTTCCAGCCCAGATGCTGTCCAGCGAGCGCCGGCGCAGCCACATGAGGATCGCAGGGTCGACGTCCAAGGTTTCAAGGAGAGCAGTCCAAACTGGTTGGATCAGTGACCTACAGTAGGCGGGACACTTTTCACTCCTAGACTATCGTGGCGTGTGCACGCCTGGCTTTCATGTTCTAAACCTGCCTCAACGGCCCTACAAAGGGAGACTATTGAGACTTAGCTGCTCTTTGATTTCAACCTCCCTTGCGAGGTGCAAACCTATGTAGGGTCATTCAGACAGCACTACGCGACCACTCCCTCCTTGGACTCGGGCACATGCTTGGAATCCACGTCCTCCAGGAGCCTTGGCAACCTGTCCTGTGGCTTCGCGAGCAAGGGCCGCTTGTCCCTGAACAGGGAGTGCCTGCTGCGAAGTACAGCAATACAAACAACGATTCGATGGAGGTGAGATAGAGGCAGCAGCAGAAAATAAAGAAGTACTCAGGACACGAGCAGCCCAAAAGTAGCCATTACGATTATGCAGCAACTACAGAAGTTACCAGGTTTCGTGATTTGGGACGGGCTCCCCCCCCGACCTTGGCAGAGAGATCAGCTTTTTGGACGCCGCCAAGTCCAGGAGTCTGAGCAAGTCGGCCTGTGCCTTTGGGGCCATACCCAGAGCCTCGAGCTCCTCTGCGCAGTCCCGGGCATCAACGAGATCACCCTGAGCAGCCTTCTGCTCAAGCAGCTCTGGTGCTTTCTCAGGATCTTGCCATATTTCCGACAGGACATCCAAGGCCTTCCACGCACTTCTGGTCAAGATCGCCTTCATGTCGAAGGGGCCCTGCGGCAGGATAGCCCCAAGCCGCTCCTCCAACAGGTGCTCTAGGCAAAAGAGCCCGGATCTCAGGATCAGCTCCTTGGCGTCACCTATGGGATCTTCAGCAGCGTGCTGCACGTGAGGCCAGAGTGCCTGTAGCGTGTTGGCCTCCAGCGTCTCCACCAGCTTTGCCGACAGGCTGCTGCTGCCATAATCCGGCCTCCGCTTCAACTCGGCTGAGACGCTGTCTCTGGCGGTGGCCCACAGTGGTTCCAGGAGCGGCCTCAGCAAATCAGAACGCTTGCACCATGGGTGGTTCGTTCGTGGCCTTGCTCGTCTTGCTCACTGCTATTGCTATGCTCGTGGAGGGGAATGCACAGGATTGCACAGGGTATTCTGAGGGCCTGACAACTGCCGGACCTCAATCTCTGCGAGCAAGGGCACGATCAGCGAAGTGGGATCCTTGAGCTTGTCCGACAGCTTCGCGGAGAAGGTGTCAGATGTATCAGCATTGAAGGGAAGGACCTGGCTGGAAACGAGAAGCTTGGCGATGCCGACCATCTCACGTGGGCTCAGTGATCTCATTGTATCCAGCGGTGCCTCAACCTCAGAGCTGGCCAAGGCGATCGCCACCTCTGCGTGGGCGTCAGAGAAGCGTGCAAAGGCCTCGTCTGGGTCCGTGTCGAAGTCCCTGCAAGCTTGCATCAGGTCCTCCACAGTGGCCTGCAACAGAAGGCACTCCACGCAGGCGCTACCCCGACAACCCAAGCGCTCGTCCAGGGCTTGCGCGTTCCCCAAGACTGCCACCTTCAGCAGGAGAAGCTGCAGTCCATCCAGGTGCGCTTGCGCTGAGCCCTGGGAACCATTGGAACATCCAGGAGGCGGAGATGCCCACGTCAGCTCTCGTATGAACAGCAGCAGGCCTCGTGGGCTGCACTTTTCCAGCAGCGTGCGGAGCTCCTCCAAAGCATCCGCCCCAAGGCCCGCACGGGCCTCGGTCGCGAGCTGCGCAAGCAGCAGCTCTTTGGCAGGAAGCCAGAGGGGCTCCAAGAGGGACTCCAAGGACCTGGGCATCACTCGTGCTGCTCAGCTGCTCTTTGCGCCAGAAATGTTTCCGTCACACGCCTCTCTCTCAGTCTCTCTCAGTTTCCCTCTCTCAGGCCCCGTCTGAAGAGCAACCTGCTGAGCTGAGACATGACCAGCAAGAGAGAGTAGCAGCCTGTAGGGATCCGCAAGCAACTCCCTCAGCTCGCCCAGCGCAGCTTCCGGCGATGACCAGCATGAGAGCTGGTCATGAGCTCTGAGCACTTTGAGCAAAGAGATCACCTGCTTCGAGCTCAGGGTTATGCCTGGCAAGACCTCCGCAAGATCCTTGCTTGAGAGGGCCATGGCCAGGGCAAGCTCGGCGTTGTTCTTTGCTATGCTCTGGATGGCCGCACGCGGCTGGAGGACCTGCTGGAGCTCTTCCATTGTGAGGGCGGCAAGGAAACTCTCGATGTCGATGTCGACTTTCAAGGCACTTACGGTGCCTCCCAGCAGCTTCAAGACCTCGTCCTGGGAAAGGGGGACACAAAGAAAAGCCTTCCCAGCAGTTGAAACAAAATGTGTGATTGGGAGCCTTCGGGTCCATGCCAATGAGGGTGGCTTTGAGCATGAGCAGCGCGAGCTTCTCACAGCTGGCTGGCTCCCTGGCATCTTTGTGCGCAGCCAAGGCCTGCAAGGTGCTTAACCAGAAGGATGGCCAGAATGAAAGTATGAATCCATGTGCAGGACAGGCAGACTTGCAGTGAGCGTGTGCTCACTGTGTTTTGGTTCCGCTACCCTGGCCATCTGATGCCACTGTGCGCCTGCAAGCTGCCGAAGAGGTCTGTGAGTGAGGCCTGCCTGACCTTCTCGACCACTTGGCCCATGAGGCCCTCCTTCTTGGCTGAAGGGATCCTTGGCTTTGCATAACGGAGGAGAACCCCGCATTGCTCTTGTCGGCGATACCCTTACAAGCACTTGATTTCACGTTGGCATGAGCCCAGAAAGATCTCGGCCACTCAGGCAAACTTGCCACACAATCTGCGTAAAATGGACACTTCATATAGACTCTAGACGCGAAGAGTACAGCGGCAAAAATGTGGCTTTGAATGTAGTACCTTGAAGCAACTCCAAGAGTCTGTTTGATGGCCAGAGCCTTCGCACTCTCCCAGAAGGGGCTCAGCAGCTCAAGAACAGACCTGCAGGCGTGTAATGCAACCAAAGCTGACAAGTAACCTATGCAAAACATAGAGTAATAGCGATGATGGCATAACAAGTGTGGAGAAGAAGCTTTCCCATAAGAGATGGTCACCAAGAACATGGTGTACATCAAGGGCGGCATGGGCTCATGGGCAAATGCCCGCAACTCACTGAGCTTCGGGCTGAACTTGTTCGCCGTGGACGCGTTGGATGAGTGACAAAGTTAAGGCAGCAGGATCTGCCAGCCACTTTCGAAGGCTCTCGATGGTCGCCCAGGGCGTCGTCCACGAGATCAAGCTGTGATTTTTCAGTGCTTTGGCAAGCTTGATGATGTCCTTTGCCGTCACCTTCTCCTGCAAGTCTTCCGGAACAAACTGGCTCAGGCTCTGGCTTGAGATTGCGGCTGTCAGTGCAAGCTCCAGGTTCCCTTCCACCAGTCTCCCGAAAGCTTCTCCAGGCTGCTGACACACCTGTATCAGCTCATCCATGGTGCGGATCCCCCTGATGGCGGGCTCCAGGTCGATGGACGCCGGCAGATGCTGAGACAGCGTGTCGCCTTTCGTGCTCAGGAGGATGCTCTTCAGCAACAAGAGCAGGAGCTGCTCACCCGACATGGCAGTCTGCTCCGTCCCCTGCCGCAGAAGGTGAAATGCTTTGAAGAATGCGCTCAGTGTGGTTGTCCTGCGGAGTTGAACAAGATAAATCAAGCATTGCAAAGTCCCTAGCTGCAAGCAACATGCTAGGCGTTTCTTAGCCCGGACTTCCATCTTAATCAGCCCCCAAAATGTTCAGATTGGTTTATACAGTTTGTCTACTGGGCTTCTTGTGGATGTTGTAACGAAAGCAGCTCCTGAGCTCGGTTCTGACCTCTTCGAGGAATCCCTGAGCAGTTCCATCACTTTCCGGCAGCAGTTTTTCAAGGGCCGACACGGCGGGCTTCCACAAAGGCATCAGAACAGGCCTTGGCAAAGAGCTCCAGAAAGGGATGAGTGGGATGAGTATGACTACTACTTACTATTTGGGATGAGTATGTGTGATCTTTAACTAACAATGGGGTTTACGAAAATGGGGGACTAGAATAAGCCCCGAAATAGTAGGATCCTCTTGTCATAAGGACCCCAAGAAGGACACCCTACTATCGTAAAACCCCCACAAAGACCATCAAAACACGGCTGCAGGGGGAGAGAACAACACCGAGGCGCAGGTCGTCTTCGTGGCTGCGGGTGAGGAGCATGGTGAGGAGCCGGCATGGGTCACGGAGCAGCTTCCCGAAGGCCGCCATGCTTCGAGGCAGGAGCCGGAAGCACAGCCGAGCGAGGCCCAGCACCTCGTCGCCGGAGAGGGATGCCGCAGCCTTGGCAAGAAGAACACAACAAGGAGAAGCAGCTCCCTGGACAAGAAAGTCAGCTCAAGTACGCGGATGCTAGGTTGCGGACCTTAAGCTCACTCATGGCCGGGGCCACCAACGCTTCAGCGATGGAGTCTGGACTATCTGGGGTAAACTGCTGGCAGATGCGCATGAGCTGAGGAAGATCCGAGGCAAGCAGTGCTGACTCGAGAGGTCTGCGAGGAATCGGATTAAGGTCGGAGTGCAGGAGGCAAAGCAGGGAGCCTCGGATGAGCAACAGGCAGAGGCTCTTCAAGCTGTCGCTTCCTGGACCCACATGCTGGCCGTGCTTGCACAAGCGCTTCATGCATTGAATGAGGTCCTTTGTCTTGAGGGGCTGGAGGACATGGTGGAAGGCTGGGAAACCCTCGCGCTGGGCGAAGGAGGCGGCTGCATCACGGGCCCAATCCCAGAGCGGCTCAAGGATGTTAAGCTGCTCGAGGGGGAAGTTCAGCAAGTGTGGCACCAGACTTGCTGGGCTGGCCAGGCCCTGGCCGATCGCCACACCACCTTTGGCAAGGAGGGCTTTGCATGCCTGGGTCAGCAGGGCCATTTGCTCATCGCTGAAAGAGCAGCCGAGCACCTGCTCCAGCAAGCGCCTCTGATCTGCGAGGATCAGGCGCAGGGAAGCGTCGCCGGCCTCTTTGAGCCAGCCTTCTATGCCTGCTTTGATGCCTGCTGGGTTCTTCAGGATGTGCAGGAGCTCTGCAGGGCTATCCACGGTTTCCACCAGCTGCGACAGGCAGCCATCCAGCAAAGAGGAAGATGTCGGCGAACCTGACGAAGAAAGCTGCTGCGACAAGTGTGCCAAAGCCTCTGCAAGCACCTGTATGGCAAGCTGGTGGAGGCAGCCTTCCAAAGACTTCCGGAGAGAACGCTGCGACCCTCTAACGTCCAACTCGAGCTCGATCCGCTCGAAGGCCTTCGCCAAGCATCCTCGCATGCGGGCCGGGTCGAGGTCCCTACACTTGTCCAGCAGCTCTACAGGCGCCCCGAGCTCTGTGCCGATGGCATGGACAGAGGCTGCGAGGCGCTGCCAGAGATCACACAGCACAGGCTCGGCCAGCTCCGATATCAGAGCGCGCAGCAGCTTGCATATCACCTGTGCCACCTGGTGCATCATGCTGCCGCTCAGGCACTGCTCGGCCTCCCGCAAGATCAGCGCGGCCCGCGGGGCATCTTTGATGATGGCCTTCAGTGACAGGGCCACAGCCTCTGGCAGAGGCTCGTGCAGCACCCCATTGAGCAATGCGACTCCCTCGTCGACAACGACCTTCCACAGGCCTTCCACAGTGGATGCTGGCACGAGGTCTTGGGCCTGCAGGCGAACGAGCTGTGTGAGCAGCTGCGCAGGCTTTGCCAGATTGAGAACCGCCTGGGGGCCCCCAAGCTCGTCCAGGAGGCAGGCGATGGTGAACAGGTCCAGCTGCTGCAGCCAGGCTCGCAGTGCCTCTGCAAAGCGCCCGGTGAAGGTGGAGCAGAGCTCCAACAGCTGCTCCTTCACGATGCCTTGCACCTGACTCGAAAAGTCCACGGCCAACACCTGCCACTGTGAGCAGTGCTCCTCCAGCTGCTCCACGACGTCCTGCACCTGTTTGGTCGGCAGAGTTCCGTTGAGAAGCAGGCCCAAGACTGCGGGCAGGATGCCCGAGACAGCCAGCCCCAGTGGATCCTCCGTGATCCCAAAGGCCAAGAGCGCCACCATCAGCAAGGCGAACAGCAACAACGCCAGGAGAGCGAGCCGCTTTAGCATGCGAAAACCGGACAAGCCATCTAGCCCGAGCTTCTGGAGCATTCTGCGAACCACATCCTGGCGGATGGCCTTCTGCAGCAAGAGGAAACCATCCAAATCGAGCTGCATCACTTCTGGGCCACCCCGCTGTTCCCTTAGGATTGATGCGAAGCGCTGGCGAGACAGCACGGCCCGATAGGCCAGACGAATCCGGGCCACGCTGACAGACATTTCGGTACACTCGCCATTCTGCGCTTTGACACTGCGGGCGAGGGCGTGGAAGAGGTCGGCATCACTGCCCTTGCCGGCCTTCAGCCGCTCAAAGCTCGCCTCAGCACCAGCATGTGGGAGGGCCAAGGCAGCAACGCCAGCACCCACGAGGCGGACCAGCACCTTGCCCGCCAGCTCTTGCAGCTGCGCGTGCACCTCGTAACGTAGCCTCAGCCAGAGCCTTGCTCGGTTCATCACCAGAAGCACAAAGCTTATGACAGACGTGAAAAGGGGCACGATCCGCTCCGCGTCAACCACCAACCCAATGACGAGCCAAGTGAGAACCAGGCTGATGTAGGCAGAGACGAGTCCAGCAATACCAATGCACGAGAACCATGGAAAGACATGGGCCAGCGAGTCCGCGAAGCCTTGCATCCTCTGCTGCCAGGAGGCTGCGTGCCGGCGGGCAGCGGACCTCCTGCTTACGTCTGCTGTCAAATTCAAGATGGTGCAGGGAAGCGAGGCCGTTCGGTAGGAGCGCAAGCAGCTGCACAGAAGCAAGCCGAACACCGTGCAGCAGCTGGGGATGAGCACGTGGCCAAAGGGCGAATCCTCAAGCAGACGCCGGGGCAGCTCAGTGATGCGAGCTGTGATGTGCAGGCTGGACAGCCGGTCGGCGGGCGAGAAATGGCCATAGGGCTCAGCTGCCAAGGCTGCAGCCAGGGACAAGGCGCAGGGCCAAAAAGAGAAGAGGATGCAGACACACGCATGGCACCAGCCTGACAAAATGTCGACAAGCAGCCACCCGGGCCGCAGCACCGGCAGCACGTGCGGCAGCTTTTGACCATGCTGAGGTTCTGAATGGATTCCACTGGCGAGGTGTCGCAACAGCCGGGCCCTCCTCGCGAGTTCCTGGATGGCAAAAAGATTGAGGTGCCGCGGCTTGTGGAATGGGGACTCAAGGGTGACCGCGACATTGCTCGAAAGGTCCTGCTGCGACTGAGCTGTGAGAGGGGTGGCCGTAGAGGGGCTTAGGGAGTGCACCACCACAGTGATCCCAAAGGACTTCAAGGCTTTGCGAGTCTCCTGGCTTGTGAAGTCAAAGCCGGACATCTCGTGTGGTCGAGTTATCTGCTGGTAACTGGAAACAGCATCGACCAAGCTGGCCACTTCGCCGTATGTCAATGGCTGGCAATACCGCCTGGCAGATGGTACAGCTGCAGTCAGACCTTGCCAACAACTTTTGCGGGAGTCCTCCAGCTCTTCCTTCTGAGAAAGCGCTTGGCCGGCTGAGAGCAGCGAGAATGCAGAGTTGAACACAAGCGCAGCCATCGTGGACTGCTGGCCCATGCAGTTGGATTGCCCTGCCAATATCTCTGACACAGCCTGCTCCGCGCGTCGGCGAAGGCCTGGGTCCCTGGCCGTCAAGGCAACATACATTAAGGTTGGAAGGATGCGGAACACATAATCGGGGTCAAACTCAGACAGCATGATGACCAGACTTTCCAGACTCACTGCATCAATGCAGAAATCATCAAAGCTCTCGCGCTGTGTCGAAACTCTGCGCCCAGAAATTGAACGCAACATCACCTCTGATGTCCTGTCAGCAAGCTGGGCAAGGTCTCTCTCTACGTGGCCTTCTCTTCTTTCGGATCTGTACCACACATTCAACGCGAGCACGGCAGCTGCTGCAACCTGAAGGTTCCTGTGCGCGCTTGCCTTCTCCAACTGACGCTGTGCTGCCAACAGAAGCCTGCGGTTGAAGCGTGGTAGGACTGACATGCCTCCGAAAAAATGTGCCGCTTCTGTTTGAGAATCAAGATGAACAACTTTTAGCTGAGCCGTCATATAGGCAATCAGCCAAACGGGTGGATGATGAACTACTTCACTAAAAAAATCATCAGCGTGATTGAGCAAGGCGCTTTCAACTTGCGCAAAGCATGCGCCAGCCAGCTGGCCCAGCAGAGCAAGGCCATCACGGTGACGGTAATGTTTGGCAATCAGGCTGAGAAGCTGGGGCACGAAGGGGGCTGCTGCCACACCCGAATGAACAAGCGCCTCAAGCGCCTTCACTTGTGATGTTCGTTCTTTGCTACTAAGCTCCTGGGCAAGCTGCGGAATGGCACTTGAAACTGCTGCAGCAGAATTCAGCATGTTGGGCTCATCCGGAGGTGGGACCGCTGCTAGGTCCAAATTTTGCATCGTGCACATGTGGCAGAAGCTGTGCCACAAGCTCTTGCCGCCAACTTTGGCAATCTTGCGCCCAGCACCTTCGACATGTAAAGAGCCATGCGAGAGCCTTAGCGCTTCGAACTTGGCTTGCTGCTGCGACCTGAAAAGCACATGGGGCATAGCAAGCGCTTCAGACATCACGTTTTCTGCGCCAGCTGCGCTCCAAGCTAGAGTAACTGACAGGCAGCTCCAGAGGCAGGGCAGCTCGCTCAGCATGTGAAACACTTGCGAAATTGAGCGCAAACTGGCTCCATGCCCCTTCCTGACGAGCATATGCAGCTGCCTGGCGCCAAGCAACGCTGCCCATGCTCCGGCAAGAAAGCCGGCAGCTGCGATCAGGCAGCAAAGGGCTATGCACACGGGGCCCCAAAGCGTGCTGGACAAACCAACTTCTTCGGAGCTTTCCCGAAGCAGCCAGGCTGGACCACTGTTTGTTCGGCTTGGCTGCACCCTGACCAAACTGTCCTCGATAGGGAGCAACTTTGCAATATCTTTCCCTGCCTCATGCTCCTTGGTGCAGCCTTCGTAGTCTATCTGGATTGGAACTGGCGGCAAGGGAAATAATCCACCGGACATCACCGCAAGCCACCAAGGCTTCAGACCCTGGAGGGCCTTCCAGGGGAGATGCACCCACGTGGGTGCCCCCAGTGGCTGCAAGAAAGCCAGCTCTGGACCGGGGCCATGCGTAAAGACTACGAACTGCTGCCAGTCCACCACCGCCTTCATGGCCTGGAGTGTGTGATTGCGCAGTGCCCCAGCGACCATCAAGTGCTCTTGCAGCTCTCCCACTGTCAGGCGGGCTGCCACCAGTTGTGCTCTCAGCTGGAAGCCAAGCTCGCTGCAATTGTGCGCGAAGTCCGCTGGTCCTTCCGCCTCCATGCAAGCATGAGTCACGGGCATGCAAGCAGACACAGCATCACCTGGCAAAGGGAAGCGAGTGAAACGAATGTCTGCCGCACCACCGGACATGTTGATCTGTATGTCAACTATCTTCTGTCGCACGGGTTCCAGCACAGCCCACAGATGCCCTGGACAGGCGGATTCAAAGCGAAAACTCTGCGCATCAGGCAGTCTGATGCTTGCTCGCAGACCCAAGCATGATTCATCTTGTTTAACATGCTCAACATGCACACGGGCAAGGCTCGCGTCTATACGAACCAAGCTGGATCCCGCGCTGAGAACATGCAGTCTGTCTGTCGCCCGCGGCCAGATGCTGATCTCGCACGACCGGAAAGACGTGGAGTTCACCCACAAACTACTTTGCAGTGAGCCGTTCATGATGTCAGAGTCATCCAACAACGGATCCTGCAGGGAGCCCCATCTCCGAATCATGCCTGTGCCGGATTTACCACAGAACATGTTGGTGGCACAGGGGCGCACTGTCAAAGTGCAAGATCTAAGTCGCACCGTAGCATCAGAGTCGTAGATAAAGACCTCTTCATGGTAAATGGCTGTGTTAAATGCAAGAAGCTCAGGCCACCAGGTCACCACCAGTACGAGAAGACAGGAAGCGATGAAAGCTACAGATCGGACCCAGCAACGCAACCGGATCTGAACAGCCCTTCGCTCTAGAATTCGAGCAGACCCCTGGTCTGCAACTTGACCATAGAAACCCCGCCACAATAAGACTTGCAGGGCCAACCAAATCAGCACCGCCCAATACGACTCTCCTACGTCAAACCACGTTGCCAAAAGGCTTACAGCTGTATTGATGCTCATGGACCAGGCTACCATCTCCTGAAAACGATTCAAGCCCAGGTGGTTGGTAGGCCCGATGCGATGGCTTGCCAGTGCAAGGCAGATGGAAATCGATGATAATCCCACAAGCTTGCTCACTGAGTCTGACAAGACGTGGCTCAGACCCACAGCCAGCGCTTTCAATGGCTTTTCAAGGAGCAGGAATGCAGCCGAGTCCTGCAGGAAAGGAGAGGAGGGACTGGTTCGGGGCTGCAGCATCTTGTTTGATGCGGTGACGACTCCGCTGAAATAAACAACAGGAAGGAAGGACGCAAGCAGTCCACAGGAGATGAGGCCTAGTGGCAAGTGCCAGCCATGCCAGCACTGAAAAGTAGGGCCGACCGACAAACGCAGATTTCCAGGCTCTCCAGTGCAAACCACCAGCTGCAAGAAACACGCTAAACAGGGCAGGAGCAGCATGTTGGCCACCGCTTCCATTGGCTGCACCACCTCGCGTCGTCGAGGAAGCGAATTGAGTAGAGCAGTTAATGCCGACGAAGCTGTCCTTAGGCAACGCCAACGCCATCTTGCACACATCATGCTGCAGTTGATGAGGCCTGGCTGCGCTGCTACCAGCAACACGAAGGTCGGCGCCACGATGAGCATGATGAACAGCACAACCAGAAGAGCGCCGACCAGCATCTCAGCACGAGACGCCAAGCCAAAAAGACCCAATAGCCACTCCCAAGGCATCTGGAAGAGCCTTTGGAAGACTGCACGCACAGATGGTGGTAGTTGAAGGCCGGGCACCTGCAAAAGTATCGTCGAGAAGACATACCAGTCCGAGACGATGCCGACAATTCGCAAGAAGAATCGAGACCGCAGGCTCCAGGGCAGCCCCGTCACTTGTGCCCACGCGATCGCGGTCACTTGTGCCCACGCGGTTTCGGGTCACTTGCGCCCACGTACCCCGTCACTTGTGCCCACGTACCCCGTCACTTGTGCCCACGTATCCCGTCACTTGTGCCCACGTTTCTGGGGGGGTGGGGGGGTGGGGAGGGGGGGGGGATAAGAATAAGCTTGTTTGAGGCGGTCAACACAACCACATCCAGTCAACACATCAGTCCCAACGGGTGAGGAGGAGGGGGGGGGAGGGGGGGGGGGGACAAGAATAACATCCAGTCACCGCCCTGCAACGGGCGGGGGGGAGGGGAGGGGGGGGGGATAAGAATAAGCTTGACGCCCGTCACCCGCCCTGGAAACGGTGAGGGGGGAGGGGGGGGGGGGGGGGCAACACAACCACATCCAGTCAACCACATCCAGTCCCAACGGATGAGGAGGGGGGGAGGGGGGGGGAGGGGGGGGGGGGGGACAACCGCATCCAGTCACCCGCCTGCGGGGGGGGGGGGGGGTTGGGAGGGGGGGGGGGGGGGGGATAAGAATAACCTTGTTTCATGCCACACACACACCAGTCACCCGCCCTGGAAACGGGTGAGGGGAGGGCGGAGGGGGGGCAACACAACCACATCCAGTCAACCACATCCAGTCCTAACGGGTGAGGGAGGGGGGAGGGGGGTGGAGGGGGGGGACAAGAATGAAGCTTATTTGACGCGCTACACAACCGCATCCAGTCACCCGCCCTGCAACGGGGGGAGGGGGGGGGGGGGGGGGGCGGGGGGGGGATAAGAATAAGCTTGTTTGACGCCACACACCACACCCAGTCACCCGCCCTGGAAACGGGTGAGGGGAGGGGAGGGGGGGCAACACAACCACATCCAGTCAACCACATCCAGTCCTAACGGGTGAGGGAGGGGGGAGCCGCAGTGCTTGGGAGGGGGTGGAGGGGGAAGGGGGCGAGGGGGGGCTTGGGCGGGCTGGGCGTCTACAGACATCTGACCCAAGGGGAGCCTTCCACGCAAGGCCTCAGGTCAGTTGTTTCTGGGTCCAGGGTTCGGGTTTGGAGGGGTAAACAAACGACTGTTGTTGCCCGATGCGCCCTGCACGGTCAGCCGGAGTGCTTGGGAGGGGGTGGAGGGGGAAGGGGGAAGGGGGGGGCTGGGTGTTTACAGGCATCTGACCCGAGGGAAGCTTTCCACACAAGGCATCGGGTCAGTTCCTTCTGGGTTCAGGGTTCGGTTTTCGAGGGGCAAAAAACGACTGTTGTTGACCAATGCGCCCTGCACGGTCAGCCGCAGTGCTTGGGAGGGGGTGGAGGGGGAAGGGGGGGAGGGGGGGCTTGGGCGGGCTGGGCGTCTACAGACATCTGACCCAAGGGGGCCTTTCAGGCAAGGCCTCAGGTCAGTTGTTTCTGGGTCCAGGGTTCGGGTTTGGAGGGGCAAAAAAACGACTGTTGTTGCCCGATGCGCCCTGCACGGTCAGTCGGAGTGCTTGGGAGGGGGTGGAGGGGGAAGGGGGAAGGGGGGGGCTGGGTGTTTACAGGCATCTGACCCGAGGGAAGCTTTCCACACAAGGCCTCGGTTCAGTTCCTTCTAAATTCGGGGTTCGGGTTTCGAGGGGCAAAAAAACGACTGTTGTTGACCAATGCGCCCTGCACGGTCAGCCGCAGTGCTTGGGAGGGGGTGGAGGGGGAAGGGGGGGAGGGGGGGCTTGGGCGGGCTGGGCGTCTACAGACATCTGACCCAAGGGGGCCTTCCACGCAAGGCCTCAGGTCAGTTGTTTCTGGGTCCAGGGTTCGGGTTTGGAGGGGCAAAAAAACGACTGTTGTTGCCCGATGCGCCCTGCACGGTCAGCCGGAGTGCTTGGGAGGGGGTGGAGGGGGAAGGGGGAAAGGGGGGGCTGGGTGTTTACAGGCATCTGACCCGAGGGAAGCTTTCCACACAAGGCCTCGGGTCAGTCAGACAGGGGCTGTAGGCGGTAGTCGGCACCCCGAACCCTAGTCATGTGGTAGCCTTCATGTGCGCGAGGAGAGGCTGCCGCTGCGGCGGACATGAAAGGCGTTCAAGGCTTGAGGTTTGTAAGAGCTTGGGGAGGTTTTGGGCTTTCGGGTTTAACAGCATGGGCCTGTAAGGTCTTGGAATTCGGGGCTGGAGGCCTTGGGACTTTAGGGATTAAGAGCTCTGCGGTTTCAGGTTACTTAAGTTGGTCTCGATTCAGGCTTCCAAGCTTAGGTCTCTGGGGGTCTCATGTAATATAGGGTGACATTGATGAGTACATGTTTTGATAGCGATGCTCATGATGTTGGAGCCAGCCCACCCCTGTCGGGAAAATGAAACGGGCAACCTGAGAAAACTGCGTCCACTTGAATGGGGTGACAGGTGGCAGGGGCAGAGAGCCTGCCGGATGTGGCAGGGACGCGACTTTTCAACCGACAAACACCTCATCCTGTGGCCCTGCCATATTTTAAGACCGAAAGGTGGGCACAAGTGACAGGTCTGCGTTTTGGCGGGAGGTGGCCCAAAGTGCGGCCCTGCTGTGATTTGAGGCACGTACGCGGGCACAAGTGACCCGCGTAAGGCGGGCACAACTGACCAGCCTAAAGCGGGCACAAGCGACCGGTCTGCCGGCTCCAGCGCATGGCATCCAGCTTCGGCTCAGCTACCCACCTTCCAGACACGAGCAGGCAGACGAGAGCCCCTGTCAAGAGCAACTGTGTGAGAAACAAGATGAGCAACAAGATCTGCGCGGGCCGCTCACCCTGAGGCCCGTAGTCAAAAGACATAAGCCAAGGAAAAGCCATGGAGTTGCAGCACCATGAAATGACAAGGACCAGGCAACAGGTCGACTTAAGACACCTAGGCCGACGCTGCCTATTGCTCGGCTGGCCCAGCCTTCCACAAACGAATGCAACCAGTCCAACCGGTGTGAGGAACAGGTACGCAAAGGCAAGCACTCCAAAAATCAAAGCTGCAATCAGGGCAACCAGGACAACCATAATGGCAGCAACCAGGCCAACGAGCGCCACAACCGCCGAGATAACCACAGCAGCAGCCCCAGCAGCAGCCACAACAATCAGCAGCACCCAGATGAGACCTCCAACAAGAACCAAACATCCTCGCAGTGGACGCGGCACCTGCACAGAACCAGGGCAACCATGAGAACTGAGCTTTCTTGCATGACGCTTAAGCCTACTCTTGCGAGTGTAATGCGGTCTTCGAGGGCGATACAGGCGATTGCGAACACATCCCTTCCTCCGGCCTTGGCCGAGGTGTACAGGAGACACCTACGCAGCGGTGGCACAATGATTGTGCCATCTGATCTTTCGTCGTCCGCCTTGGGCACCTGCTTCGGGGCAACAATTTTAAGACCCAAAGTTTCAAGCGGCGTTCTGTCATAGTGGGCAAAAGAAACGCAGCCGGGAGAAAGCCAATCAGCCGAAAAGTGTACTCCATGAGATCACAGGCAGGACTGACAGTTTCGGCCTGAGACAACTGCAAACAGTCCTGAGCATGACAGAGCAGCTCTCAAATGCCATATCGAAAAGCCATGAGACTACGGCCCTTCGGGAACCAAGCATGCCCATGTTTTCGACACCTGTTCTGAAATGCCGAGTACAATGGACTCCTCACCTGAGTGCCAAGTGGCCTGGCCTGAGCTGGAGGGGTCCGTTCGGATTCTTGACTGCATGCCTGTGCGGAGGAGGCAAGGAGTCAGTGAGCTGCTGTGAGCGAAACGCCAAAGTAATTTGTAAAACAAGTGTTGGAAGCATTTGGAAGCAGTTTCTGATACCTACACCCCTGCTACCTCTGCACTGTTCCTATTAAGCCATTGGCTTGTGGTAGGGAGGGCTTAGTACGTGAGGGTTCGAGTTGAAGGCTTCGGGACCAATCAGCACCAAACGACAAGTCAGGGCAATGGGCCAGCGCAGCCCAACAGCCGCCGCAACCCGTCCACTTCTTCAGGGAACTGAACGTCAAATCCTAGAAGGCAACCTCAAACTCCAAGACTTCAGACCCCAACCAAAGCCCGCATCCTAAGCCTTCAACTTGAAACTCTGAACCTGAACCAAAAAACGTGAACTCCGAACCCTTCAGCCTTCAGCCCCGCAGCTTCCAGGGATCCCAAATCTCCGTGTGGGTCCAAGTCGATGTCCACCTGGCTTCCAGGTGAATCTGAGGCAGGCTGTGGGGTTAAGGCTTTTGAGTTCAGAGCCCAAGGCCTTGAGACTGACGGATTTGATGCATCTTGCGTGAACCAAAGTGGAACGACTTGTGTCACCGATGGCCTTGCTTCTCCGCATGCAAAAGCAAACAGCGTGCATCGGTCGCAGCCCTCCAAAGATTAATTTTTTTGTATCCTAGGACTTCTGCCACATCGTCCTGCCTGGACCTGGGTCATGCTCCCCTCCTGGCTTTGATCCTGTTGATCGTCCTGACGTGGGGAGCAGTACCGGTGCCAGCAGTGAAGGCTAGCACGAGTAATTCTGGCGATAGCAACAAGAATAGCTATGGCGATCATCACAAAAAGAGGTAGGGAAGCGCACACGAAGATTTATGTTGGGAGCTGTGGCTTGGGCTTAGGGCTCACAGGTTAGGGCAGTGTTTGGGGTCATGGTGTCTGCGTGTTATTTTGAGGCCTAGGGGTCCCTTAGTGTCCATGTTTCTTTCAGCTTGGAGGGTTAGTGAAAGTTATGTTTGTGCAGGGACTGGGGTATTTCGGGTTAGTGTTGGTGTGAATCTTGCTGTAGTTGTTTGTGCTTTCCTTTTCCCGAAAGCATTATTGTGAACGGCTCTTCCACTTCTGCGACTCACTACTAAGTTAGCTACTTTGCCAGCGGGACGCGCCGGCGCGTTTTGCATGGGGCAGGTTCGCATGCAGCTCCTCGTCGAAAATTCGCTGTGTTAGGCTCGAAAGCGTGGCATGTTGCTGTCTACTGTCTCCAGCTGAGCACACGGACATTCGCCTATTGGCCTCATCCAGATCTGCCCCCGCGACCGCCATGTGGTCGTAGAGACCCAGGTGGCAGAGGGCACAAGTTCAAGCCAGCGTCGAGCAAGGCGAGGCAATGAACGTTAAACTTTCTCTTGAAGGCATGGATGGATCAGGCGTGTGGCGCACACAAGGCCCAGGCATTCCGGAACACGAATTACATGATTTGAATGTTGATGGGCCAACCGTGAAGGCTTCCACAGGCAACTCAAACGAAAGAAGGCCATCATGTCTTGGCAAGGCAGAACAGCGCGAATTGCCAAGGCAGCCACAATAGAGGGCATGGCGTCCTTATCAAGCAGCTTCCCAGGATATTTGACCTTGAGGGTCTGAGAGGACTCGAGTCCTTGCGGCGCCCGCGTCATCGCTTTGTAGGGGGAATGCTTGAAAGCAGTGGGTTTTGCCCCTCCATCGACTGGATTCTACTGATCCCGAACTGATCTTTAGTAGGGAAACCATGCGGAAAATCAAATCCAGAGGTAGCAGAACTACCAAACATTAACTTGAAAGTTGCTCTACTCGCGTTTTCATGCCGTGGTTCCCGGCAAGGCCTTGGGTGGCATCAATGTTTCTGCCACTTTTTGAGCTGGCTTTGAATCACTGCGGCACCACTGCTACCACGGCATGCCCAGAGCAGCCTTCAAACCCGCTTGCTGCATATTTCGTTGAACGGCAGCATGGCGTACTTTCCAAGCTTCGTGGGAGGTGCTTATAGTGTGGCAGCGTTGCAGCCTGCTCGACCAGTGCGAGCAATGCCAACCAGCTCTGTCAGAACCGGCTACCAAACCCCAAGCGTTTCGGGTTTAGGGCAAAGTTTAGGGTGTATGGTTTAGGGTGTAGGGTGTAGGTTTAGGGAACGTTTGACTTGATAGCGGGCCTGCGGCTCCTTGCATGGGCCGGCTGTGGAGGCGCGCCCTCAGCCAGGAAGTGAAGGGCCCTTTTGTAAACCCGCGCCCTGAAACCCTATCAGGGCACTTAACAACGTCAAGAGAGAGAGAGAGAGAGAGAGAGTGAGAGAGAGTGAGAGAGAGTGAGAGAGAGTGAGAGAGAGTGAGAGAGAGTGAGAGAGTGAGAGAGAGAGAGAGAACGAGAGAACGAGAGAGAGAGAGAGATAGAGAGAGAGAGAGGGAGAGTGAGAGGGGGGGGGGGGGGAGGGAGAGACGAGAGAGAGAGAAAGACAGAGGTTCCCCTGCTGTAAGTGGCCATGAACAACTAGAGTAGCAGAAGCCTTGCCAACACCCGACCACACAGTTTCCAACCCAAAGACCCAAGCTTGCAACATCCTCTGAGGCCCAGCCAGGCTCCCAACCCTTAGCCTCCTACAGAGGCTCTCGCCCGGATCTGGCGCCGTGACTGTTTTCCTTGGTAGCTGCAGCAAGGTGGACGGCATGGCGCAATGCCAAATCCAAAGTCCCAAGTCCTGCACTTTGTATTTCCTGCAGGCCAAACACTAAGTGAACCCGAAACCCTGTATGCAATACCCACTTCTGCAATCTAGGGGAACCCCGAACACTCCTTGCAGTGTCAAACCCGTGCACTAATGCCCGCGGAGTGTGGTGGAAATATATAAGCTCTTCACCTCAAAGACAAGAACTGCTGTAGCAACTGTAGCTGTAGCTCCTTCAGAGGGCCCTGGATCCCTGAAGTGGTAGCCTACAGCTGCCCTACCATTGCACAAACAAACATGTGGTCTCGTGGTCTCCCAGGCAATACCCCAAAATCGATCCCCATCACTGGGCCCTGCAAGGCTGTGAGCTCGGCTTCTTTGTGCGCTTCGCGGCCTTCGCCTCTCATCAGCCAAGGGTTGGCGTTCAGTCAAAGGGCTTGGGTTCCTGGCTCGAATCCAGGGTTGCGCTGCGTCAGGTGTCAGTCTGTGGTGCGCGCTAGTGTGATAGTCCGACGACGTCAACGACACATTGACAACAGCAACCACAAAAACAACCACCACAACTGCTTCAAGTCCTACTCCTGGTCCCACTCCCAGTCCCACTCCACTCCGACTACACCACCACCACTGCGATCGCGCCATTGCGACGGTCCTAGTGCTTGTAGCCCCAAGCCCCCTTGTCGACAGCACAACACGGCGCAACCATTCACGCAAGCCCCGTGCCTGTGGCCCTTTGCCCCAGGTCACAGCTGAGGCACCTGAACAAAGCACCGGACACAGCTAAGCGGCAGTTTAGGATGTAGGGGCTACAGGAGGAGTGTTTCGGGGTGCCGGGTTTGAGGTCTGAGGTATTCGTATGGTTTAGAGAGTGAGGGGTTGTTGTCTATCTATAGTACGAGTTCTAAGCACAATTGCAAGACAGACCCTGGGTGCTGATTCTACATGTAAGTTATACCAGGACTTCTCTCAACTCTTTGAGAAGCCTTGTACGGGTTTTTTGAGGCCGGGGCGAGATGTCATGCGCTTGAAACCCCGAAGTGTCCACAGTCTGACACGGAAGAATGTGCTTTGATTGGGCTACACATGTTCCAGAGTGGACTTGGACCATGCAATTCTTGATTCCAATTCTGTCCTGGACCTAGCTTCGACTTGCTCATTCCGAACCTTCTTGACATCGTTCCGAGACTCCACCAGAGACCCAGAGCCCGAACGTCCCTAAGCTGCTATGACAAGGTACTATCATAAGGTACTACGGCAACGAGGTACCCTTGGGCACTGTAGTGAGACCTCAAGACCTACATTCGATGCCTACACGGGGCAGCCTCGACACCACAGCCCCTGATATTCCACACATGCTCAGGCCCACGCGAGCCATTTTCCTTGCATACAGACCACAGAAGTGGTGGCATTCGCTGCCCCGTGACATATCATGGACAGTACACTAGACTATGACCTACCGTGCGAAGTAGGATATAACGCAATTGACACCACTGCTGGGATTTGTGACTTAGAATGCCCTACTTCCCAGATTCTTCAAGAATTTTTGGATCAAGCTGCAGCTGCGAAGTGAACTCTCTTGCCCTGAGTTTTGTGGAGGAGGTGGTGCTACTTGGCGGTGGTAGTGGTAGCAGTGGTGGTAGCAACCTTGAACCCTAAGCCCGAAACCCTAAGCCCTAAGGTCATAGGATGGTGGTCGTCGTGCCAGGATGTGACGAGCGACATGCGTAGCAGCAGTAGCAGCCCCAACATAAACCAAAAACCACTCTAATGGGGGTTTACGATATTAGGGGTACCTTCTTGGCGCCCTTGCTATCAGGGGATCCTACTATTTGAGGGTCTAAATTGCGGGTCCCCTATTTTCGTAAACCCCCAAATGCTTTACCGGGGGAGCTACAAGACCTTGTCTCTGATAGCCTAGCACCCCCCCATGAAATCTTACCAGAAATACCAGAGCATACAATACTATGCCAAAAAACGATACAAGGCTGCACAGTACTCTACAATACTATGCCCTACGATACTATACTACAGCACGATACTGTTCCACGAATTGCGCTAACTTTTCCTGCCCTGGCAGGGGGCCAGACTTGTAGTTGGATCTCTTAGCCTTCTCCTGCGATAACCAACAGCGGGTCAGGAATACTTTGCGGCTAAAGGCTTGTGGAACTGGGAGCGGCTGTTGCCGTCATGACCACCTTAAACTGTGTTTTGGGTGCGTAGTTGTCTGTCAGCACTTCAAGGACTTGGTGCAGGACATTCTGGTGGCTTTGGCATCTCGAAGTACTGGGCCTTCATCCTCATGACTCAAAAACGCTTAGTCTTACGTGTCCAGCATTACCAATCCCGAATTGTGGCTAGGCTAGACTTGCACGAAGGCACTCGATAGAGGCATAGTAGGCCACGTCTCCAAAGGAAGGAAGCCTATCCTGAACTCTATTTCGAGCTTAGGCTCCACACACTTCGATCCTACACCCCACATTTTGCAAAGATCTCAGCCCATGATCCCAAGTTCTCATGGCCCAATATACCTAGAACCCTTTTTACTTGGGCAAACCAAGGTATATCCTAAACCTACCCTAAACCCCCTGAAACCCTACATCCCAAATCCCAAAACGCGAGCAGCCTTCCATGCATTGAGGACTTGTGGCTTGCCAGCCTTGCAAAATCACAAGCTCTTCAGGCTTTGGGGTTTAAGACTTAGGGTTTAGGGTTTAAAGAATTGATACACCCTGTGTTGCAACATGCAAACCAGTAGAACAGGTTGGAGTGCAGAAGAAGGCTGCGCAGATCCACGGCTTGGGGGCTTGAGCTTTGTACGGATGAAAGGATCGACTAGAGCTCGGTACCATGGCAAGTCACTGCTCTGAGCAGTAGCAACTGCAGCAAGAGAGAGTAGAAGCATCAGTAAACCAGGCACCAAAAGAAGCACTTGCTCCAGCTAGCCAGTGCCTGCAACACTCTGACACGAGTGCAGCAGCAAAGCCAAGCCAGGGCACTACTTCTTCCTGGTCCCTTGCAGCATCTCCAGAGAGGAACGCCTCGCTGCAGTCTCTAGCATTGAAAACAGATCTGGAATGGAGGATTGGGTTTACGGGATTTAAAAAAACGTGAAATGAACGTAAACAAAACGTCACTCGATGATGTTGAAAATCGCAGAAAACCGTGAAAAAGGTAGAAAAGTCGTGCTTCCAGAAGGAAAACCACGCTTTCCTCTGTAAAACGTAGAAAACGCGTGAGAAAATGTCGACAAATCGTGCTTGCTAAAACGTGAAAAAACAAGGAAAATAAATCGTAATTTTACACCTTGTTTCCACATTTTTTCCGCGTTTTGAACCTGTTTTACACAATGTTAATTACACCTGTTTGCCACGTTTTTTCCACGTTTGTTCCACGTGTTTTCTACATTTCCCGAGAAGCCTACTCACGTTGTTTTTACGTTCTTTTCGCGTTATTTGTCTATCTAACATCCAGCACTCCTCCATTGAATCCGGGTTTGCAACTCTAGCACCATGCAGGGGAAAGAGGACAGACACCCCCGACAGCCTTGGGGCGTGCACTGGGCTATGAAACGAAAGGCCTTGGTCCTGTTCAGTCCTATGGCGGTGCTTATGCTGCTACGAGTTTGTAGTTGCCGATGGCGAAGCAGCAACCATCTGTAACTTACTACACGAACTAGCTTCATAAATTATAGCTGCTACCTCATCGTAACCTTTGAGTTACACGAAACGAATTCAACATAAACCCGCCGGCCGGCACACAAGCCTAGGCCTTGTAGAAACCTTGCCAGAGCCCTCGAAAACCCTAAGGCAACCCCAGCTTAAACCCTAAACCCCAAACCCTACGGCCCTAAACCCTAAACCCTAAACCCTAAACCCTAAACCCTACGGCCCTAAACCCTAAACCCTAAACCCTAAACCCTAAACCCTAAACCCTAAACCCTAAACCCTAAACCCTAAACCCTAAACCCTAAACCCCAAACCCTAAACCCTAAACCCCACACAAGATGCACAAAACCGTCCTCTGAAGACGGTGGCGGCGGCGTCTCGGACTTCTCAGATTCCTTGGAGTGAAGATCTGTTCGCAGACAGTGTGGGAATTCAGGGGTTTAGGGGTCTGAGGCTCTTTAAGACTCACATTCGGATGCGGATATCGGGGTTTAGCTGCCGAAGGCTTGGCGTTTTAGGTTTGCTTGGTGGATCGGGCGATTCCGACCGAAAGTCCTTGAGTCCTTGACCTTCCGGGAAGAGCTTCAGGGCAATTTGAGACAACATGATGTTTTCCGCGTATTGAGGATGTAGAGTGATCAGCAAAGCCTCGAATCAAGCCCTGGATCCTTTTTTGAGGGAGTGTTCTGAAAACACAGATCACCCCATGCCCAAATATTGAAGAAGATATCCTTCCACATCAATCTTCCACCCAGCATCTCAAGTACCCCTGCGACAAGAAAATAGCATCTTCAACTAGAAAGCTGAAGCCTCAAACCTTCGGCAAATGCTACTCGCCTGGTTTTTGGAATGAATTGGGGGCCAGCCCGGCCTCCCAAGTGGCAGCGGGCGTCGGCTCTTCATCTTCAGAGGCCTCGCTCGGGGCGACTTCGGGCTTAGGGCTTAGGGCTTGGGGCTTAGGGTTTAGGGTTTCGGGTTTCTGGGGTTTCTGGGGTTTTAAGGGCTTGAGGGCTTGAGGGTTTAGCTGTTGCAGCTCTTGGCTGTGTTCGGAGCAAGTCAGCGTTTGAGGTAAGATCCAAGGACAGGCGTCAGGCAAGAGCTGCAACATTCGAGGCAGTACGTCAGCAAGGTGAGGAATGTGACGCACGCCTGATGCGCATCCACGCGCAGCACGCTGTGTGGTCGGCAAGTCTTCACTAGGTGCATGCTGCATGGTCACCATCACCGAAAGAATTTTAAATCTCTTGAGTCTACTGGGGAGAGCTTGAGCCTGCCTCTGTTTAGAGGGTGTTCCAAGATGGCGTACTCTCAGCAGCTCGGCACCGTTTGGGCTTGCAGGTTGGAAGCGAAGTTTGTTTGATTGCAATACACACTGCCAGACACTAACACTCGTAAATCAAAAACCTTATCCCCCCGCGCGCTCAGACGAAACCCTCCAAGAGCTTTTGCCCACTTGCCCAACTAGAAGCCGTATCATGCTATCCCACTGGAACCGAAAAAAGAAGAGAGCTGTATCCCAGATGAACACTAGGCAGCCCCCACATGCCTGGTCATCCCATGTCAAAGCTGGCACCTCCTCGGCCTCTCCGAGTTCGCGAGCTTTAATCGCTGCAGAGGGCTTAGGGTGTAGATATTCGAGGCCATCACTTTTGGGGGAAGCAACCTGGCTGTGCATCCCCCACCTGAAAGATAGAACTTAGGATTTAGGTTGTTGGGTTTGGGGCTTAGGGTGGGCCCGCTACAGTTACACAGGCCCATGAGACGTTTTCCGGCTTCATTGTAGTTGAAGTCCCACCTGCCTAGCAAATGGAACGCAAATGTCTGATGGTGCTCAAACACCAGGAAACAAAACCAGCACAAGAGCATATGTGAAAGAAACAAGACCACACCTACTTCTGAGGGCGGCGCCAAAACAAGAACACACATAGCACTCCTACTGGTGAGGGCAGTGTGGCATACAGAGGCGGCACTTGCTGCAGAGGGCAACAAGGCCAGCAAAACGGGCAAGATTGACAGAGAATCTGGCCACTAAGCACAGAAACCCTGGACAACCAACGCCAGCAAATTACTATCGGAGAGACCTAGGTCAGATGCACCAGTTGGTCACTCAGCAAACGTCCATGGGCTCACTAAGGACGGCGTGGGCAGCCAAAGCTGCGCTGGCTGCGGAAACACCCGCGTCACGGGGCTGCTGGCGCCGAGTGACAGCACGGCTGTTGGCCCGGGCAATGAGAATGGCAACGCGCTCGAAAATCTCCTCACAGAGCTGGGCAGGGCAGCCCCCTTCGGCAACAGAGATGGCCTCAGCAATCCCGCGGAGGATGGATGATGCTTCCTTGGTCATGGTGCCTTGAGAGGTGAAGACGACGGGCTGAAACGAAATGCCTTCGGCTTGACAGTGGGCAGCCGTGTCAAGGTGGCGACGCTTCTTTTGAGCGTATGCAGCCGCAGCCCCACCAATCTCACGACAAGAGGTCTGCCAGTGACTAGAACCAAGCGCATTGATGACAGCGAAATCAAGAGCAACTCGCTGCGAGCCGGGCATGCGAGCGCCATCGGGAAGAGAGGCGCGCAGGCAGGATGACGAACAAAGAAGAACGTCGGCAGGTCTTCTGAGGGCATCGTTGCCGGACGGATCTCGGAGAAGACCACCTGCCTCAAGCTGAGGTCTGAGCCGTCCACGCCTGCCTAGCAATCAAGCTCGTGAAGAGCTCGCAAAAGTGCCGGAGTTCACAGAAGGCAGGAGGGAAACACACACCAATCGCAGCAGTGTCTCTTCAACCCGCAAACTCATGTTTAGGTTCTCCTTAAGGTCTCAGTGTTGTGGCCAAGGCGTCAGGGCTTGCAAAAGCACTTGAAATTCACCCTGTCAAGTTACAACGCGACAAGTAATGATCCTTGGGCCAAGCTTGGCTATGCCCTTGAAGCTGCAGTTGCGAAACATTGGCATTTGACGTTTGCATTCCATCCTACTTCCATGCCTCTTGCTCGCCAGGGGCCGACATTCCGGATTGGGCTGCAGAAGATGGGTGTGCACCTTTCAGTATTCGTCCGCATTACCCTGGCGCTCGATCCAACAAATGCTGCGTAGCCGCATATGAAGTGGCGCTTCGTCCGCAACGAGCGTTCAGCACATGCCATTCTTGGAAGCAACAATTGCAGAAGACAGTGCAAGAAACGATGATAACTTGTTTACGTTGCTGATAATGAGCGGGCAGCAACATCAGCAGTTAGCGGATGTGAATTCCACCGAAATTCTGCACTGGTATCGCAAACTGCAAACGATTGACCTCCGCAACCATGAGCCTGTCTAGTGTATACTTTGACATTTGAGATTTCTGTAAACAATCTGAGGAGGGTTCCTGCATCCCAAGATTTGGAAGCAAAACCGCGGAAACATGAGTGCTATGTTTGACAAAAGGGAGTGGTCAACGAGGTTGCTTGCACAGCCTTGCAAGTCCTGTAGATTGGACGCAGAAAAAGACGAAGAACCCGACGTAGTCAAACAAGGCAGTGTGTGCGACTGGAGCCTGCAGGCTGCAGGCCGGAGACTGCCCACACAAGTCGACATCGCAAACGGGGACATGTGGAGAATTGACTGGACGAGGAAACCACAAGAGGAATGACAACGGCAGATCCAAAGCAGACTTGCTGACAGCCACCTGCTAAGTTAGGATGTTTTTCATTGGATGCACCAGGCAGAAGCACGCAAGCAGAAACACATGGGTGTTTCAGACCGGTGTGCCCGTCCGCAACGTCTCCATGGAATAGACAGTGGATGTCCCAGCTTCACGCAGAAACTCAGGCTCAAAAAGATGCAGGCAGACGCTCCACACTTTTCCGCGGATGACTTGAAAGTCCCTCATGTCACCAACAATCAGGTTATTCGGAAGGGTGCGGTACTTGGCAATTGCTTGTGCAGGTGTCGGCGGCACAGAAGCATCTTGGTATAGGCTTTCATATGGAGAGTTTTGTTGGGGGCCGGGGGGGGCGGGGTTTTGCTTAGAGCATTGCCATGTGTGTGTTTGTGTGTGTGTGTGTTGTGTTGCAGTGACTCTTGAGCTTGTATCTTCCACAGCTCCGTCCAGGATCTGCTCACTGGCTGGAAGGGACATTGCAGCACATGTTCGCACCAGGCGAGCACCAGGCGCACGGACAAAAGCGAGTTGCAGCAGTTTGAGAAGAGGGTCTCCGTAAGTAGCATGAAGTCGACCACGGTGAGAGCATCTCTCCTCTCGTCCAGTGAGGGAGGGCAGCCCAAGCTTTCGCGCGCGGGTGCACACCTGGCGACATGTTGAGGCTGTGACATCTTCCGCACGCAGACAGCTGCAGCAAACATTTTTTAAGCAGGAGCTCCGCGCATCTTAGCCGTAAGAATGCAGCACAGGCTCTCTGCAGATGGACCTGATGGCATGCTTGTCATGCCGACTACCACTATAGCTGCCCTCGACGAGAGCGGAAGACGTGACTAAATGCACTGCTGCAACAGAGGCTTTAGCCCAGGGTGTAAAGTAAATTACGCCAATGTAAGGCGGGCTCAGAGCCTAGCAAGCCGCATGCTTGCAGGGAAGAGAAGCTCTGGGCAAAACTGGCTGCGACTTAGCTCGTGGCCGAATTCGGCATACAAGAGCTGCCGGAGGCATCGCAAAGAGCCAGGGATGCTTCGATTGCTTTGACATCTGTTGGCTCACCAAGGGATGTTTGAGTGCCATTTGAGAGGTAGAGCCCTTGGGCCTGACGCATCATCTCTTGCTTGGTCTGGTTGTAGATGGGAAGCTTACTCCCCCAATTCATGAGCTCCCCTACCCATGTCGCTTCGTAGATGGGCTCGGACCCATCTGTCTTGCAGGGCAGACACTCAACCACTGAATCATAATCTGTCAAGACATATGCCATGAGAGATATCCTTCCTGGGTCAGTATGGTTCACAACGGGATTTCGCACGCGATGCACAACATGCTTCATGCGGCCGTTTGACCATCGACTCATCATCTCACCGACGTTCACAACGTAGCCACCTTTGGGTCGGACCACACTGCGCCACTCTACTGACCGCCCTTCGAGCTTGGCGCGCCCATCGACGCCCTCACCAGTCGCAGAATCAACAAGGATTTGCAAGCCTCCACCTGACTCCTCATCACCAGCATCGCTGCTTGTGATCATGGAGAAAAGCGTGCGATCCCAATGTGGCTGAATCCTTGCACGGTCCTCAGCAGGTGCGTGGGTTTGAGGAGGGTAGTGGGCAATAGTCACCGGCCAAATCGGAGATCGAAGCGCCTGCTTCAAGAAGAAGTCGGGCTCAATGCCCAGGGCCACCGCAAAAAGCTCGTACATGACCTTGGAGAGCTCCTCCATGGCGCCATAGTACGCGGCCGTTGCTTCCTGCAGACCCGGAACCTCCTCGGGCCACTCCTGTTGCTCAGGGTGCTTGGCTTCCGAGCTGTAGTGCTCTTGGCCCTCCGGGCATGAGTAGTAGGGATCCGACCAATCGACCTGCACTGAGGTGTTTCGCACCTGAAGCCATTCGTTTAAGATGTTGCCTTCCTCGTCCTCCTGCTGAAGGTGATAGTGCTTTCCACGCGGCGACGTGATGGCTCCGAAGGATCGGGGGGGATATCCCTCGGGGCCATGGAAGTGCTGCTTCCTGGCACGAGGAAGGGAGAAGAAGTCCCGGCTCACCCTGATGGTCCTGTCAATCAGATCTTGGTCAATTCCCGTGTCGACCAGTGTGACCATGCCTTGCAAGGCGAAAGCCCTCTGCAGAGCCTCCACTTGAGCAGCACGCTCGGCCGCTGAACCATCTCGAAACTTGGCGATGGACACCTGCTCAATTTCTGCCACGCTGTCGCCGCTGCCACCGCCGTGCTCGACGGCGCTGGCAACGGACAGCTGGAAGAGCAGCCATGCGGCGCGTGCGCTGGATGAGCGGGTCATGTCAGGCAGCGTGTCGGGGGGGCCGGTCTTGAGCCAAACACTTGCGAGAAGGCATTGCTGCCATTGTGAATCGACCAGCAAGTGTGCAAGGACGGCTGCATGACGGCTTCCAACTGCAAGCAAGCTCCCAAGGCAACTCCGCATGCCCTACTGCCTTCATCTTGTTGCGGTGCCTGCCCATTCCCTCCCCTTGCACCTCGTCACGTCTTCTGACGCTTCTCAAGTTGTTGAACGAGTGCTGCTCCTTTCTGAAGATTCTTCATTGGCAGCGACGGGGCAAGATGCCTCGTCTGTGATTGCGAAAACATGAGCCACACCGACTCGACCAATCCGGACAACAAACTTGTCATAACACGTGGCGCGAGATGCGAAAAGCGATTACTGACAGCAAGTGACGGAAGCGCTCCGTGGGCGAAGCAACGCAGCTGCCCATCCACAGGGAGCAGTTGGAGCGGCGCCACGGCGGGCAGGTGCAGTTTCCGCAGTTGGCTGCGATGTTCACATGCAAAGGCCCGGTGCCGCCAGCGCAATGTCGTCCAAAAGCTTCGCCTGGCAGCGGCAAACGATGTTTTTGACTTCTGCGCAGCCGACTGCATCATGCTCTCCCTGCCGTGTGGTGGAGTGCAGGGCCACCGCGGGCTGCGCAAGCTGCAAGTTCCTGGGGTCACCAATCCCAAGGAAACAAACGCTGCTGTCCAGCTACCGGCTCGTTAAGGGCTTTCGGGTCGAAATGAACCGCAGCTGCGTGGCAACATCATATGTGGCCATCGTTGGTTGCAACCTCCCACAGGTCAACCAGCGTTCAAGTTCAAGTGATGTCCACAAGGTGGCATTACACAAGCTACGACCACCCTCTTCTGTGAGTAAACTTGACCTCTTTGACTTCTCATTTTTGACACTTGCTGTTTCTCGTGACTTGGCATTGTGGTCACTGGTGACGCTTGCCAGACGTCTCAGGGAAGGCGCTGAGGGTCACTTGTGACTGCTCCGGGTTTTGACTCTCCAAACTTCCCATCTGCTTTCAGGGTCACTTGGGGCATGCCCTTTCATCCGCTCTTTTCTTTCCTTTATCCAGGGCTTGGGGCTTTCCACTCCCCATTTCCTTCTGTTTTAGGGGGCCAAGGCGTTCAACCCCTCATCTCCCTTCTAGGCACCTTCCAAGGCTTAAGGCTGTCTCCTTTGAAGGCTTCGGGTTGTCTGCTTTGTGTGCTGTTCAATCCCCGTGGCCTTTTTCGGGCTTAAGGCTTAAGGCCTCTCTGTTGGGTTTAGGGCTCCTGCATTTTTTCTTTTCAGTTTAGGCTGTCGCCTGAGTGGCCAACATCATGGCGACGAAATGAAGGCGGATGAGTTGAAGCTAACAACAAGCTTCAAGCGGCCATCCGGCGATAGCTACCCGCACCGCTTCCCTTCATGTTCATTCACAAACAATCGCTCGGCGCTACATGCTGCGCACCCCAGATGTCCTCGCGGGCAGCTATCTACACAAGGGTCCCTTTTGGGGTTCCTTTTTATGATACAGTACCTTATGCTTGGGGTGCCCCTATATATGGAGCCATAATTTCAAGAACTGCCCACGTGTCCGACCGACTCTCCGCACCTTCTGGCGCGGAACTCCTCGGCCAGCGCTAGAGCCCGGACCACCGCGCCCCCGCGCAGAAGGGCCGCTAAGAGGCTGTTGCACGCCACCTGAGCTGAGGGTTCAAGGATTCAGGTCTGCGTGGGGTGGGTAGATTGTTGGGCCTTGGGGTTGTCCAGGGGCTTGGGGTGTCAAGGCAAGAGATGAGGACTGTATGATGGAAAGAGGCCTCTGATAAGCATTTTTGATACAAAGGCCTCTTTAAACAACCAAATAAAACAGCTTTAAAGCCTGCTGCATCCTCATGTGTTTTCGTAGTCTTTCTTTCTGGCTGCTCATCACTTCTCACGAACTCCATTAACAAGATGATTGATTGGAGTTGTCTAGTGGTGCTTAATCTTTCATGTTTTCTCAAAAAGGCCCTAAGTCCCAAATACAAGATCCAGGAATTTCGGGCCATTGACGTGTTCCTGTGTCTGTCTCTCCCTGGGTTTGAATAATGCCATAGAATGCACCCGTCGACGTCGACACCCTCAATGACTTTGGTGCCCAGAAGCGATGTGCAGCTGCGAAGATGCCACCACCAAATCCTGGCGTAAAGTGGAGGAAGGCATGGAGCTGAAGATTTCTCAGGAGAGAGGATGTGGGATACTGAAGCTCGCAACGTGGCCTGCAGTAGCTGCATCGCGGGTCTCCACCGCCTCGCACTTCTTCACGCAGAGGACTTGCAGCATGTAGCTTGAAAATGTGACCCGTCACGGGCAACCAGCCATAAGCGCTGCTACGATTCACTGACAATGAACGATGCGCTTTCTGTTGTTGTCCCTTCTACAAGCCACTGCGACACCAGAGCCCGACGAAGCAGTATGCATGCATGCGTCTGATCAATCCAGACCTGCGCGCTGCATACGCTGCCGCAGCTGCACTCGTTGTTGCCGGTTGCAGATCCTGCGTTCATGAGCATAGCAATATGCAATAATTAATACCAAAGGATCTGAGCAATCAAAAAAGTCAAGACAGTGAAAATAACAGTCTTGTAGTCATGCTCATCACGACAATCATAACCATAAGGTTTTTCGGGATGGCATATGGAACCCCTGCCTGACCGTGATGCCCCAGCTCGCTGACTGTTGAAAGGGCCCACGGCCACGCCTCTCCCGAGCGATGCAAAGAGAGCACTCCCTTTGGGGCAAAGCTCTGAATGATTGCAAAGTTTCACTCTACTTTGACAAAGGTTATTCTCAGAGAACTTGGGGAACACAAACAAACGCACGCACCGTGTCGCGGGCCTGCGCCGCAGCAAATGCCGAAGAAAGGCAGCTCCTGTGTAAATCGCTCTCTGTCTGTGTGTGTGTGTGTGTGTTTGGTTTTGTTTGCGTGTCCGACGGTGTTGCCCTGAGATGAGACTGCTCAAGACAGTCCAGGTCACGGCGTTGGGCTGGAGCGCCAGAAGCTTCATCTCCTCACTGGTTTCATGACAAAGCAAGCTCCCACTTGCTGCTCCACATTGCTCGACAAGTTCCGGACAAGATGCTTTCAGCGTGAATTGCTTGAAAGAGTCGAGCTGGCGTTTGCACGAGGTATGATGGACGTGTCCTGGTGCAAGTGTAGAGCCAGCTGCCACTGCAGCTCCTGACCGCAAGCGCTCATACCTCATTGCAAGTGCTGTTGCAGCTGCTTTTGCAGTTGACTTCGTGAACCGCTGCCTTGCGTGGAGGTCGCGGGACATCCAAGATACTCAACTCTCAGGCAGGGGCTAAGGGGGCTAAACCCTAAACCCTCAACCCCTAAACCCTCAACCCTAAACCCTAAACCCTAAGCTCTGTTTCTCGGAGGAAGGGAGGCTGTGCCATTTACGGACTCCGAGGATGCTGCAGGCTCCATAAGCAACGACATCCTGAGCTGCATGCTTCTAGATGCACCGTGCTTGCAGCAAAACAAGAACTCCCTACATTTCGCCACCTCACGATTGAACTGCAGCAAATAAACAAAGGAAGGGCACAGCTGGCACGCCTACCATACTCAGAGAAACGCTGCACGAATGCCCACTGTGCCCTGTGTGCTCCACCAGCCCAGCTCCATCTTATCACAGTGCATATCTCGACATGCACCCAACTAAAGCCTCCCTTACACCACCAACCTGAACCATCCCTTCAAAAAAAAATGCCATGCTTACATGCCCCCGAAAACACCCAACGTCTGAAGGTAGCACATTTCGCAGAGCGTCAGCAAGGCTGCCACAGCGCTGGAGCAAGGCCACTGCCTTCTGCCACGCCTCGGGGCTGCCTGGCGAGCTGCGGACCGATTTTGGGGTTTAGGGTTGGGTTTGGGTTTGGGCGCTGAAAAATGTGAGGAGGTTTAAGGCTATCAGGGCTTCCGGGTTCATTGGGCTCGGGAGGATAGTTCAGGGTAGTGCAGGGCTCCTCCACTGCTAGGGCCACCAAAAAAGAAGCCTAAGTCCCCGCGTTCCACAAAGCCCTGGACCCTGGACAAGGCTGCTCCACCGCACGACACTCAATCAGCCTTTTAGATTGGAGCATTTCAAAAATTTCTTGCGCGCCATAAAGCAAACACGTTCAAGATAAGCGTGGGTGCAGAGACGCGAGCTTTGGGGGGAGGACGGGGAGAAGCTCCAAAAGTACTCTGCCAAGGCCTTGCAATACAACCCTGTGGAGCCTCCCTGCTCCCGCCTTGCAAAGCTGCCATGCAACTGCTCAGGGCGACCACATCCTTTGCAGATCAGAAAGGCAAAATCGTGTGCTGCTACCTTGTTGCCCTAAACCCCAAACCCTAAACCCTCAACCCTCAACCCTAAACCCTTTGTTCAGTCAGTGTCGTTGCCGAGAGCGGGCCCCGCAAAACTTGGTTTCAGAGCCTGTCGTGGAACTCTGGGCTCCAAGCGGGGCTGTCGCCAAGGAGCGCCAGCGCAGCTGCACAGGGCAAGAAAGGGCATTTAGTGAACCTAACTTCAGCTGCTACCAATTCCAGTGGCAGCGCAGGAACCCACACTGATCTGATGTCAAGGCTTTACTGGTAAGGACTGACAGAGCGTACAGCCAGAAGGCGAAACTCACAGCCGCTTGTCACTTGAACAAGGCACCCTCGAGCGACAAGTTACGCTCTGTAAGTTCGGCTAGAAGGGGGATCTACACAGGGTTTAGGGTTTAGGGCTTAGGGTTTAGGGTTTAGGGTTTAGGGTTTAGGGTTTAGGGTTCAGGGTTCAGGGTTTAGGGTCACAAGTTCGAGGCTCTCGCGCTACTTGCGTGCTGCTACTACCTGAAGCCATGAGCAAGCATCGACAGCCCGACAGTCACCTAGAATCCACCCTCTGCCATTCTCGTAGGCAAAAACTGCCCGATAAGGTTGTTCTTCATTGGCCCTATATGTAGGGAACTTAGAGAAGGACCATCAAGTATTGCCGCCGGTCCGATCCTTCCCACTGTTGCCCTTCTGCCAGCGCGGCGATGGCTACATTGCGGAGGGGACCTAGGACGCTGTGTTCATTGGTTTTCAGGAAGCCTTAATTACAGTCATTTCTCAAAAATATGGTCCATTTATGTCCATTTTGGGGCCCTCTTATTTAGGGAACCCAAAAGGGGCCAAAATTTGGAGAACTGACCAGAGAGAAGTGACGGAGACTGGCTTCACAAATGTGATGAAATCCGAGACTCTTTCGCTCTGCCAGACAAGTGCTGACAAGCTTCCGTGGAGTGGGATTTCCGGCACCAGCCTGGGCACATGTGACCCTGAAGGTAACTTTTGGTAAGTTCACATTGGCTTTCATGGCAGGGTATATCCTGTCCACATCTTCCACTCAGTGGCTCTGGCTTTCTGGAAGTACTGAGTCAAGCAACTGCAGTGCGTGCTCCCAACGCTGCGCAGCACTGGCAGCAAGGCTCCACGAGACGTCGCTGAGCTGCCTGTGGATGCCGTGCTAGGGAGCGGTGAAAATGGTAGCGCAGTAAAGATCCGAAGCTTTTGTGCTCTTCTTGCATTCTGTGCATTTTGTGAGACTATGTGAGACTCCTTGATCTCCTTTGGCACTAAGGGGTGGCTGAGGCCCCGAGCAAGCCAGCAGCAGGAGCTTGGCAGAGGAGCATTGCCAGCGCCTCCGGCCACCTCCACATGTCATATGACCAGCGCAGGGCGCCGCACTGAGGGACTGGGAGGAAAGCTAGTGCAGGGATGTCAGGCATCGACAAGTATCATTGTGTACTGAAGCCAGTAGTACCCAGCACAGTCTTCCTGAAGCATGCCCCTAGTACCCAGGACAGTATTCCTGAAGCATGCCCCAGCAGGCCAAGCATGGGGCTCGGATTCAAGCTTCGGGCGTATAAGCCTTGTTGAAGGACGGCCTTTCTGGTGTTTCTGGGGGGCAATTCGTGCGAACCCTGCAGCTCTCGCTTCCGGCTCAGGACTCCCAATGGCAGAAGCCTCCACAGAGAATCCCACAAAATCTCATCGAGAATGCCTAGAGAACCCCACTGATTCCATGGAGCGATACCCGCACCATCAAGGGGCAATCTCGAGAAGCATCTCAGAAAATTGGATCGGTACTTAGCACAGTCAGTATGTGATATTCGGCATTCTTGCCCCAAGTTTGGTAAACCCTAAACCCTAAACCCTAAACCCTAAACCCTAAACCCTAAACCCTAAACCCTAAACCCTAAACCCTAAACCCTAAACCCAGCTCCGCGCGAAGGGGCCCACCTGACTCTCGCAGCGACCTGCGCTGCCGAGTTCCAGGCCACGAGGTCGGCGCGCACACTCCGCAGCCTCGGACCGGAGGGGAGGGCGACTCAGGGTTTAGGGTTTAGGGTTTAGGGTTTGGGGTTTGGGGTTTGGGGTTTGGGGTTTGGGGTTTGGGGTTTGGGGTTTAGGGTTTAGCATTTGGGGTTTGGCGTTTTGGGGTTTGGGGTTTGGGGTTTAGGGTTTAGCGTTTGGGGTTTAGCGTTTTGGGGTTTGGGGTTTAGGGTTTAGGGGGTTTAGCAGGGAACTAAGCCGTCCGTGTAAAGGCATTCTGTCGGCCTTCTGGAAACACACCTTTGCTGTGTCCTGTCCTGCTTGAATTTGATGAACCCATTGGCACGGGTATGTAAGATTCAGAGTGCTCACTGACGCGAAAGGCTCCTGGCAAGAAGGGGCCCCAGTTCAGAAAGCCCGAATCAAAGTCGACCAAATTGCGCTCGATGCGTCTGATTGAGCAGCGGGCATCTATTTTCGAGCACGCGGAATGGCACTCTGCTTGTGAGACATGGCAGGACGACCCCGGCACGTTTATTCGTAACCTATTGGGGATTTTGGGTTTGGAGCCATTGTTTGAGGCGCCTTAGGCCTCTGTTCAGCGGCGATTACCGCTGAGACTAAGCCACTAAGCCTAAACAAGTCGAAGGTTGCGAACACTCGAAGTCACTGTGTCGCAACCCTGAGCGAATAATATGTACTAATGATTCTGAGGACCGATGGGGAAGCAGTCCTCTGGATCACTAAATGGCCTCAGCTCGGGCAATGATCCATGTTCTTGACAAGTGGGATTGGGAAGTCTTTCGGCAGTCCACGGAAAGCACTGCGCTGCCCTAATTTCCGTCCAGCTTGCGGGCAAGGGGGATTGAACATCTTCTCGAACCAGGTATCACAATGAGGCCGCAGATCCTCAGCACTTCGCAAAGGCAATGCACATGTGGAGACGTTGCGTTACATCTCTGATCGTTAAGGGTTCAGTTAGCTGCAGAGATGCTCATGTGATTTCAACGAAGTGGCGTGGGGAAAATTGGGCAGAACTTGCTGGATCTCGCTTGTGTAGACATAAGCGAAGACCTTGGAAAAAGCAGCAATGCACTGTGCTGTTTGGCACGCTACGCTCTCTAGACCGAGATCGGCCACTTAGAAGCCCTTGGGTGGAAAGCTCAATGGCAAGCAGTAGAAGAGAATGAACAAACCATCCAAGGAATCGGCATGTGTGTAGGTGTACAGTATAAACCTCGTCGAGCAGGCACCCTACTCAGGCCCTACTCATTTACTACACGAGACACGAGGCTTTGCAACAAGTCTGGCGCGGCTTGCTGTTTGGGGGATGGGTACAGTGCCACTCACGTTTGCAGCCTGGCGGCGGCAACCGACAGCAAGATCAGCCAGTAGGTCATGATCGTGCGGAAGTTCTTGTTCTCTCTCTCTGCGGGCGACTCATCCTGATGCAACAGAAGGCATGCAGGAGTTGAAAGTCCCAGCCAGTGCATCGGGTTATCGTTTCGTCGGGCTTATCAACCTGTCGGGTAACCTTGTCCTTTGCAAGGAAGGCCAAGACCGTCTGCTCAACGTGTCGCCTGCCAATGTGCCAGGTAAGGGAGGTCTTCGCAGATTCCTTGACGTAAGTCCTTCTGCTCAGGCCTGGTTGAAGCGGGCGTGAATGCTTCGTACATCAAGTTGTCGATGGAGATGATCTGTTGCACACGGAAAAAAGTGAAGTATGTGGGAGTCATGGGTAACAAAATGCAAAAGCATCTTCAACCATGGTGTTGACGGCATTGACTTAACGGATCGGCCAAGCGGCAGCTTCCAGGGCAAGGGCATTCAAGATGACGTCTGCCATGGACTGAGTCGCAACCAGAAAGCGCATGCCACAGTAAAGTAACGCCATTGCCACGAGCACTTTCCTCAGCTGCAAAGGATGAGGACCCAAAGAGCCCAATGCCCCTTGAATAAGGAATATACCCTTAAATCATACCAAGGATCCCTGTATAAATTAAGGTATCTTCCTTGACTAAGGGGTATTGGGCTCTCTGGGGACATCTGCGGTATGGCAGGAATGTGAGGCTCGCATTCTCAATGCTTCCAGGCAGTGCGAGCATCGGCAGCGTGACAGTAATCAGGAGGTTCAGTCGAATCGCATGGCCCACAGAGTGCACCTGGAAGTGCAGACTTAAAATTTGCTCTAGTACTCCATGTACTTTACAGACTCTATACATACGTGCTATAGACCATACTCACTGTATGTCTGCCATGCTCTACCTGTTCACCTTACCTGTTTGTTTGTCTTGGCCCGCACCTTGATGGTCTCGATCTCCTCCATGTCATTCCTTTCAAGCTTCCTTTGATCTGGAGTGCAGAAGACACAATGGCAAGGGCTAGAAAGGCCAGAAAGGAGAGCTGCAGAAATCTCAGCACATCAGGCCCCCGAACTGCTCCTGCACTACTCCACCAAGGATCATTCCTGCTGCTGGAGACTCGCCGGCAGGCAGAGTCTCGAGGGCACACCTCACCGACTCACCGACGGAGCTGTGCGGGGCTACATCGAGAAAGGAACTTGACTTGCATCTCCACGAACGGGCACTAGCTGCCTTCACTCACTCAGTGCGCAAGGCAGAGACATGCTTTCCACAGATGAGTGGCTTGGCAAACGAAGCCGTTTCAATTCACATGGCCACATGGTCAAAGAGGCTTTCATTTCGCCAAGGCACAGTGTCCTCGTGAGCTTGATGCTGTCGTGAATTTCGCTTACCATCCTCAAGCGTTGAACACTCAGATCAGGGGCTATCCCAGCATAGCCGAGACGCGCCTTGCACACCAGAGGAAGGTGATGGCAGTCGCGAATCGCGCACGCGTCACCGGCATGTTGCAAAGCTCCTAGGATGAGAGAGCGCAGCCTGGGGAGTCTTCTAGGGAGTCGAGGGTTCCACGGTAAACTCACCGCTTGGGAACATCTCCATCATGTGTCCGAGCCAAAGGGCCATGTAGGGGCCAGTCCACACCTTCCACTTGTCTTCCAGAAAGTTCCCTTCCTTGTCGAAGATCTCGCGATGATATTGAGCATAGTTCTCCTGGAGGTCTGAGTTAAGCAAAGGTGCCGAAGACATGTGAAAGTCTTGACGGTCTTGATGGAGCGCCCCTTGCTTTTTACTTATTCTTCGCAGTCAGAACAAGCTATTGAAAAGCTTCGCTCCGCAAAGCGAGAACTGACAGTGGTTTGATTCGAAGCATCTCTCCTCTTGGGGTATTAAGGGTTTTGCGTGGGCTTTGGGCTGCATGCCCACCCGTCACTACGTGCCTCCAACGATGTGACCAATAAGCACATCTCGACAGAAACGAGACTCTGGAGACATTCCAAGCTACGTAGTTTTTGCTTCATTCTGACAAAGCAAACGGTTTGCCCAAAACGTTGGCAAGGCCTCACTCAAAAACTACCATCTGGAGTGAGAGGGCCCCCCCCCCCAGTATGTCCCAATCATGGCCAGTTCTAGACTGAGACTCCACGTGCAATGGCGTGTCAGATGTTTTCTCAAGAACGTCATTTCGGGAAACAGCCAGCAGAACTGCCACACCCGCCTGCGACTGGTGAATGGCTCCTCAGAAAGCTCAAGGCGAGGCTAAGCGCATTGGCCATAGGGCCCCTTTCAGGGCCGAAAAGGCTTGAAGTCAAGGCCTCACTCGGTCTGAGGCCGCAACCATCGACGAGGTAGTGGTTGACTTCGTACAGAAGCCTGCTTCACGAGGTTGCACAGGGAGTCAAGGACTAAACTAAACCGCCTTCAGTAGACTCTGTAGACCAAGTGCCGGTCCAAGCTGCATCAACTGAAGCCACACATTTGTTACAGCGGCAACGAAGCAAAAGGCTAGCCGTGCGCCGGAGAGCCTTTGGCCAAGTGCCAGGGCATTGCATTGCGGCTCACGTTCAGGATTTAGGGTTTAGGCTCTGGTGCGATCACAAATCCTGAAACAACATATGCTCCCACTCAGCACCTGTGCAACACTGCGGTGCCGCGCCTATCGAGCTGTGATGGGTTCAACAGCTTGGGAAGATCTTGTATCACCTGCAGGAAGCCAACTGTCTCTTCGGCCTGTCTCATCTACATGCATGTGATCAAGCTCACATAGTTTTGTGCTCGGCAGCCGGCAACCGTGATCGTCATTCCATAGATGTCAGGCGGAACTGAGACACATTGCACCTCCATCCGAGCGCTGTTGCAACTTGTCACAATGTTCAACAGCCCGCACAACCAGATGTGGGTTTCGTCACCAACAGACACGATTGGCAGACAACTTTGCAAGGGTGCCTTTCCCACTTCGGCTGACTCCAGGATTGCATATTTCGCATCTTTTTGCATCTGTCTCATCCATTGGCGCACCCGCCAGGACATGGACTGGGGGCCTGCCCCTCCCTGCTGTCAACTGACGCGTCAATTGGTGTGTGCTTGTTTTGGGAGTGTGATGCCATGATGTAGCTTTTGGCAGCTATTTCGGTTGCTAAGCGGAGCTCATCCTGAGGCTAGCGATATATGGTGAGAGACGTATGCATGCAAGATCTGCCAGATGGAGCCCATTCCATGACAGGCGACATGCCCATGGCTCGCATCCAGCAGTTCTAGGGACACCAGCACCACGCAACCCTCTTAGAAGACGCATTCAACCCACGGCTGGCCCCATCTGACGTCAGGCGTACCCACACCCGAGGCGTCGTCGTGGATCAGAGAGGTCAGAACATTTACGGAGACAAGATCAACGCCTGTCGCTAACCTCATCTCGGCCGGCGACCGCATCTCGTGCCACAGCTCGAAGGCCTCAGAGACTTCACCTTCATCCTCTGGGTTCTCTGGGTTCTCTTGGCCCTCAGCTTCTGTGGGTCGAGCCTCCAGCCAGCGGGACTGGCGCCCCGTGCAGTCGAGCACAATTGCATACTCCTCACCCGTTGGGCTCAGGAGCTGCGATTGAACTTCATGAAAAATTTTCACACATTGAAAACACTGAGCGGGTCTTGGTACGTGCTCCTTGGCACCTCAGCGCACGGCACGTGAAGGCCGAGAAAGCTGCCGGAAGCCGTAGCCGTGCACTACGATCCTTTACCTCAAATTTGCTTGCTGCTGAGCATGCGGCCCGAGATCCAAGAGTTCCCCCGAAGTGTTGCTAACGCCGACTCAACCTCCTGCATGGGCATTTAGGCTGTGGCCTTCACCATGCTGTGACCCACAATCCCGGTCTGTCCTTTGAAGAAGCACTACGATCTCGAAGCCGTGCCAACAGCAACGCCTCTTCAGACGGACGTGTACATGGAAGCTCTGCGAGGCTGCACGTCTAGCTTGGTCACAAAATACATTCAGGAGCTTTGAAATCTGAGATGTGTTGAAATTAACACCCACTCCCCCGGCTCTGTCAAGAGCCCTGCAGCTTCGCACCTAAGGCAAAGCTTCCATGGGCATCCCGCCTTGAGATTGCGCTTCCCACGCCGCGGCGACGAAGATCTGAAGGAAAAGGGATATAAAGTCATCACATCCACACACACACACACTTCAAGTCTCGGGTGCCGCCTTGTCTGCATGACTGTCGGACAAAATCGGGTTACTATTGAGCAGGGGCCTGGATGCTTGGCATCCTTGCGCCATGGAGAAGCTGGGTTTAAGTTTGGGATGGCTTGCGGGTGATGTGTTCAACTTTGTTTTGCATCTTTGGGTGTGTGCAGTTTAGGTCTGTCTGGAGGACCTCATCTCCCTCTCCCCTTGCAAGCTCTTGATCAGGCAAGCTGGGGGCTTGATGCTGCGGCGGGTCCGGCTTATGTGAGTACCCTGACAGAGACAGAGAGGCACTCCCACTCCATTCAAAATCAAGTGCTGAGGATCTGAGATCTGTCACACCAGTTCCAGTGCGTGCTGTCGGTGCTCAACATCACATGCCTTTTCAACGTCTGCAAGCTACTTGTCTCGAGGAGGCTACTGTGGTGGACGGGGATCGAGTGCAACATTATGCTACTGGAGAAGGGGCAGGTTGGGGGTCTGGTAGCCAAGGTGCTCATGACTGTCAGTAAGTGCACACGTCGCATCGCTTCGGCAACGGCACGCATCGTGCGTTTGCACCTTGCTAGCGCTGCGGTGAGCACTCGTGCCTTAAAGCAAGGTGCTGCAAGGCTGCGAATGTCTCATCAAGCCCGTAACGGCCATAACCATGTGTATATATATATGTAGAAACAGAGAGAGATATGTATGTATACATACGTATACACATGTGCTACCATGTGCACATATATACTACCATATGTGAAAATGCGTATACATAACTATGTATGTCTTGATGCTTGTAGTGCTAGTATGTTGCATTATTCTATTGGTTGTATACAACTTGAGAACTCTCCTTTGCACAGCCATTGCAAGAGCAATATGGAACGGTCCAGTCAGACACCTCACAGGGCTCTCTTGAGGAATCTCGGGAAGCAGCGTTGAGTAGGCTGGCCCGTCTCTACTGCACCCTCAGCTCTTTTCAGAGCCATCGTCGTCATCTATATCGCTGTCCTGGCGGCATCGATCTTCAGGTGGGAGGGCGGGTGGTTTGGTTGAGCCTTCCCTCGTACAGAAAAGTCTCTGGAATCCAAAGGCTAAGTAAGCCCTAATCGAAGTTACGAGTAGGCGCTGCTCAAGAATAACGTCAAGCATGTGCTAGTTGTGTCAGTCCCCACTCCCTTCCGATCCCCATCCATGGTGCCAGGCAGAGACCAGGCGGGCATGTCTTAAGGGAATGACAAGCCACCTCCGCCAGCCACCCCTTCTCTCTCTCTCTCTCTCTCTGCCAGCCCCAAGCTCCAAAACCCAAAACCCAAAACCCAAAACCCGAAACCCGAAACCCGAAACCCGAAACCCTAAACCCTAAACCCTAAACCCTAAACCCCAAACCCAATCCTTCCACCAGAGAGGGGGTCTCTTGAAGAGTCTCTTGGCTCCTCGATTTCACTGCCGGTATCACCTCCAGAGCCTGCAGGTGGTGCCGGCTTCCTGGTGGGTTGGCGGTTGGCTTCAGGGATTTAGGGTTTAGGGTTTGGGGTTTAGGGCTTAGGGTTTTGGGTTTTGGGTTTAGGGCATTTTCTTCAAGGGGTTTCGGGCTTAGGGGGTTTTACGAGTTTAGGGTTTTTGGGTTTCGGGTTTAGGGGTTTTACGAGGGTCTTAGGTGGAATCCTTTGGCCTTCCAGGCCTGTTTGAAGGTTCATGGCTAGAAGCATGGGTAGTCAAAAGAAAGAAATACGACAGCCCCCCATAACCCCCAGCCAGGAACGACCAGGGAGCTCCCGTGATACGTCGGCTCATAAGCCAAGTAAAGTCAAACCTGGTGGGGGGTTTAGGGTTTAGGGTTTAGGGTTTAGGGTTTAGGGTTTAGGGTTTAAGGTTTAAGGGTTAAGGGTTAAGGGTTAAGGGTTAAGGGTTAAGGGTTAAGGGTTTAGGGTTTAGGGTTTAGGGTTTAGGGTTTAGGGTTTAGGGTTTAGGGTTTAGGGTTTAGGGTTTAGGGTTTAGGGTTTAGGGTTTAGGGTTTAGGCCCTGAAAAGAATGCCGGGCCGGCCTAGCTTGGTTGGATTCCTGGAATCCTCTGGCTTCTGGATTAAGAGGCCCTTGACGCATTTCACCATGTTTTAGAGGAGCAAACAAAACCTTCCAACAGACAGTTGCAAACTGTCATGCACCCGAAACCTCACAGCAAACCACTTCAATTTTTGCAGGGAATAGAATATTTACGAAAACTTTCCGCTATGGCGGAATCGGGTGAGTTAGGGATCCCTTCCCCTGAGTTGCGGCATGCGCATGGATGACGTGCCGCTGCCACTCACACTCTGAAACGGGCCAGCTGCGCTTGCAGTAAAAGTAAAGCCCGGCTCCAATGATGGCAATGCCAAAGGGGGACATGACACCTCTCAACTCGACACACGGTCACTGGAAGTGGCCCCAAGGCATGGCAAGTGAAGGGGTCAAAGCACGGACCCCTCGAAGGGACCCTTAATCTTACTCCCCTTATATGATCCCCATTTGTACCTTTATAGTCCCTATATACCCAAGTCGCCCCGAATAACCCCCAAATAACCCCTAAGGTCCCTTAGAAGGGTCCCTGCTTTAGTCCCTTGAGCAAGGCTCCCCTGACCTGCCATAAGCGCCGCTTTTGAACCGGAAGATGGGCTCCTTGGATGAGTTTACAGGCAAGAAGCTTGCCGCTAGCAGCACTGGCACAGGAAAGTTGCAAGAAAGATCGTGGTCACGACAGTGGTACAGTGGAGCTGACATTTTCGCGCGATGATAGTTGCTACAAATCTCAGAAATTAAGAGCTCTTGTAGGCAAGAAGGGGAAGAACATGGCCACAATTGGCAGTCTCCCTGCGGCTAAAGCTCTGCGTATGCGGCGCCCCCTGGGCCCCTGGAGCACCTTGATAACCTCTCAAGTTGGTTTCAGGTTCGGGGCTCAGGCTGCTGCACGGTTTACCCTGCCTGGCTGCCCAGGCTGCCCCTGGTAGTATCCTTGCCAGGCATGGGCAGCGCACCAGAAGTTTTGCTGTTCGACAGAGAAAGGCCATCATGGTTTGGCCTTGCTGGTTCGGTGGGTAGCCGCCCTGCTGGTAGCCCCCCTGCTGCTGGTAGCCCTGCTGCTGGTAGCCTCATGTCAAAAGAGTCATGAAATGTCTCTGACACAAAGAGCTGCTTAAAAGTCACATATAGCTCCACGCTCGGCATACTAGGCAAGCGGCCCTGCTGCTGATAGCCGCCCTGCGGTGGCGGGCCCTGGCCCTGTTGGAAGTTTTGCTGCTGCTGTCCCTGGTATTGGCCTCATGTGGAGAAAGCATAGAGCTCTGTTGAGAGAGAGAGAGAGAGAGAGTTTGTCCAAAAACATATGTGCAAAGAGCACTCGTTATCGATATTTGCAGAGCACGAGACAGCACACCATGCGCGCACCACGTTGCGAGCCTTGCTGCGGAGGCGGTTGCTGCTGCCAGCCTTGCTGTGGTGGCGGCTGTTGCTGGAATTGCTGTTGCTGCTGCTGTGGAGGCGGCTGCTGCTGATAGCCTGCAAGGCCAATGAAAGCAAGTTGGGTGCATGTTTGCAAATGTGAGGACCTTGGAAAGAAGAAGGCGACTCGTGACTGCCCAGGAAGGCGGTGCCTCAGCATTCAGACTCACCCATCGCACCAAAACTTGCATTCTTCCTGGACCAACACTCCAAAAGCGCAAGACGAGCTTCTCCCAGGCGACTTCCCAAGCACGACAAGCGCCATCCCACGTGCAGAGCCAAGCACGCTTTGTGCCGACTTTCCCCACGCCCCCTGGGTCTTTTGAGCCGCTGGCCGATGTCACCTCGTCGTGAAGGCACAGCCCGGCTGCCGCAGGCTGGGACCAGGCCTCTCAGCGAAGCCAAGTCAGCAAGCGGAGGAAGTTGTGGCTGCACGGAGGCAGGCCGTGCAGTTTTCCACGCTTCTGTCTTTAGTGTCTCGTCCATTTCTGGCTGCTTTGTGCAGAAGAATCGTCTTTGCTCTTTGCGCAGGAGATGCTGTAAAGGCCAGAGCAGTCTCTATAGCAGCTAGCCAAACTCTTGGGGCATCTTCCTCGAGGGATTTCGGTCGTGTGCGAGCCTCATCGTAATGAACTTTAATTTGGGACCGTCTTCTCCGTTCTTTGGGCACCGCTTCTTTCCAAGGTCGGGGTCAGACAAAATGACCCTATTCCTGATCTGGCAGGTCCGATATGCCACATGTGTGCACACAGTGCACACAGTGCCTGCATCATCGTTGCCAAGCCAGTCTTGAGCGCTTCGGCGCCTCGTGCATGCTACATAGATCCTGCTTCGCAGAAGCACACATGGGCACGGTGCCGAACGGCCGAAGCAGAGGAAGCCACTACCAAAACCGACATAAGCCGGACGTCAGACATGAACACTCCTCGATTCAACGGCTTCTGGAGCCCGGCCTGCGGAGCAGCGCGGCTACCGCCTCCGAGGCGGTGCGTGCCTGGCCAAAAGTGAGAAGATGCTGCCAACTCTGGGCCTCAGACATTCCTCAAGGGTTTAGACAGCTTGGGAAGGCTTCACTCCACCACGAGTGAGCCGAAGGACAGTAGGTGAGCCATAGTAACAATATCGACTATGAACAACTACTTCAATTGCACGGCCTCATCCAGCGCTGCAAGGGACGTCGCATGGAAACTCCTCAGCCTGAAGAGCGCTGCCAAACTCCACCGGACATGTGGGGGTTTACGAAAATAGGGGACCCCAAAAAAAGACCCCCAAATGGTATCATGTACCATCCCCTTGTAATAGGGACCCCAATAAGGTACCCCTTAATATCGTAAACCCCCATTTGGGCATGGGCACCCTGACCCTGGGGTATCAGAGTCCCAGAACTGAGAGCGCAAAGAGCTCGACAAGCTCCCAGGTTCCCCTGAGGCCCTGAACCGAACTGAGCCCCAGACCCTGAACCCCAAAAGCCCTGGATCCCTACAACCCCTAAAGCCCTAAACCCCTAAACCCGGAAACCCCTAAACCCCTAAAGCCCTAAACCCCTAAAAAAACCGAAAACCCAAACCCAGTCATTCCATGACATTTCGTGGCCTGACATCTCCAGGCTCCAGCAGCGCTGGTCCTGCGTGGACTCTTGATGACAGACCCTTCTCAAAAAGGGGTTTGGGGCTTAGGGTTTAGGGCTGAGGGTTGAGGGTTGAGGGTTGAGGGTTTAGGGTTTAGGGCTTAGGGCTTAGGGTTTAGGGTTTTTTTACGGCTGCCAAGCGCATCCCAAACTCTTTGCCAGCGTTGTAAACAATTCTGCATGGCGCGCAGGCGCAGTCTCCCGGTGCCGTGCAAAGGTAGGGTGTTTTTCTAGCTGTTGTTTGAGGCCCAGGAGGTCTTTTCTTTCCGAGGGAGCGGTTTGTTCTAGGTGATGTTTAAGGAGTGTTATCGCATGAGCCTACGTAATCTCCAACCAATACCTTTGTGGGTGTCCCCTCCTAACTCCTTTAGTGAACTTGATTCTATCCTTCCAGCCCGGTGAGAAGACTACATGTCTTAGTGGGTTGTCCGGCGGTGTAACCAAGAGGCGGGCTAATTGCTTGAGTTGTTGCTGCAGGAGTAACTGCGAGGGCAAGGTGGGATTTCCTGCTAATCTCCAAACCCGGACGTTGGTAATATGGGAGTAGAACGATGCCCGTATCCCCATACTGCGTGTGTACTCCGTGTCTTGGGGAAGGGTGTTTGGGGTAAGAAATGGCTGTTGCGTCGTCCTACCCCCTGTCATAGTATGTGTTGTTTTGCCCTTATCTGCTAGCGCGACTGCCATTTCGGTAAATTGTTCTCCTGAGTGGCCTTTGACCCAATATCATTTTACCGAAGTACGGGACTCTAGGAGTCGAAGAAGTTGCTCTGCTAGGTAGACCAGTGTTTTATGTCGCTTGGGACGGAAGGCACCCCGTGTCAGGCTAGTCATCCATTTACTATCATAACAGAAGACAACTTGATTGGGGATTGCGGTGTAGCCAGAAGGAAGAGCTGCTTCTATCCAGGCAGGGATCTTCGCTGTATTGTTGCTATCTACCGGCGCGCCTAGTAATACGCCGATTCCGCGCTAGTTTGGACCGGACCGTACGCCTCGTGTAACTGGGCCCCGTTTTCTATAATAACGTACCCCCACCCAGTGGGCGTTGCGGCGGAGCAACGGCCAGAAGATCCGGAGCCATCCCGGTATATCTGCCATGTTACTGACTTCGCGCGCTGTGTGGTTGACGGCGGCGGTGTACTCAAATGACGTTGTTCTTTCATAGGCTCCTGTTGTACTGCTGGCATGTGTCCTTGTTGTTTGTATAATCATACCGTGGCGGGGATGCTGCCGGAGAGTATTTAGAACCAAGTTTAACCTTGATTTCCGCCGTGACTGGGTAGTGATCACTAGGGAATCCCAATTGGCGGCACAAACCGTAGGCAACCACTTTTTGGAACAAATCAACCTGTCTAGGCAGTGGAACCTGTAGGGATCGACTGCTGGGTTCTGCAGTGTAGCCTGTGGGAGCGTGGTGGCTCGCAAGAAAGCCCTAATGTCACCCACTATCGTGAGAGTGTCATCTGTGGAAAGTCGCGACTGTTGAAATTGATCCCATAGTTGCCGCCAGCCGATGGGGTCAAGTATGAATTGGTCCCAGGACTTCGGGGGGGCGAACTTATCTTGCGCCTAAGTCGCCTGCACCCGGAACCCCGAGGGAAAAGATGGGAGGACCCAGGGTTTACTTTCTTCGTTTGCTGTCGAGACAGCACGCGGCGCGCCTCGTTGAGGCGGAGTTGGCTGATCAGCTGGTGTTTTTTTGAATTCGAGGAACGAACTCGTGACTTAATTAAGGTTCGGATCGAAAATACCCCTCATGGCAAACATCTCAGGCACCGCAAGGTTGCCTCGACGAATATAACTACGAAGAAGAGGCACCAGCGACAATGATGCAGTTGCCTCGATCGCGGGCTTCTCCAGCCCGATGATTCCGTCCTTCACCAGTACAGCCTGCGCTCTGTTTGCGATTGCACTCCAGAGGTTGGGAGCAGGCCGCCCTCTTGGCGGTAACGGGAAGCCATAGTTTGGCGAGTAACACTCCAGCAACGGCGTCGAGTCTGTGTTTTGTCCGTTCAATTCCGGTCCAATAATAACGCTCAACGATTGCCAAGCAAACGCCAGCCGAACGGCATTAGACCATCCCGCATCAGCTGCATCAGCCAGAACTTCATTCGGGGCAGCGCTGTTAGCATCCCACGGCAGCATCCCAAGAGCAGCTGTGACCCCGGTCCAGCTGTCACCCGGCCCCAGTTGTCAGCCGGCACCCCACCAGGCTCCGCATCGGCAGACCGGCGGACCTGGCGGCTCTGCAGCTTCTGTCCGCACCGGTGTCTCTGGCTCAGGTGGCACAACATTTGCCAGCACGGCCACCACGCGCAGCAGGACCTTCAAGACCACCGTGGCCGTTGTTACGCAGGCACAGGGAGCGAGCGAGGTGCTGAGCCTGACTGGTATCCCTTAAACCACACGCGCTGCTGAAAGGCCATGTCCAAGGTCGCTCGCACACCCATGACAGGAGGCCCAAAATCACTACGAACTTGCACGCAGAGATACCGAAGCTTTGTTTCTCGAGCGACACCCCTCCCCGCGCTCAGCCCCAGCTGTAGCCTTAGCAGAGCTGCACCGGCCATGCACTTACTTCATGAAGACATAGGCGAAGGGATCGACTGAACTATTCAAGTACAAAGTCTTCAGCACGTTGATAATCCTGCAGATTATCGGGTCAACCAAAAGGCCGCTGCACGCATGCAGATGCGATCGTATCGCGCCATCCAACTGCCGAAAGGCACCGTTCTGCTCACGGCTCATGTTGTGCAACAGCGAGGCAAAGAAAGTGTGTCGCGCTCGAATTGCCGAGGCCACAGTGATCTCACCAACACGATCGATCACCTGCTCCGATTGTGGAGAAGAATAAGAGGCCGGCGGTCCGGGTCACGCAGCTGGTCCGAGTGGTCCTGGCGGGGCGGAGGGCGGGTATACCGGGTGGTCCTTGTGGTCTGACCGCTCCTGGCGCTGCTGGTGGAAGGCTTGGAGCGTTAGGCAGATTGCCACCATCATCACCTCCTTTTCCCTTTCCTTTGTCACCCTCACGGGGTGCACCCAGAGCTGAAAGCCAGAAATCTCGGTGTATCAAACACATGAAGGTAGAATGCATCATGAGTTGACAACTGCTTCTAACGACAGAATGCAAAAATTCGTAATATGCAATGAGACAAAATGTTTCAAAATGTAAATTTTGAGTCCCATATGGGTCTCAATTTTCTTGGGTTTAGGGTCTAGGGTCAAGGAATACTGAATACTCAGATTCAGGAAAGAGGCTTGGATTCAGGGGGAAGATGGTTTCTCAAGGGCCCAGGACTTAGGATTCAGGGTTTGGGGGCTTAGGGGTACGTATGCGAGCGCAAACTACAAGTAGACCTTTTTACCATTTTCGAACAACCCAGACACAGGCGCCTGTGTCCCAGCAAGCGGCCAGAGTGCCCCTTGCCATGGCCTGGTCACGCAGTAGGCTTCAGGGTTTAAGGCGAAGTCATAGGCAGCTACATGGGGGTTTACGATATTGGGGGCATATTCTTGGGTATTGTAAGGGGATCCTACTAGTTGGGGGTCTATATTGCGGGTTCCCTTTCTTTCGAAAACCCCACCTCTGCAACGTGGTCCAGCCCAGCCCTATTTGAGCACCTTCATTGCGGGGTCCAGGGTTCATGCGCCGTGTTTATCTTGCTCGTATCTCCAGAAGGACACCCCCATATTCTATACACTCACCAAAGTGTATAAGGAACCTTTTTTTACACTTACCAGAAACCACACATGACAACCTGCTTCATACATCATCTTTCCTCCGTCGTCTCCTCTTGAACGCCACCAGTCGGGCCCTCGACTTGAAGATTCCCCTTAGATAAGTTGGGAGCTCATGCCATATGGGGTTGGGTACCCTTTTTGGGGAGTCCAATAATAAGGATTATGGTATTTGGGGGGCATATGGAGGTTTACGAAAATAAGGTACCCCTTAATATTGTCCCCAAGTAGTAGGATTCCCTTATGAGAAGTAAGCAACCCAATAAGGTACCCCTATTTTCGAAACCCCCCATACAAGGGGTACCCCCCCTATTTTCGGAAATACCCACATCGCTTTTTTTAGTCACCTCCCCGCCTTGTCGGAGCGCCACGGGACTTTGCACGAAGCGTCTTGGAGCCAAACGAGGCCACAGGCATGCGTCTGCCCCCCTTCTGCAGCCCTCTAATCTGAGGGCCTTAATAGTTAGAATCGGGCTTCGGGGGTTATAATCGTACATTCTACAGGGCTTCTGGGGGGCTACTATTAGCAATTATTCCGACCCCTATACTAACTGTCGCGTTCAGCCTGGGGAAACAGCTCCGCTCAAACCGAAGCCATGGGAGCACGCCTAAAGGGCACGAAGCTTTTGTTTTCTCTCGTGCGTGACAGCCCTTCCCCGAGCTGAGGAATTCTGCAAGCGACTCGTTGCCAGAAACTACTCAGGCCACTACTTGTGGCGGCCGAGGTTCAAGGGAAGCTTTTTGGGATAGCTTTGCTATACGCAAGAGATAATGAAAGGCAAAGACACTGGGCATCACAGGTTTGCTCAGATTCTGGGAGGCGCCCTTGGCAGAACAGCTGGTACAACAATAAACATGGTCAAGATAACTGCAATCGGATTTTTGCGTTTGCTTCTGCGCCTCGGCCACGCCGCAGCTCCCCGCCACGACCACTCGGCCGGAGGCGGCACATAGGGCGGCGGCTGCGGCGGAGGGGCTAATGGCGAGGCCTGCCAAGCTACCACGGGTTCTTGCCTTTGAGTAGCGCCTCATTCATTATTGGGGTTGGCGCCTATGGAAACTCAAGTGCAGTGGGAGCTGCTTCGGCCAGCCTCGACTTGCTGGATGCCACAGCGGCTGCAGAAGGAAGCCTGCTCGGACACAGCATGACACTCGCAGGCACGGGAAAAGGGGTCATCTCAAACCGCACGCGCCACCAGCCCACTCACCCTAAACCCTATAGACCCTAAACCCCAAACCTTAAACCTTAAACCTTCAACCTTAAACCCTAAACCCTAAACCCTCCTCTACTGCCTCCGGGGAGATAGCAGCTCCGCAGTAAGAGCAACGGGACATCGCCGGGGCCGTCGGTGGGGGCGCCTGCGGCAACTCGGATTCGGAGTCGTGGCATAATAATCATCATCATCATCATCATAGAAAAAACCATAATAATGATTTAAAAAAATAGTAATAATGGAGCTAGGCCCGCGACTGGTCTGCGCTCTGCTGATGGAGCCCGTGCGGCGGCATAGCCTGGGGAGAATACATGCCAATGTGCTCTGGAAGGTTCGGCATCTTCAAACTGGAATTGAGGTGCGCTATAGATGCTGCAGCTGCTTCGATAGGTAGGAGCGGTGCTGTGTGAAAAACTTGCGGACTTACAGTATTGTTGAAACTAAGATCACGGGTCGCATCTGAGGACAGGACGTGACGGTCCAGCTGCTGATGTCGGGTTGCGAGCGAAAGACCCTGACAACGCAGGAACATACGTAAGACATCCTGAGCTGCGAATGCCGCGTCACGACCTCCCGCGGCCTGCACCTTCGAGGCGTGGCGCGGGAGGTCCGGCAGCACTGGGCCTGTCGGACTGAATTTCTGCCACTCCTGGCTGTGATCAAGTGATACCAGGCGCCTTAAGCGCCCATCAAAGAGGGCGGTGTGTCGCTGCAAGATCTCTGACCTCATGCATCTTCCCCGTCAACAAGGACGAAAGCTTTGCCGCACTCAACTATACAAGAGGCGAAGGACTGCCGGAGTCTCCGCCGATGTCCCGGCGGCGACACGCTTCATGAGATTCTGTCAATACACAGAGGGCCCCAGAAGGGACACAGATCAGAATAGTTCCACTTGCAGCCCCCTTGGGGGTGCCTGAGCCCCTGACCCTTGCACGCCAAGCCCGCTCGGAGCCTTTGGTGCCCGAGCTGAACAGATGACTCCGGCTGTGGGGGTAGGACGGAAAGCCTTTCAGCAAGGTGGGCTCTGCGCCACAGAAGTGACAGCATTGACAGAATTCACAGCGTGTGCCACAAGGCCTGCATTGGGTCAGCCTGCGCGCTGCCAAACTCCTCGGCAAACCACGCCTGACATCCAAGTGAGCCAACATCCAACAAGGAAGGATTGCGCTTCCAGTCCTGTGCAAGTCTTCTAGTCAAGAATAATAATAATAACAATAATAATAACAATAATGATAGTCATATTTAAAATAAGAATAAGAATAAGAATAAGACTAAGACTAAGAATAAGAATAAGAATCAGAATAAGAATAAGAAAAGTAATGATAATAAAAACAATCGTCATAATCATAATACTAAATATCAGAATAATAGTAATAGCAAGAGTAAGAGTAAGAGTAAGAGTAGTAGTAAGAGTAAGAGCAAGATCAAGAGCAAGAGTAAGAGTAAGAGCAAGAGTAAGAGTCAGAGTGAGAGTAAGAGTAAGAGTAAGAGTAAGAGTAGGAGTAGGAGTAGGAGTAAGAGTAAGAGCAAGAGCAAGAGCAAGAGTAAGAGCAAGAGTAAGAGTCAGGTAAGAGTAAGAGTAAGAGTAATAATGATAATAGTAGTAGTAGTGATTATAGTAAGCGGATGCAGGCGGTCAACTGCCCAGCTTGATCGGCGGCGCCTCCTGATATCTCTGATCAAGGGCTGTCATCCGTTCAAGGAACGCGGTCCCATCCGTTGACCTGTCGGTGCCAACAAAGAAGGAAGACAACAACCGATGTCAAGACCATACAGCCTTGCTTGCCGGCCACGAAAGGTGACTACTGCAACATGCAACAAACGGCAACACCGAGCCCACACGTCTGGTCCGAAACTTGAAGTTCCCGACACAGATCCCCACCCTGCCGATGCCCTGGAGCCCTAGAGGAATGTCCTTGCATCCTTACACTGCAGGGCCGGGTGTCCGCGCGACTCAAGGATTCGGTCCAAGTCCGCGCAATAGCCCTGGGCAATGGGGGTTTCTAACGGGGTTTTGAGGGGTCTGCAGACCCTCCATGAGGTTTTACACGGCGGTGCACAGCCGATGTGGAAACAAGGAGGTTGGCCTCCAGCGCCTTTTGATCCTGTACATCCATGCCCATGCCTGGCAGGGTTCAGGGGCTTCAGGTTTAGGGTTCAAGTGGAGCTCCCGTGAGCTGTGAAGCTAAGAGCGGCGCGCTCCCATGGAGGATCCATGCGCCTGTCAAAGCATGCTGCTGGCGTGTCGCCTCAACCTCTACTTCGCCTGCATGTCGGCTTGACGGGCAACATGCGCAGTAGCTCTTCCTTACAGGAAATGACCAAACATGTTGAGCCTGCCACACGGCGAGATTCCAGCCATTCTAGCTGGCTCAGATCAGCGTTTCATGCTGCTTACATGTGCTATGGCTGGGCTCATACCAGCGAAGACGTGTAGAAGTGCAACATTTCTGGGCACTGACGAAGAATACTGAAGACCATCGCCACTTGTAACTTCCAAAGTTGTGTTGCTCGAGCTATGATGTGCCTTGAGCTGCACGGACACAGTCAAATAGGAACCGCGCTGCACTGCAGAGCTCGCCGCCATCTCAGCCGAGTTACCACTTTGACCGTTTGTCGGGTCCGCTCTCGTCTCAGCATTTGAGCCAACTTCTGTCTCAAATGGTCTCTGTACAAACCGCACGAAGCCGCAAGGCTGTGTTGGCGCATAGTAACTGCGGCAACTGTGACAGCGCCCCTGAATCGCAGCGTGAGAACATCTTATTGGGAAGCAGCAAAGAATAAGAAGCCCGCCAACCACATACGCATGCTCATGCTAGCATAACAATAGCACTGATACTTCTATCTTCATAGAAGAAGAACAATTATCGTTGTAACAATAGCTATACAACCGCAAGGTAGTGACAATAATTCATGACAGCAACACAAAACAACAAGAACCATGAGAAGAATAATGCAAAATGTTTGTGTTGTGCTGGTTTCGTCGTTGCACTGACATCACTGCACGTCCCGCGATTCCGGTCTGAGCAAGGGGTCCATGTGGCACAGACCCTCAGAAAGCCCTGGCGCAAGCTGGGCGTCATGCTTACTTCCATAGGGGGGTTTCCGAAAATAGAGGGAACTTTATTTTAGGGGTCCGGGGTCCCTTTGAGGGGCCTCTATTCGAAAAAAGAGGTACCCCCTATTTAGGAAATGCCCATATCGCTAAAGTATTAAGGACTCCATGATCCCACAGCCGTTGACTATAACAACGTGAGATCGGAACTCCCTGCACCGACAAGATGTTTGTAACCCCGACAACCTGAGTCGCTCATGCGACCGGCACAGGTGTTGGGGGGGCTGATGTTATGTGTCTTTGACCCCCCAGCTTCCCCACCCCGACCCCGAGCCAGGGAAACAGAATGTACACCTCCCGAAGAATTTCAGGCGCAGTTCAGCACGCCACCGGAAACCACACAAAGGCATAACAGATCCCAAGTTTCCACGGTCTCCACACTCCCCAAAGGCCCTTTCAAAGGCCCCTCAAAGGCGCCTGACCACGGTGGGTTTGCTGCAGACCACCAAGCCTCGAGCCGCCAAGTTGTCGTCTTGAGCAGACCCGACTTCTGGGCTGAAAATTCTTCAATATTAGGATATACTAGGGCTTCTTTTCTTGGAGGATCCTGGCAGGGCCCGCAGTTTCAGGGATCCACCGACATGACTGCACGTTCTCCGGACATCGTGAGGCTTCTAAGGCATGGGCGAACACGAGGGCCTCAATGGCAGCAGCGGCAGGTCGCACAGCTAAAAATGGCGCAGCACACCGGCCGAAGCTAAGCAGCCACGCCAAGGCGACAAAGTGAGCTTGTACACGGAGCAGTGTCGGACTGGATGTGCCGAGACCTTGAACCCACCGGTTTCCACTTTAGACTCGCGAATCTCAGCTATCCCTGTCACGCCTGTGGCCAGAAGCTCCGAACCTGGCAGTGTTCACACGCTTTCTCCCTTTCAAGCCAGCCAGGCATAAGTGCATGGCATGACACTCTGGCGTTTAGGGTGCGGACATGTTACCGCGCGGATGCAGTGTGCAAAGCTCGCCGGGTGCACTTGAGCTGAGCTGCTCGATCATGGCCCCAGCTGACGAGGCAGCGCAGAAGAGGCTCCCTGAGGATGAGCACCCAAGGCATACCGCAAACACCCAGAAGGACACCGTGAAGCCGCAAGTTCTTCAGCACCACCAATGCCTTCTGCAGCCGCTGCGCAGCTAAACGGGAAGGACCCTGCAAGCACCAGGAGCAGCAACACCTGCGACTCACGTGGGAGTTGCGAGATCCCATCCCAACCCTAGAGGCACAAAACTCGAGCCATTCAGATGCTTGGGGTATGATCTGTAAGTTTGCAAAGTCGAGACTATTGATATCGCCTGCGCGCCCTCGAGGACAGTGCTGCATTCTCCTGAAGCCACAATGCGACACTGAAAATTGCAGTTTAGGAGTACAGAGAAGATTGGGGGCTCTTCTGCTCTCCAGACCCTGTGCTTTGCCCCACGATGTTGAAACCTTCGGCAACAAATGGATGAATGCAACTATATGATTATTCTGATAATTATTATCATCAACATGTTTTATGAATATTGTCAATATTATTGTTATTAATATTATTACTTTTAATATAATTTCATTTTTTATTAAATCATATACATCTATATGTACTGTTCTATACATGCATGTGTATATGGCCAAAGCCACCTCCTCTTGGCCGCTTCCTTGCCAAGTAGAGGCAGCCCAGCACGAAGGCGACGGGCAAAAGGCCACAAGCACCTCCGGAAAGGTAGCCAGGTAGTCCAAAACTCACGATCTTCCGGTCCAATGGTAGGGACGTTCTCAACAATCCGACGCTCGGCCAAACCCGGGTCCTAAATCCCACCGCAGCACCTGCCAGCCATGCCTCCAGGCTGCCAGGCCATCCTGCTATGGACATTTCATCATGCTGCATGCCGGGCAGTCTTTGTGCAAGTGGTATGCAGCCTGTTCACTCCGCGGCTCTGTACATCACCCCTGCCACCCTTGCAAGCCCCAACCGTCCAAGTGAGCGCCCCGCACAACAAGACGTTCAAATCATGCCACATCCACTCTCAAGGAAGCTTGGTTCGGGCGACTCAGCTGTCATCGGCACAGCCTGTCGCGCAGTGCGCTTTTGGCGGCTTGATATGTTTGGGGTCAGACATAGCTCACGCGGCCACAAGAGCCCTAGTTGAGCCCTGCCTCCTGGACTTGCAGAACAATGATCCAAAAGTCTGACAGTCAGCTACCGTTGCTTTGCTGAGAGCTGCAACTGCCACTTGCCTGCGGCAGGAGGGGTGCCATGGCATCCAACAGCCACAGGTCGTTGATCTGACTTCAGTCGTCTGTCTAGTAACTGGCAACGTGCGGTGCACCAGTTAGGCCTTGAGCTAGGGGCCTTCCACATGCATGCTTGACGAACCTCTGATAGGGCTATCTGCGTTGGAGAGCGCAGTGCTGCGCGTGTTCTAGAAGGGCTCTTGTTCTACTGGTGTACCCTCTGCGTAGACGAGCCATAGCACAAGCACAGGAGAAGCTCTTCATCTGGCACCCGTTGAGAAGGTCGCCAAGCTAGAGTTCGCTGCGCATGTCACGGAGTACTTTGTATTACTGTAATAGCCTAGAGCTAGCTGAGCAAGCCTCACCCAAGAAGTCCGAAACCTAACCGAAAACCAGCACATAAGACAGAGAGAGAGAGAGAGAAATAACAAAGAGAAGATGCTGCTTGCCGACCGACGACTTGAGCAATGGACAGGAGGGGAGGCCGGGGCAAGGCTGGAAATTGGAAGGGGGGAGAGGCGAGGGGGGGGGGGGGGGGCGAAAGGCTAGTTCCAGACACCTGTGAAGACCAATGAAGCAACCACTTGCACAGCGCGCAACAGATTGCAACGCCACCCTAAACCCCTAAAAACCCTGTCACCCCGAAACCCTTGTAACCCCTAAACCCCTAAACCCTAACCCCTGAACCCCTAAACCCCTAAACCCTAAACCCCTGAACCCCTAAACCCCCAAACCCTAAACCCCTGAACCCCTAAACCCCTCTAAACCCCTAAACCCTAAACCCTAAACCCCTAAACCTTCCAAAACCCTAAACCCTAACCCCTAAACCCCTAAACCCCTAAACCCTAAACCCTAAACCCTAAACCCCTAAACCCCTAAACCCCTAAACCCTAAAGCCTAAACCCTAAACCCTAAACCCTAAACCCTAAACCCCTAACCCTCTTTCTTCGGCCTTTGGCCTCGAAGCGCCGGGTCATGGCTGTGGAGTCTTTGGTGTTCATGCACAGGGCAAGGCCCAGGCCTGGAGGCCTTCAGTCTAAGACTCTGTCTCTACACTTGGTTTAGGGTTTAGGGTTTAGGGTTTAGGGTTTAGGGTTTAGGGTTTAGGGTTTAGGGTTTAGGGTTCAGGCTTTAGGGTTTAGGGTTTCGGGTCCCTTACGACTCCCTTACTACTCTACTCGACCTCTGAGCAACTTCACTTCAAAGGCCCATTGGCGTGATCGAAGAGCCGGCAAGTCTGTACAAGCCGCTTTGCTCCTGCCTTTCCGTTCTTTCTTCTGTTGGGCATCTCTGCCCTCAAAGCGCTCTGCAGAGCGGGGCGGCCATTCATTTGCGCAGTGGGCATGCGTCAAAAGTCGTTGAGTTTTTCTCGGTATAACATACCAACTGAAATCAAGAAACTCTAGTCATCACTTCCCACACCCTCCAGATCCACCATCCGATTCAGTGTACACGTGCGCAGGCTGCAAGCATTCCCGCTGGCCAGCATTCTGCTGCGCTTCTCTTCTCTTCGGGGGGCGACTCTCCCCCTTCTTGGGTCGCAACAGCGCGAAGCAAAGAGGCCAAGGGGCACAGGGCTCATAGGGTTCCCCTAAACTTTCTAAACTCTCTCAAAGTGCTCAGGGGTAGTTCCGTTGCTTTGGGGGCCTCAAGGCGCCCCCCTTTCACTTCGGCCGCAAAAGGCGGGTCCAGGTCCCCTCGGCGCCCAAGATATGGCGTTTGGGGCAACTTCGGGGAGGGTCCAAGACTTTGGGGCTGAAGGGCTTGGAGGCTTATGGCTGGGCTTGGGTTTTGGGAGGGTTCAAGGTCCAGGGGTTGGGGGCTTGAAGGTCTAGAGTTTCAGTCACGGCTACACCATCTGCACCCCAGAAACTTTTCTGAGGCGGCGGATTCGCCAAACCACCTGGGTAAAAACCTCTGCTGGCCTCCAAGCTCTCCAGCCTGCACCTTCTGAGCTCTTTTGGCTGAGGTTGCTGCACTTCTCTTCTTCTTCATCTTGAGGCTTATCCTGTCAAGTCCGTCTAAGAAAGTTTGCCGCGGAGCCGGGTGGCTATCGCGGAAGGCAAAGCACTCAATAAAGGTGAGCGGCGGAAAAGCTGCGAAGACAATCTAGCAGCTCGTGTGTATTTCTCTGAATACGATTCTTCTTCTGATTACATACCATTACTGATATGACGACTACCACAATGATTGTTATTCCGACTGCTCAAGCACTCATGTCAAAGTTATGATTCCAGAAGGCAGGGCATGGATGCACACAGCGTCCTCTTCCCTGCGCTCACGCGGTGCTTGGACTCTTCTGGGACCTCGTCTGAGTCCAGACAAAAACAAAGCGACAGTAGAAGCTATGTCACATAATGACTATGTATAAAGTCTTAATTGCAGTCAGAGAAATCATAGTAATCATAGTCATCAAAAAGCTAGTCACAGCAACCCTACTCGTACGAGCAGTAGAAAGTAGAAACAACAATGTTATTAGAAATGGTCATACCAATAGCAGATCTTAAGGTTAGACCTGTCAAGGTTGCATCAGAAGCAGTAGTAGTAGTAGTAGTAGTAGTAGTAGTAGTAGTAGTAGTAGTAGTAGCAGTAGTAGTAGTAGTAGTAGTAGTAGTAGTAGTAGACGTAGTAGTAGTAGTAGTAGTAGTAGTAGTAGTAGTAGTAGTAGTAGTAGTTGTTGTTGTTGTCGTCGTCGTAGTAGTAGTAGTAGTCGTAGTGGTCGTAGTTGTCGTCGTCGTAGTAGCAATAGTAGTAGTCGTAATAGTAGTCGTAGTCGCAGCAGTAGTAGTAGAAGGAAAAGGGAAATGGTGATGCAAAGACAAGAAGAGTCGTAATAGCACAAGTGAAACTTGCAATAACCGTTCTATTCGTAATAACCGTGAGCGCCGTACCAATGGTAGAAATCGCAACAATCAAAATATTCGTAACCCACGCAAAATAATTGCGATAATCGTACTAGTCGAAGTAGCCGTAGTAAGTGAACTAGCGTAACAATCATCATGATAGTCATAGTACTAGTATTCACCGCAATAACACTATAGTAATAACAGCAAAAAATGCACAGCATTAACTGTAAACCCGCCCATTTTCTAACACCTCCCCCCACCTCTTTCCTTGGAACATCATCACCATTACCACCATTACCACGTGTTTCGCAGGAGATGGTGCCAAATTGCTGTCATGTGTTCCCGCTTTGCAGACTCTACATATCTTTTAAAGGCATGCGGGCTACGAAAAAGTCTGCAGCAAGACCGGTATGAAGTAGGAAGGAGGTGGCCTTGCCAAATGGGTGATGGCACACACTGTTCAGCTACTAAATACAAGAACAATGAGAATAGCAAGACTTGTAAGAAATACGAGAATTGTAAGAATCAAAAGAACAGTAAGAATTTTCCAGAATTGTACGAAGTGCAAGAATTGTAAGTAAGAATAGTAAGTAAGAATTGCAAGTAAGAATTGCAAGTAAGAATTGTAAGAAGTGATTTTAAGGACCGTAAGAACTTGTAAGAGTTGCAAGTCTTGCAAGAACACTAAGAACAAGTAAGAATAGTGAGAACAGTAAGGTTCGTAAGACTGAGTAAGAACAGCAAGTTTAGAACTGGTCGTAACTGCCACCCTGAGGCCCAGGCAATCTCACCCTCCAGCTGCTTGAGGCTGAGAGCAAACTCCTCACAGAGAACATCGCCAAGCACTCCGACTTTCTGGACTGTTCCATGATCTCTAAAATATGGTCCGTTTTGGGGTCCTTATAAACGGCGGCCCCTCTTATTTGGGGTACCCAAAAAGGAACCATTATTTAGAGAACTGACCATTTGTTCTTCAGTGCATGCACACCATATCCCTCCTTGGCGTTGTCGCACACGCGCAGCTCGACAGAACGAGCATCAAAATTGACCTGCGCCACACACAGCAAAGTCCCACATTGCTAGTCGTTGTGCTGCTGTTCCGCGCCTTCACTTCTCCGCGAGAAGCTGCTGCAATCGCCTTGCCAAGCGCTGCAGAAGCGCAACCCCAAATTGCGCCATGCATAATGATCCCCGAAAGTGTTCACGGTTCGGCATTGCCTCAGGTTCCCCCTCTGCTGAGACGTAGATGCAGATGAAGTCTCCCTGACAGCGGCTGTCGGGGAGATCGATGGCACAGTCTCAAGTGAAGGAAAAATGAGCCTAAACCCTAAACAACCCTAAACCCTTAACCCTAAACCGATTTCCGGGCCTCGTCCGCCCAGGAGTACTTCGTCAAGGGGCGCGCCACAGCTGCCTTCAGGGTCGCAACGCCGGATGCCAAGAAGCTCTTGCATCTCGCTGGGCGTGCTTACATCACAGGGTTATTGGTGTCAAGGGCACAGAGGTGTAGGGATGTTGGGGATTGGGCTGCAGAACGTAGACTACCGACCCCCGGCCTTGACGGCATCGCCTGGCAGAATTTGAGGAAAGACTCAGGGAATCAAGGATTCCGGGCTTTTTGGTTCGCAAGCATCTGCCCTAAACCCGAAAAGCTAAACCCTGAACCTTGAACCCTGAACCCTAAACCCTAAACCCTAAACCCTGAACCCTGACCCCTAAACCCTAAACCCTAAACCCTGCCTGAACCAGCATTTTGTGGCTCAAGCTTGATGGGCTCGCCCCCGTAGACATAACGGAGCTCTGGCGGAAGCTCCTACATGGAACGTGAGGGCGGAAGCCCTAAACCCCAAACCCTAAACCCTAAACCCGAGATCTAAAGCTTGCGCATCCACTCCTTCTCGTTCGCATGCGCGTAGTAGTAGCCTAGCATGAAAAGTTCAGAAGAGGTGATGCGAATAGGAGAGAAACTTTGACAGATGCTGCGCGGTGCACCGTACCTGCGAACTGCCCTAGATTCCAGTCACCAACACCTCTTATTTCGAACATCTCCCGGAAACACACACGTTTGTTTTATTTTCGAAAATGCAGATGACTGACTGAATCGTGAGAGCGGTGCTGTTGCCACCATTGTTGCGGATAGACTCCCTCAGGAAGGAGTGTTCTGGCCGAACCTGCGCCAAGGCATTTCAAATCGACGTGTGGCTACATGATTTCGGGTTTAGGGTCTGGGGTTTAGGGTTTAGGGTTTATCGCGCCAGCAAGGACGTCCAATCACACGCAAACAAACAAACAAGCAAACAAACAAACAAAACAAAACAAAACAAACAAACAAACAAACAAACAGACGAGCCAAAGCAGAACCGAAGCCAAACTTCCCACCCTCGTACTCTAAACCTTAACCTGAAGCAGATCATGAGGGTTTAGGGTTTAGGGTTTAGGGTTTAGGGCTTAGGGTTTAGGGTTTAGGGTTCAGGGTTTAGGATTTAGGGTTTAGGTGTATAAGCCCTAAACCCGAAAACCCCCAAACCTAAACGCTAAAACCTAAAAGCCCCTAAAGCCTAAATCAGCCCTGAGAGCACTGAAAACCCGAAGAACCCTGAAGTCCCAAAAATCCTAAACCCTAAAAGCCTAAACCCCAAAAACCCCAAGAATCCCTAAACCCTGAACCCTAAACCCTAAACCCCCAAACCCCCCTCGCCGAAGCATCGAGGGCCTCCACGGCATCGGCTTTCACCGTCAGCGAGGCACCGTCCTGGGCTGGGGACCCGGGTGGCTGTTCAGGGCTTAGGGGTTTAGGGTTTAGGGTTTCGGGTCTAGGGTTAGGGCTTAGGATTTGGGGTTTAGGGTTTAGGGTTTAGGGCTTAGGGTTTAGGGGTTTAGGGTTTGGGGTTTGGGGTTTGGGGTTTGGGGTTTGGGGTTTAGGGTTTAGGGTTTAGGGTTTCGGGTTTCGGGTTTCGGGTTTAGGGTTTAGGGTTTGGGGTTTAGGGTTTAGGGTTTAGGGTAGGAAGAAAAGTAATTACCCCGAAGCCAGGATGTGACCATCTCTCGCTGTTCTACTTGTAACCCCAGTAATAAGTACCGGTTCGGGGTTTAGGGTTTAGGGTTTAGGGTGTAGGGTTTCGGGTTTAGGGTTTAGGGTTTAGGGTTTAGGGTTTAGGGTTTAGGGTTTAGGGTTTAGGGTTTAGGGTTCAGCGTTTAGGGCTTAGGGTTTAGGGTTTAGGGTTTATTACAGTCTTGGGTTTAGGGTGTGTAGAGGGAAGCTCGCTGGTGCTAAAGGCACCCAGGCCGCCTGCTCGCGCTAGCATGTTTTCCCACCCCAACCACCCAAACTATTCTCATGCAGCTTTCAGGGCAGGAAAACGGTAGGGGATAGCAGGGGCCTCGGCCGGCCTCTGCTTCTAAGCGGGAGGGCAGCGCTGGCCGTAGTTTGCAAAGGGGGCCATAGAAGGTTGGGGCTCCCAGGCAGGCCTGTGAAAAATCGTGCAGGGACACCCTGCCCAGTCCGAGGGTTGCAGGAAGGTAGGGGGCGCCAGGGCGCGCAAATTCGTGCAACTCGCCTCCTGCACCGAGCCAGGGCCCCCCCCAGACCCCCCAAAAAACACCAAAACAGGCCAACGGCTCGGGTTGGGGTCCTAATTAAACTAGGGCTGACGTCCTAGTGTCCTAGTGTCTGAAGCCTCGAGCGCCCATGCAAATGGACAGCGGCGAACTCGGCAGTTTAGGGTTTATGGTTTAGGGTTTCGGGTTTAGAGTTTTCGAGCGTTGGGGTTTGGAGGGAGAGAGACAGGAACCAGGAACTTGAGGGGCAAGCCGAGGCCAACGAAAGCCAGCACAAACGAGAGCAGGGACCGCGTCTTGAGGGTTTGTGACCCAGGCGATGCTCATATCATCAGTATTGCTCTGATCATTATGAACCTCTTCCCCCCCGGCCCGACCCCCCTGCCAGTATAGAATCAATAGCTCGCAGCTTTCCGGACCGTGTCCGACCCTACAGGCTAAAATCCGCTAGCTTTCGTGACTAGGGACTTAGAGTATTGAGAGTGTAAGGGCTTTGCGTTTAGAGTTCCCCAGAGATGTGCATATTGGGGTTTTGGATGCCAACCCTAAACCCTAAACCCGAAACCCTGTGCCCTATACCCCAAACCTTGAACCCTAAACCCTAAACCTTAATTGAACCTTAAACCCTAAACAATAAACCCTAAACCTTAAACCCCAAACCTTAAACCCCAAACCCTAAACCCTAAACCCTAAACCCGAAACCCTAAACCCAACATCAGGTGCCGGGGGCGGCACTTCGACGCCCTGCTCGCCGAGGCCGTGCTGGGCCTGCGAAGGCACAGCTGCCCTTGCCCCTTTGGGGCGGGTCGAGTGCGATTTTGGGGTTTAGGGTTTAGGGTTTTAGGGTTTAAAGTTTAGGGTTAAGGGCTAAGGGCTGAGGGCTTAGGCTGCGTATTTGGTAGCATCTAAGCCTTAGCTATGCGAGAGAGCGCCTTGCCTCCAAGACTTTCTTCACGGAGTTCCGTGACCTGGCAAGCACTAGGTTCTCCCAGTGGCGCAAAGCTGTTCTGAACCCGAAAACCTTCAACCCTAAAAAAGACCGGACCCTTGAAAGCCCGATTCCCAAAAACCTTAATAGCCAAACCCGACCTCCATAGCCTGAAACCCGAAACCCCACGAAAGCCTCAAGGATAAACATCCCTCAACCTTAAGCCCGAAACCCTGAACCCTAAGCCTAAAAAAAACTTCCAAACCCTAACATCCGCAAGCCTGAAAAAAATAATAAACCTTTCAGCGCTTACACCTAAAGACACCCTAAACCCCTCAACCCCTTCAATCCCTAAACCCTAAACCCTAAACCTCGCCAAAGGCTGAGGCTCTGCTGCTGAGGGCCCCGCCCGTTTTGGAAGCTCAGCGCTAAGCTCACCTCGCACGATGCCAGGCGCTTAGGGCTCAGGGTTGAGGGCACCTTGGGTTGGGTTTTTGTTGAGGGTTTCGGGCTTAGGGTTTAGGGTTGAAGGGCTTAGGGTTTAGGGTTTAGGGTTGAAGGGCCTCGGGGTTTGTTGGGTTTTTTTTGAGAGAATTGAGGGTTTCAGGCCTTGCAGTAGGCTCTGTGTGGCTTGGGGTTCGAGGTCTAGGAAGGATCCTGCCAAAGACCCAGAGTCCAAACCCAAGTCCCAGATTTTTCAGCCTCCATGGCTCCCTAAGCACTCAACCGGAAACCCTAAACCCTACACCCTACACTCTACACCCTAAACCCTAAACCCCGAACCCTCCCTTCTTTACGTGCTGTGCTTCCGCTTCTTCTGATGCCCACGCGCGTTGAGGCGTGCAGACTTCAAGAAATACTTTAATGCCCCATTGCCTCGCATCGGATCTTCTGCTAATATTTGTGGTTCCATTTTTGATGGTGAGCTCCTTTCTACGTCAGCAGATCAGTGAGCAATCTTTGGCATGTTGGTGTGAGAAACACAGAAGTAAGCAAAAGGGCAGAAACAGGCTCCCGGCACAAGAAAGCAAAACAACAAGAAGCACACAGAAACCCAACCAGAGCAGGGAGCCATTTCCAGCATCGGCCTGAGACAACTACTCGAGCTAGAAGAAACAGCTCTAACGTTGACCCGGCCTCTGAGTCCAGACCCAGCGTCTCCCGCAGCCTCTCCTTCAGCGCCTGCAGAGACCGAGTGAGAGAGAGAGAGAGAGAGAGACCAAGAAATGTATCACTACTTACATGCGAAAAGAATCTTGAGAAACTATGTGTATATATATATATATGTATGCATGTATGCATGCATGTATGCATATGCATACATGTGTATATATATATACATATGTGTACATATATATTTTTTATATTCATAAAGAAAATGTACATGCCTACACGTGTATATATATATGTATATGTAGTTTTCGTCTACGCATGGGGTTTGGCGTGGTGGGGGACGGGCACCTGGCTTCACTAGTTTCATGAGCGACCCCAGCCCTTGCTTGTAGCACTTGTCAGTCCACAACCCTTTCCATCAAAGCTGTAGGTGTTGTAGGCCTGTAAGGGTTTAGGGTTTAGAGTTTAGGGTGTAGGGTGTAGGGTTTAGGCCCTAAGGCGCGGCGACGTAGCTTTGCAAGGCATGCGTTGGATCGCTCCGCGCGCCTCCCCGGTGATGTCAGCTGCCACTGACAGCTGCTGTGGTCCGGCCGCCTTCGAGTAGAGGACAGTCCTGAGTCTTGTCTCTTCTGCGCGAAGCGGGTCTCTTGCAGCCGCTTCAAAATGCTTCGTTTCATGGAGTCAATGCGTAGCCGTAGCCTAAGGACAGGACAGGCTCAACTGGCCCGACGCCTGACAGCCCAAACAGCTCAGCTGAAGCTGTCCAGATGTGGCGACTTGTCTCTTTTTTCGTAATCAAACCCCAAAGATTGCCTAGCAGAGATGAAGAAAACCCTCGCAAGAACGAGCCTCGACTGCCATCCCGCGCTTGCACCACTGGTCAAGGGCGCTGTGTCTAAGCTTTGAGGATCCACGGCAGAAACAGTCGCGCGGGCTGCGTTGGCTCGATCTCGGCACGAAATCTTAGTGCGCACATAAACATATACATAGACGTATACATATACATAAACATAGACATGGACATAGACATATACATATCAAGTATATATATATATATATCTCTCTCTCTCTCTTCTGGAAGCCTGAAGCCCGCAACACCTCGCGCGAGGTATTGAAAGTACTGCAAGGCCTGTCCCTAGCTACTGCTATCGAGTAGCCTGCCTCACTCACTTGAGCATTCTAGGGATTTTGTGCTATGGGAGGGTTTGGGGTGAGCGGCCCATTTTCGCTCTGAACTTTGGATGCGGGCCCGCTTCTTCAGCGGAATAGCCTGCCGAGTTTTTGCAGTGCTTCTGCCGACATGGCACTGCAGGCCCACAAAGTGCTGAATAACACCTTTTCGGCAATTGCCGCGAAATCTTCTCTTGTCTAAGAGAAAGATAGGAAGAGAGGGAGAGCTGGGGAGATCGTGACGGCGACCGAGAGTGGCTATGAATGGTGCTACGATCAACAACGAAAGAAAAACTCTATGTAGAATGCAAGGGAGAACGAAACCAGCACAATCTTAGCAGCGTCATGTTGGCATTAACTCTAAAGGAGGCCTGGCTTCTCAACGATTTCATTCAAGACTGCTGGCAAAAGCTCTGAAGTTGGACAACATGTCTCCATCGTTCGGTGGTATCTCTTCAAGTATTGAGTTCAAGGGCCGTTTCGGGTTCAGGTACATGGGATGATCCCGTGCCTGGCCGTGCCTGGCCCCTGCGCTGCCGTTTCTGCAGCGCCAGGGCCGCATCGGCGGCACTGCGGCGGAGCCTGTCAGGGAAAAGGATTCGACAGGCGGCCTCGGCCACTTCACAGCGCAGCTGTTGCACAGACGGTTTAAACAAAAGAAGCGTTGCAGAACTGTGCACCGGTCATGGATCTGGCTGCAAAGTCTCCTTCACATGTAAGACCCGTTTGTGTGGATCCAAGATCTTGCGGACCCACGCAGCAGATATTCCATTACATGAACTTGCAAGAGAGCATGAGCAGAACACCCCCCGAAACAGATCAAAGCATCAAGTCTAAACCCTAAACCCCGAGGAAAAACAGCTAAACCCCGAAGCCCAAAACTGCAAAAAAACAAAAACAAAAAAACACCCAAAACCCTAAGGCCTTAAGCCCCAAACCGCAGACCTGCCATCAGATCTCACTGGCCTTCTCAGTGCTAGCTCATGGAGGTCACAGTCCTGACATGGAGCTTAAGGGTTTGGAGGAGGGGGGGGGGGGGGGGAGGGTTTTAGGGTTTAGGGTTTAGGGTTTAGGGTTTAGGGTTTAGGGTTTAGGGTTTAGGGTTTAGGGTTTAGGGTTTAGGGTTTAGGGTTTAGGGTTTAGGGTTTAGGGTTTAGGGTTTAGGGTTTAGGGCAGCGGACACGTTCCACAAAACACTGTATAGCAACGGGGTGCTTGGTGCAGGCCCATGGGTTTCGAGTCCAAAACCTTACATTAAAACCACGGCATCCCTCAACACCATCAAACCTTAAGCCAGGGATGAGGGACTGGATTTGACCAGGGCGACTGTAGGCTTCGCACTCGCACTCGTGATTGGGACGTCGGCCACATGATTGTAACATCTTGAAATCAGCGGATTCAGCCTTGGCACCCTCGACCCTGCCTCCATCTGCACTACAAGACTCGAAGTTTGCGAGTTGAGGGATTGAGGCGCGGTCGGCATCAGATTTTTCCAGCAGCGCAACGTGCTTTGAAGGCTCACAAAAAAGTATTGCGGGCTAAATCCAAATTTCACCTGACAGAAGAAAATTTCCAGTCCATCTTTATCCAGACTGGCTGATCAGAAATATGAAGCGGCTCGCACCGCACTTCGAAACAGCTAAGAAGCGAGAAAACAATTCGGACCACTTCGGACCACTGCCTGACCCAAAGCATACAATGAAGGAATGGATATGGACATGAAGCATGCTGCTGCCTCAGCTGGCTTTGCCAACACAAGGCAACACACAATGACGTAATGGATAATGAAGCATGCTGCTGCCTCAGCTGGTTTTGCCAACACAAGGCAACACACTGCACCCGCAAGCTAAAAACAAAAGATGCTCCGAAAGCGTGTGGTGAAACGTGATGCAGGCCCTGGGCTCCACATGGAGCTTCGGTGTGACCGACCCAGACATGCAGCCAGATGCCTCACCGTAGGTTTACCACCTGCAAGCGAATGGCCGCACGACATTTGATCGAAAAACCTGCTCCTGACTTGCGGCAGACGGGCTTCGCACCTTCCAGCCCGTCACAAACCCACAGAGAGCCAATCAGCCTCAACTCCAAGCTGCTGCTTGTCGACAGCCGCCGAGGGGTCTCTGAGTGTTGCCGCGCGGCGCTTCCTCACCTTCTTCTCAAAAGCCCGCGGCTCCTTGAGCACGCTGAGAAGGTAGGCATTAAGCTCGTTTACGTAGAGCTGATGCGTAGCATGATCTGGGGGCAAAGTCCTCGGGGGTGCTGGAAACGTGTCCGGCACATAGAAAAGTGTAGGATCGTCAGGCTCCCAAACCCAGCAACCATGGCTTGCGCCGCACCCCATCCGTACAGAGAGCACGGAGTCCCAATGAGGTAGCCGCCCAGCTGCAAGGAATCCCATTTGAGCCACGACCCAGAGAGACTTCATGAACTGCTCCCACATAGCACCAAGCCCTAAACCCAAAACCCTTGAAGCCACGCTAAGCCTCTAAGCCCGGCCGGCAACACCAGAGACACAAGCAGCGCGACAGCTGCAGCAGGAACTTCCAGGCCTGCCCAGAGACTTTGGCTTGTTCAGGGTTCAGGGTTTGTAGGGTTTAGGGCTTAGGGCTTAGGGCTTAGGGCTTGGGGCTTCGGGCTTAGGGCTTAGGGCTTAGGGCTTAGGGCTTAGGGCGTAGGGCTTAGGGCTTAGGGATGTTCAGGTCCATGCTTTGGGATCGTGGAAGATGAAGGAAACCACCCGTAAGCCGAGTCCGAGTTGAGGCCACACAAGCTGCCTGGTGGAAGTTGCTGAAAGAGCGTTGAGACCTGGCAAGTCGTCTCGGGTTCCAACGAACCCCCGGTGCAAATTCAGAAGTATCCCGCGATCTCTTTGAAGTCTTCGGTACCGGCGGCTTCTAACGTCGCATCATATCGCCCTCACATCCATCCCTCAGCGTGATCAAGGTTCCATGGGCTGTGGAGATGGCCTTCAAGCCCGGCACCCCACCAGACGGGTTCAGCGCTGCTGCGAGCAAGGAGGCAAACAGGTGGCCCTCGCTCAGACAGCTTCCCGGAAATATCAAAAGGCCCTCTGAAGTGCAGAAAGGTGCAGAGCAACTACGCCGAGGCAAGCTTTACTGGCATTGCCGCGGCCTGTCTCAAAGCTTTCGTAGTCCTGCTTTTGGCAACACCATTAAGTTCCAGGCGTCTTGGGTAGCTGCTGCAATCAGCTCCTGCTGCAGCCTCACTGTGTGAGCTCCACACATATTGCAGTGTTGCCGATGTGGCCTCGCCCCCCCCCCCCCCCCCGGATCATGGAATCCTCTCTCGGGCTGCTGCTCTTGCTCTTTCGCCTCAGGGAGCTTGGCCTCCCGTCATCAAGGCAAGAGCAAAGCAATGGTAGAAGCGGCACCTGAAGACACTATGACCACGCCGACATCCCTGCACAAGTAGACCCCGGACAGGGTTTGCCCTGCGGCTTCTCTTTCCGGGAGGAGCAAAAGTGCAAAATGTACTTTTTTCCCCATGCTTCAATGCAAGGAGAAAAGAGATCGAAAGTCTGAGTCCCTGGTGCTTCAACCCTCTCGTCCACATTACTCCACCATCAAAAACATGATGCAAGTCTTGACAACTTTTGATGTTCCATCCTCTTTAAGATCTTTGAGTTCGCCCCCACTCCCGCCCCCCCCCCGCCCCCCCCCCGCCCCCCCCCCCCCCCCCCGCCCCCCCCGCCACCCCCCTCCCCCCCCCCGCCCCCCCCCATCCCCCCCCCCCCCCCCCCCCACCGCCCCCCCCCCCCCCCCCCCCCCCCCCCCCCCCCCCCCCCCCCCCCCCCCCCCCGCAACCCCAAAGCAGTCGGATGCCATGGAATCGCCAGATCACATGTCAAACGTGCCTCGGCTGTGCGAATGAGAACATTAATCGTACTGTTTGGATAGACCCCAAAGCAGTCGGAGGCCATGTAGATCGACCAGATCACATGTCAAACGTGCCTCTGCTAGCACATGCAAGGCTCCCTCAACGCTCCCGATCTCAAAGAGCTGGAGGCGGAAAGCCTCAAAAGGGAAGCAGTTGCAGCGTCACTGACTGGCACTTTGCAATGGCGCTGCAGTTGCGAGACTGTCGCCTGCGCAACTCCCTTCGCCGACGTACAGTAGACATTCAGATGCACACGTCACATTCCCCGCATCTAGCTCGCCTCCTCTGGATGTCCAAGCCTGGCAACGCAAGCGACAATCGAGCCCTGCTGAAGTGCGCACGAGGCGCCACATGCGTTGCTATCCGTGTGCTGAGCGCCCGCACATGAGCAGCGCCGCCGATGTTGCATCCCTTGCGCCTGCAGCCCAGGCCACCTGAGAAAGGTCTGCGTTCATCAAAGCAGCTTTGCAACACTCCGGCTTGAAAGGGAGTGAAAGGGTTGCTCACAATTTTTGCTCACGCGCCTCGAGGCACGAGCTAAGAGCTGGCCGCAAGGCCTCCTGCTTCGAGCACTCTCACAGCCCACACAGTGTCGCGCCAAGCGATGAGTTTTCTACAACCTATTCGACAAGACCTACTCCCCTACTCATATCGAAGAAGGAAACATTGCGGCACAGCAACTAGCAGTCCTCGTGTCGATCGGAGCGGGATTGCTCAAGCGTTGGCCTCCGCACAAGCAGAACTCGTAATTAAAGCGGCCAGCAGGCTACCAGCCTCGCTGCAACCAAAAATGGAACTGGACCCACGTCTGAAACTGAACCATACTACGAGTACTTTGTCCAGCCTGTGCAGCCAACCCGACCCAGTGGCGTGCTCTCTCATAGACTTTCTCCGGCCAAGAACAGCTTCACGCTCTTCTGACGTCTTGACTCTTCGGGGCACCAAGCGGGGTCCAGGCCAGCAATCGGTCGTCTGCAGCGGCGGCGATGGGCGGCTGGTACGGTAGCTCGAAGTCATGTAAGGCTGCACCAGATGTGGAGGGGTCATGGGAGAGGTGGCCCAAAGATGACAAGGCGGAGACAGAGGAAAGGGCTCGATCGGTCTCGAAGCCCAGGAATGTCGAGGAGCTGTAAACTGAGCTAGAGATCGCAGAGTGTCGGAGAAGCTGCAGGGAGTCAGCCAGCCGGTCTCTTACGAACTCAACACCGTCACTGAAGTCGGTAGCGTAGTGCTGCTGCATCTTAAGCAGGCAGAGAACAACACGAGGGGCAAACTCGGGAAACTTTGTCCCAAGCTTTGTCAAAGATGCAGTGATGACGGCCACGAAGCGCGGTGAGAAGATCTCCTCCACGGCGAACTCCACCTTGACGACCTCGGGCGAATGGTCGCCCTCCTCGGCGCCTTCATCCTCCTGGCTCCCCGTGGGGCCGGGGCCCTTCTCGGGCTCCCGGCTCTCTGAGACCTTGGGCTCTTTGGCCGCCTCCTCTGGCTCCGGCACGCGGACTGAGATGGCCTGATAAGCGAGGGTCTCCAGGGCCTCGAAGAACATGGCCACACCTCCCCGTCCCCCATTCTCGTACAGCGGCGGCCGGAGCAGCTCTCCAATGATCCAACAAAGGTGGAGCACCAAGAGCCTTCCTTGCACATCCAGGTGGGTGGAGATTGCGTGAACGACCTCCCGCTTGAGCGACATGAGGAAGGCCGGCCACTGCTGGAAGATGGCCTGCAGCGTGTCGATGATGAGTGTGTGCACGGAGTTTAGGAAGAAGTCCACGGGATAGAGCGAGGCAAAGCGCTGCAGGAGCAGTGGCACGACCCTCTCGATGCATTCCGGTGGCGCGTTGCTGAGTAGCACATCAAAATAAACTCGCAGGAAGCGAGGCACCAGCTTGCAGACGCTCGAGACGCGAGGCGTCACGGGCAGGGAGTTCCACAAGACGCGGATCATGCTCAGCTGTGCTTCATCTCGAGCTTCCCAGATGCACGCACCCCCAGCTTGGTTCCGCATGATGTACTGGTGAACGGTCTTAAACGGTGGAGTCCTGTCAAGGCCAAGCCGGGTCATCTGCCCATCCGAATGCTCATCTGGCCTCTCGTACTGCTCCATGAAGGCCGCCGTCAAGGGAAGATCCAGGAGGGTGTGAAAGAGCTCCGCGAAGGAGCTCGGGCCCACCATGGCAGGAACGATGGGCAAGACCTCCTCGGCCAGCGTGCGGGGGTGCCAAACCAGCAGCTTGATGATGGCCGGGTAGTACTTTGGGAACACGGGAGTGTGCAACAGCATCTTGGAGGTGTTTGTGGTAAGGAAGAGCAGTGTGCTCATGGCCAGAAGCTGCTGTCTGTAGCGCACAGAGACGTAATCCTCAAAGAAGTGGTGCAACACAGGATCCACGTCGAAGATCACATGCTGCCCGTGGTTTACGAAGAACTGTAGAACTGCAGCAAACACAACTCCGCTTTGCCGATTCGCAGTTCGCTCGTAGACTTTCTTCACGGCCGGGAAGATTCGCGTCACCAGCGACGGATCCATCAGACAAAGCAGGTCCAATATCCGCACAGCTTCCATGGACACACCCTCAATAAACTCCCTCATCCAATCCAACTCTGAGATAACATACCGTGCACCCAGCCTCATCTGCTGCGGGCCGTCACGGACAATGTCCAGCTCAACCTGCGACAAAATGCGCAGGCAGATGCTTATGACCACCTCTCGGAACTCCTCATCCAAGGTGAAGTGCCCGATCAATGAACTCTTGTCACTTTTCTTCAGCTCATTTAAGGGTACCTCCTTGGGAGCCTCACCGTGTACTAGCCCGTAGTGTTCCAGCTTCGAGACGATGTCATCCCTGCTTTGCCGCTTGCGGATCTCCAGGAGCTGCGCCTGGTAAAGGTAGAAGAGCCAGCAGTACAAGGAGCTGAAGATGTGGACGTTGAGGAGCTGATCATCGGAGTAGTCGTAGGAGTTGTTCATGCAGGTGAAGAAATCCCGCGTGGGCGTGCCGTCCACTTCAGTCACGTTGCACGACGCCGAGGATGAAACAATCCGTACCCCAAACAAGGTGGTGGACGTGGTTTTACGCGTCTCCAATGATGCACCCGTCAGCAGCTTGCAGAACTGCGATTCCATGGGCCGGATGTGTTGATCCTGATCCAAGACATTCGGAAATCGCTGCACGGCCGCGAGGAGGTTTGTGAGCGCTGCGGTCTTCAGGCTCATGCTCGTGGAATCGCTTGTAAACCACATCACCAGGTTAGGAATATTCTTGACCAGGAGATCTGCATTCAGCAGCTGTGACAGCACGGGCAGAAAGTAAACCACTTTGTTCTGATCATAGTGGTCAAAGTTACCACCAAAGTTATCACGGAAGAAGTAAGGGACCTCGCCAGAAGACAGCTCGCGGACCAGCGCTGAGCTCAAGATTCGGATCCTTGGCGGAGCAAATCCGCTGTCACCGACCAGGAGGGCAAAGAGCTCCTGGAGCACCCGGTGTGTCACTTCACTCAGCTTCCTGGCCTGGGTGTTCCCTGCCCCTCCGACCATTCCCGGCGTAGGCTGATGCAGGGAGGCTGTGACGTAGTGAAAGGCCTTGCGCATGAGCTGGTGCTGCTCCGCCTTGCTGTCGCGCGTCTGTGACTTGAGCTCCTGGTGGAGTCGACCCAGGATGGTGGCAACATCGCTTTGTCCAATCCGCTCCATCTTTTCAGAAACTGCATGCCGAGGCGCTGTGACAAGGTCTAAGCTCTGTCATGCATTTGTTATGTCCATGCGTATCCGTGCACGTCTGCGCACTGTACCATGAAGCCGCACCAGCTAGTGAACCAGCACATAGCCTATGAGATAACCGACCGTGTCAAATCATGAACGGAAAGTATTCCCTGACGTTGACTGTGTTGAACGTGCCGCATTGTCTACCACAGCTGCAGAGGACATGGGCTATAGCTTCGACAAACATCGATCATGATGCCGGACGATGCTAAGCTGCTAGGGACCCAGAGAGCAAAAGCCTGCCTGAGGTTGTGTGGCCGCAACTCCGCCTGGGGACGCAACTCACACTCGCTGCCACTAAGTTGCTCTTCGACACCTGCAGTACACTGGGGGCGCGCGCCGTCAGCCGCAGCACTCGGTCTCCCAAGTGCTCCAGACCATCGCGCTCAGCAAGGAGCCTGCGGTCCCCAAGCTCTCTAAGCTCGGCCCCCTTCGACTTTGACAAACCCATGCCTTTGCACCTTTTCGACAAGCTTGTGACCCACCTTGGGGAGACCTATAATACCAATGAGCCAAGAGACACACTTCTACTTGACTCTTCGCATGAAGTACGCAATCCGTGCTGCCATCTGCACCTCCATGCCTGCACAGCTCATCCTTCCTTTGCTCTACACTGAGTATTGCCGCCCCTCTCTCCACTGTTTCCGCTGTTTAAGCGGCCTTAAGTAGCGCAGCTCCCAGGCAGTGCCCTGCGGCGCTAGTGCCGCCAGCACTTCTTGGGGCGGCAGACTCTGAGGGTGGGCGGCCTGAGCAGGAGCGCCAGACAAAGCTCCTTCTACGCCTGGAAAACCGCAGCAGAAACCCACAAAATCTTGAAAACACCCAAAACCCAAAACCCAAAACCCAAAAACCCTTTTAGGGTTTTAGGGCTGCGGGATTTTAGGGTGTAGGACTTGGGGATATATAGGGTTGAGGGTTTAGAGTTATCGGTTTCGGGTTTGGGGTTTAGGGCTTGGGGCTTAGGGTTTGAAGGTTTGGGCTTAGGGTTTTAAGTTATAGAGTTTAGGGTTTCAGGGATTTAAAGCTCAGGGATTAGCGGGGGAGCAGGGAAACAGGCCGCTAACCCACAGCGCACAACCATACATGGGGGTCTGCGGCCGCCGACTTTAGCATTTGGGTGGGTTTTGTACGAAGGAACTGGGCCCTGCACTGCCAGATCTGCCGTCTGCCCAGGATGCAGCGCAACAAGCCTTTGATGCGTCTCAGCATGAGAAAGCTTCTCAATATGTGTGCCAACCTCTAAGTTCGTGATCTGATGCTTTCAACAAGTATGAGGCAAAAAAAATCAAATATATATATATATATGTAAGAGGAACCTCTATGTACTATTTGACATGGCTGCTTTCTGTATTAAAGTTTTAATAGTTTTAATAGTTTTGAACTTTCAAAACAACATCCTAAACTATTAAAACTTTAATTTTCCTTTTTAAGTTTTAATAGTTTTAATAGTTTTAATAGTTTACACTTTTAAAAAGGCTCCTAAACTATTAAAACTATTAAAAAGAAACGGCCTTGGCCAGGAGATTCCTGAACTTTTAAAACTATTAAAACTTTTAAAACTATTAAAACTATTAAAACTATTAAAACTATTAAAACTATTAAAAAGGCTTCTTTTGAATAGTTTTAATAGTTTTAATAGTTTCAACTTGTAAAAAGCCTCCCGAACTATTAAAACTATTAAAAAGAAGCCTTTTTAGTAGTTTTAATAGTTTTAATAGTTTCAATAGTTTTAAAAGTTTTAAAAGTTCGGGAATCTCCAGGCCAGGCCTTTTCCTTTTTAAGTTTTAATAGTTTTAATAGTTTCAACTATTAAAAAGGCTTCCAAACTATTAAAACTATTAAAAAGAAACGGCCTTGGCCAGGAGATTCCTGAACTTTTGAAACTATTAAAACTTTTAAAACTATTAAAACTATTAAAACTTTTAAAAAGGTTCCTTTTTAATAGTGTTAATAGTTTTAATAGTTTCAACTTTTAGAAAGCCTCCTAAACTATTAAAACTATTAAAAAGAAACGGCCTTGCCCAGGAGATTCCTGAACTTTTAAAACTATTAAAACTTTTAAAACTATTAAAACTATTAAAACTATTAAAACTATTAAAACGATTAAAAAGGCTTCTTTTTAATAGTTTTAATAGTTTTAATAGTTTTAATAGTTTCAACTTTTAAAAAGCCTCCCGAACTATTAAAACTATTAAAAAGAAGCCTTTTTAATAGTTTTAATAGTTTTGAAAGTTTTAAAAGTTCAGGAATCTCCAGGCCAGGCTTTTTCCTTTTTATGTTTTAATAGTTTTAATAGTTTTAATAATTTCAACTTTTAAAAAGCCTCCCAAACTATTAAAAACTAGCGGCTCGATTTGGCCAATTTTTCCCGGGCAGTCTGCGGGCAAAATTTGGCCAAATCGGGCTGCTCGTCGTACGCGATAACAATTAAATAATTTCCGGCCTCCAGAAAGGCGCGGTTCGATTTGGCCAATTTTTGCCGGGCAGGCTCCGGGCAAAATTTGGCCAAATCGGGCTGCTCGTCGTACGCGATGAGAAATGCGCGGGTCGATTTGGCCAAATTTTGCCGGGCAGCCTCCGGGCAAAATTTGGCCAAATCGAGCCGCGCATTTCTCATCGCATAACGAAGAGCAGCCCGATTTGGCCAAATTTTGCCCGGAGCCTGCCCGGCAAAATTTGGCCAAATCGAGCCGCGCCTTTCTGGAGGCCCAAAACTATTTAAATTATGTAGATAATAAAAATAAAAAAAATGAAATAATTCCGGGCCTCCAGAAAGGCGCGGCTCGATTTGGCCAAATTTTGCCGGGCAGGCTCCGGGCAAAATTTGGCCAAATCGGGCTGCTCGTCGTACGCGATGAGAAATGCGCGGCTCGATTTGGCCAAATTTTGCCTTTTTAATAGTTTTAATAGTTTTAATAGTTTCAACTTTTAAAAAGCCTCCCCAACTATTAAAACTATTAAAAAGAAGCCTTTTTAATAGTTTTAATAGTTTTAATAGTTTTAAAAGTTTTAAAAGTTCGGGAATCTCCAGGCCAGGATTTTTCCTTTTTAAGTTTTAATAGTTTTAGTAGTGTTAATAATTTCAACTTTTAAAAAGCCTCCCAAACTATTAAAACTATTAAAAAGAAGCCTTTTTAATAGTTTTAATAGTTTTAATAGTTTTACAAGTTTTAAAAGTTCTGGAATCTCCAGGCCAGGCCTTTTCCTTTTTAAGTTTTAATAGTTTTAATAGTTTTGATAGTTTCAACTTTTAAAAAGGGGCCGAAACTTTTAAAACTATTAAAACGAAACGGCCTTGGCCAGGAGATTCCTGAACTTTTGAAACTATTAAAACTTTTAAAACTATTGAAACTATTAAAAAACTATTAAAAAGGTTTCTTATTAATAGTTTTAATAATTTTAATAGTTTCAACTTTTAAAAAGCCCCCTAAGCTATTAAAACTATTAAAAAGAAACGGCCTTGGCCAGGAGATTCCTGAACTTTTAAAACTATTAAAACTATTAAAACTATTAAAACTATTAAAAAGGCTTCATTTTAATAGTTTTAATAGTTTTAATAGTTTTAATAGTTTTAATAGTTTTAATAGTTTTAATAGTTTCAACTTTTAAAAAGCCTCCCGAACTATTAAAACTATTAAAAAGAAACCTTTTTGATAGTTTTAATAGTTTTAATAGTTTTAATAGTTTTAAAAGTTTTAAAAGTTTTAAAAGTTCGGGAATCTCCAGGCCAGGCTTTTTCCTTTTTAAGTTTTAAAAGTTTTAATAGTTTTAATAATTTCAACTTTTAAAAAGCCTCCCAAACTATTAAAACTATAAAAAAGAATCCTTTTTAATAGTTTTAATAGTTTTAATAGTTTTAAAAGTTTTAAAAGTTCGGGAATCTCCAGGCCAGGCCTTTTCCTTTTTAAGTTTTAATAGTTTTAATAGTTTTAATAGTTTTAATAGTTTCAACTTTTAAAAAGCCTCCCAAACTATTAAAACTATTAAAAAGAAGCCTTTTTAATAGTTTTAATAGTTTTAATAGTTTTAATAGTTTTAATAGTTTTAATAGTTTTAATAGTTTTAAAAGTTCGGGAATCTCCAGGCCAGGCCTTTTCCTTTTTAAGTTTTAATAGTTTTAATAGTTTCAACTTTTAAAAAGGCTCCGAAACTATTAAAACTATTAAAAAGAAACGGCCTTGGCCAGGAGATTCCTGAACCTTTGAAACTATTAAAACTTTTAAAACGATTGAAACTATTAAAACTATTAGAAAGGCTTCTTTTTAATAGTTTTAATAGTTTTAATAGTTTCAACTTTTAAAAAGCCTCCCGAACTATTAAAACTATTAAAAAGAAGCCTTTTTAATAGTTTTAATAGTTTTAAAAGTTTTAATAGTTTTAAAAGTTTTAAAAGTTCGGGAATCTCCAGGCCAGGCCTTTTCCTTTTTAAGTTTTAATAGTTTTAATAGTTTTAATAGTTTTAATAGTTTCAACTGTTAAAAAGCCTCCCAAACTATTAAAACTATTAAAAAGAAACGGCCTTGGCCAGGAGATTCCTGAACCTTTGAAACTATTAAAACTTTTAAAACTATTAAAACTATTAAAACTATTAAAAAGGTTTCTTTTTAATAGTTTTAATAGTTTTAATAGTTTCAACTTTTAAAAAGCCTCCCAAACTATTAAAACTATTAAAAGAAGCCTTTTAATAGTTTTAATAGTTTTAAAAGTTTTAAAAGTTCGGGAATTTCCTGGCCAGGGCCCCGGGCCTCTTCCCAATACTAAATCACAAGCCCAAGCCTCTACCCAATACTAAATTACGAGCCCGGGCCTCCCCCAAATACTAAATCACGAGCCCGAGCCTCCCCCCAATACTAAATCACGAGCCCGAGCCTCCGCCCAATACTAAATCACGAGCCCGGGCCTCTCCCCAATACTAAATCACAAGCCCAAGCCTCCCCCCAATACTAAATCACGAGCTCGGGCCTCCCCCCAATACTAAATGACGAGCCCGAGCATCCTCTCAATACTAAATCACGAGCCCAGGCCTCCCCCCAATACTAAACTACGAGCCCGGGCCTCACTCCAATACTAACCTGCCATGAGATTCCTGAACTTTCAAAACTTTTAAAACTTTTAAAACTATTAAAACTTTTAAAACTTTTAAAACTATTAAAAAAGCATCGGGCCATCTCCCAATACTAAATTACGAGCCCGGGCCTCCCTCCAATACTAAATCACGAGCCCGGGCCTCCCCTCAATACTAAATCACGAGCCGGGCCTCCCCCCAATACTAAATCACGAGCCCGAGCCTTACCCCAATACTAAATCACGAGCCCAGGCCTCTCCCCAATACTAAACTACAAGCCCTGGCCTCCTTCCAATACTAACCGGCCATGAGATTCCTGAACTTTCAAAACTTTTAAAACTTTTAAAACTATTAAAACTTTTAAAACTTTTAAAACTATTAAAAAAGCCTCGGGCCTTCTCCCAATACTAAATTACGAGCCCGGGCCTTCTCCCAATACTAAATCACGAGCCCGGGCCTTCTCCCAATACTAAATCACGAGCCGGGGCCTCCCCCCAATACTAAATCACGAGCCCGAGCCTCCCCCCAATACTAAATCACGAGCCCGGGCCTCCCCCCAATACTAAATCACGAGCCCGGTCCTCCCCCGGAAGCGGGCCAGCCCCCCCTCCTTTTCCATTTAAATTATTTAAATTATTCAAATTATAAAAATTATGTAAATTATATAAATTAGGGTCGCGTCACTTTGGTCAGATTTTGCCGGGCCCCGCGTAGATCCAGGCAGATTTTGTCCATGGTGATTTCTCCAAAAACACAAAGGACAAAATCTGCCTGGATCTACGCATCACTTTTTTTGTAAGAAACAGCGCCGCGTAGATCCGGGCAGATTTTGTCCATGGTGTTTTCTCAAAAAACACGAAGGACAAAATCTGCCTGGATCTACGCGGCACTTTTTTTTGTAAGAAACAGCCCCGCATAGATCCAGGCAGATTTTGTCCATGGTGTTTTCTCAAAAAACACGAAGGACAAAATCTGCCTGGATCTACGCGGCACTTTTTTTCGTAAGAAACAGCCCCGCGTAGATCCAGGCAGATTTTGTCCATGGTGTTTTGTCAAAAAACACGAAGGACAAAATCTGCCTGGATCTACGCGGCACTTTTTTTGTAAGAAACAGCCCCGCGTAGATCCAGGCAGATTTTGTGCGTGGCAGCCCGATTTGGCCAAATTTTGCCCGGAGGCTGCCCGGCAAAATTTGGTCAAATCGAGCCGCGCATTTCTCATCGCAATCGAGCCGCGCATTTCTCATCGCATACGAAGAGCAGCCCGATTTGGCCAAAATTTGCCCGGAGGCTGCCCGGCAAAATTTGGCCAAATCGAGCCGCGCATTTCTCATCGCATACGAAGAGCAGCCCGATTTGGCCAAAATTTGCCCGGAGGCTGCCCGGCGAAATTTGGCCAAATCGAGCCACGCATTTCTCATCGCGTACGAAGAGCAGCCCGATTTGGCCAAATTTTGCCCGGAGGCTGCCCGGCATAATTTGGCCAAATCGAGCCGCGCATTTCTCATCGCATACGAAGAGCAGCCCGATTTGGCCAAATTTTGCCCGGAGGCTGCCCGGCAAAATTTGGCCAAATCGAGCCGTGCCTTTCTGCAGGCCCGAAATTATTTACATTACTTAAATTATTCAAATTTTATCTAAATTATTTCAATTAGTTGGGACTGGATTTTATCTAAATTATTTCAATTAGTTGGGACTGAAATGAGTCACGGCTCCGTGCCCCCTCAACGAAAGCAGTGACTCATTTCAGGGCCTGAAATGAGTCACGGCTCCGTGCCCCCTCAACACACACAGTGACTCATCTCAGGGCCTGAAATGAGTCACGGCTCCGCCCCCCCACAAACTCTTTAAATTCCTTCAAATCCTTAAAATCTGGAAAAATCATTTTTCCTAGGTTTTAAAGTCCCTCTTCCTGGGAGACTGCAAATTTCAGACCCACTTCAAGGGCCTATCTCTTCTGTTCCTTTCCTTACCCTTCTCCTTTTTTCATGGTTCATCCTTTTTGTCATTTTTGTTGTCCTTATTTCGAAAAGAAAAAGGGAAGGGAGAGATATGGGAGAGAGGATCGCTAAAGAAGAGTCCCATCTTCTCTGTGCCTTGTTTTGTCTTTCCTGCTCCTTTATTCATCTCTCTATTCTTGCCTTTGCTCTTCCTGTTAAAAATGCAACCCTGTCTATGTCTCCTCCTCCTTCTCTCTCCCTCCTCTTCAAAGACAAAAAACACAAGAAAAGGAAAAATTGGGAATGGAGGCCCTTGGCCTTTCTTATCCTTTTTCAATGGTTGGGGGTTGGCTGCTTGCCCGTGGCCCCTCTCCATGCTTCAGCATATGCCTCCTCTCGCCTTATCTCCTCGGTTCTTTTGATTGTTCCCAAACGGAAAAAGAAAGCGAGTTCCTTTCATTTTCATTGTTCTTCCTTTGGGTTTTTGTTTCAAAGGGAAACGAACAAGAGAGAAGAAAGAGGAGAAAGAGAGGAAAGATGAAGACGAGTACCATCTTCTCTTTGCCATGGGCGATGGAACGATTGTGCCTGTGGATCGTTTTCTGCATCTTCAAGCGAGAAAAAGGACGCCCCCGAACAAAAGCACTCTCTCTCTGTCTGTATCCCTGTCGCTATCTTTCTTTCTTTCGTTCTTTCTTTATCTTGCTCTCTTTCCCTGTCCCTATCTCTATCTCTCACTCATTCATTCCCAGTCTCACTCTCTCTCTCTCTCTCTCTATATATATCTCTCTCTCTCTCTCTATCTCTCTCTCTCTCTCTCTCTATGTGCGATGGAAGCAGGCGTCCTTTTTACGTTTTCTGTGTCTCCAAGCCAAAAAGAAAGACATCCCAAAAGATAACACTTAGGGGTGTCCCTTTTGCTCGTTAGAAGACACAGAAAGCGATTAAAGGCACACCATTTTGGATTGGCAGCAAACCCAGCTGATGCTCATGATATATCACTCTATATATAGGGGCGATGGAACGGGTGTCCTTTTCATGCGTCTTCTGTGCTTCCTGTTTCTATTCCTTGCAGTACGCTTCCAGAAAAATGGCATCCTTGTGATCGCTCCTCTCACTTCCCTTTCCCTTCTCTCCATCTATTACCTTTTAACTGATTAAAAACAAGAAAGGAACTTGTATGATAAAGCAGGGGAAGGGTAAGCAGAGGGTGACTCCTTGCGCGTGGACCTTGCCGTACTTCATCATATCCCTCTTCTCGGCCTATCTCTTCTGTTCCTCTCCTTACCCTTCTCCTGTTTTCATAATTCCTTTTTGTTTTCCTTATTTCGAAAAGAACAAGGGAAGGGAGAGATAAGGGAGAGAGGATCGATAAAGAAGAGTCCCCCATCTTCTCTGTGCCTTGTTTTGTCTTTCCTACTCCTTTATTCATCTCTCTATTCTTGTCTTTGCTCTTCCTGTTAAAAATGCAACCCTGTCTATGTCTCCTCCTCCTTCTCTCTCCCTCTTCAAAGACAAAAAACACAAGAAAAGGAAAAAAACAAAGAGAATGGAGGCCCCTGGCCTTTCTTATCCTTTTTCAATGGTTGGGGGTTGGCTGCTTGCCCGTGGCCCCTCTCCATGCTTCAGCATATGCCTCCTCTCGTCTTATCTCCTCGGTTCTTTTGATTGTTCCCAAACGGAAAAAGAAAGCGAGTTCCTTTCATTTTCATTGTTCTTCCTTTGGGTTTTTGTTTCAAAGGGAAACGAACAAGAGAGAAGAAAGAGGAGAAGGATAGGAAAGATGAAGACGGGTACCATCTTCTCTTTGCCATGGGCGATGGAACGGCTGTCCCTTTGGATCGTTTTCTGCATCTTCAAGCGAGAAAAAAGGATGCCCCCGAACAGAAAACTCTCTCTCTCTCTCTCTGTCTGTATCCCTGTCGCTATCTTTCTTTCTTTCGTTCTTTCTTTATCTTGCTCTCTTTCCCTGTCCCTATCTCTATCTCTCACTCATTCATTCTCAGTCTCTCTCTATCTCTCTCTCTATGCGCGACGGAAGCAGGCGTCCTTTTTTACGTTTGCTGTGTCTTCAAGGCAAAAAGAAAGACATCCCAAAAGAAAGCACTTAGGGGTGTCCCTTTTGCTCGTTTGACACACAGAAAGCGATTAAAGGGACACCGATTTGGATTGGCAGCAAACCCAGCTGATGCTCATGATGTCTCTCTCTATATATAGGGGCGATGGAACGGGTGTCCTTTTCAATCGTCTTCTGCATCTTCAAAGGAGAAAGAACGATACCCCCCAAGAAGGAAAAGAACATAAGAGACAGGGAGGGGGATTGAAGGGCTCCTCTCTTTACTTATTATTTCCCTTTCCTCTCTTCCTACCTGTTCTTGTTCTTATTCGCTTCAAAAAGCAAAATAAGGGAAAGGGGATTTCCTGAAGAGGAGGGATGACACCTATCTGTGAAGAGCAAGAAAGGTTTTTTTCTCATTCAAAAGGGACAGGGGAGAGATGATAGATATAGAGGAATGCCATCTTCTTGCGCCTTGTTTTGTCCGTCCCTCCCCTTGCCTCTTGTCTCTTCTATTCCTTGCAGTACGCTTCCAGAACAAAGGCATCCTTGTGATCTCTACTCTCTCACTTCCCTTTCCCCTCTCTCCATCTATTACCTTTTAACTGATTAGAAAACAAGAAAGGAACTTGTATGATAAAGCAGGGGAAAGGTAAGCAGAGGGTGACTTCTTGCGCGTGGACCTTGCCGTACTTCATCATATCCCTTTTTTTCGGCTTCCTTTCCTTACCCTTCTCCTTTGTTGTTCTCTTAATTCTTCCTTTTTGTTTTCCTTATTTCAAGAAGAAAAAGGGAAGGGAGAGATAAGGGAGAGAGGATCGATAAAGAAGAGTCCCATCTTCTCTGTGCCTTTATTCATCTCTCCTCCATTGTTGTCTTTGCTCTTCCCATTAAAAATGCGATCCTGTCTATTTCTCCTCCTCCTTCTCTCTCCGTCCTCTTCAACGACAAAAAGCACAAGGAAAACATAAGAGGGGAGTGGAGGCCCTTGTCCTTTCTTATCCTTTTTCAATGGTTGGGAACGTGAGCGGGGTTAGCTGCTTGCCCGTGGCCCCTCTCCATGCTTCAGCATATGCCTCCTCTCGCCTTATCTCCTCGGTTCTTTTGATTGTTCCCAAACGGAAAAAGAAAGCGAGTTCCTTTCATTTTCATTGTTCTTCCTTTGGGTTTTTGTTTCAAAGGGAAACGAACAAGAGAGAAGAAAGACAAGAAGGATAGGAAAGATGAAGACGAATACCATCTTCTCTTTGCCATGGGCAAAACCCGAGCCTTAGCTTCCAAATAAACCCTATTTGAGCCACCCACCCCCCCCCCCCCGGCCCTCCCCCCTCTCCTTTATAGGAAATGAAAACTGGACATGAACGATGTCCTCTCTCTCCTACTGGGACATGAAAGTCCTCCTGTATTCGTTTTCAATGAAAGATCTGTCTCTCGAGGAAATGGAAGATCTCCTCTATCTCTTTCTAGTAAACACTTCTTCAAGTAGGAGAAAGGCTTTTTCATAAGGTGTAAATAAGGAGCTCTGTCATTCCCTTGGAGGACCCCTTTTCAGAAGAGGCAAGGGCATTCATTACCTACACAGAGATAAAAGAGCTTTCACATGACCTAGACACATGACTTTTGATTGAATTCTGTGGCTCATACTACAATAACAAAACAAAACGCATTGAACAGCAGCACAAGGCTATTGAAAACACCATTTTTTCAGAGAAAAAAGGAATTGAAGTTGATCAACTTAGTTTCGATTAGAGTTTGTGGTTCTGCAACAACAAAACAAAATGCATTGAGAAAAGAGAAATAGCGCAAGGTCTACGGAAAGAACAACTTATTCAACAAAGACAGCAAGCATAAAGAAGCAACCGAAACGAACGTTGTGCAATTTAGTTTCAGGTAGCTTCTGTGGGTTTTGTAAAAACAATACGGTATAGAAAAGCGCGTCGGTTAGACCCTTTCTCTTCAAAAACCTTCGGCTAAACCCTACACACCAAATTCGTCAAGTTCTGTGGTTAGACTCGGTTAGACCCTTTCTTTGTAGAAACCTTCCGTCCATTACCCTAGGCCCGAAATCTCGTCAATTCTGTGGTTACTGCCTTTCTCACAAAAAAAACACGGGTTGAACTGTTGAAGTTTACATATGTAATAGTTATAATAGCTTGCAAAGGTTTAAATGCTTCTGCTTTTGTAGAAAAGGCAGTGAGTCGGTCGCGCGAGATTTTTGCAGTCGCGTTTTCTCGTGATTTCTCCAAACAGAGGACGGACGTCTGGTGCGATCTACGTGCCTCCTTTTGTAAAAAGGCAGCGAGTAGATCACACCAGAGTGTGGCCATTGTGTTTTCTCGTGATTTCTCCGAATAGAAGACGGACAAAATCTAGTTAAACTTCCGTTGAATACCAAGAAGTGGAGGAGCTATATACAAGGTAGGGGAATTCCGAGTTTCTAGAGTCACTTCTCTGTCCTTTCCCATTAAAAGAAAAGGAACTTTCTCATGGCATAATCAGAGAAGAGTATCTCATTCCTTTGAGGTAGAGGCGTTCTCTTCGTTCCCGTTTAAGGAGGCAAAAGCTCTGTCACGCTCTCCCATTCCTTAGCCGGTTACAAGGTAAAGGGGCGTTTGGCTTTATGTCTTCATTCTTACTGGGTAAGGGAGGGGTTTGTCATGCTTCTTTCAGTGGGAAATACATTGCCTATGTTAACATGTTAACAGCTGGAGGAAATCTTAATGTTTTAAGTTAGACGGAGAAGGAGCTTTTTCATTTAGTAACTACCAGGAAGTAGAGGAGCTACAAAGCAGAGACCATGTAGAGGAATTCCGAGTTCTAGAATCGTTTCTCATTCCTTTCCCATTAATATAAGTGGAAAGGGAACTTTCTCGTGTCGCATTCCTTTATAAGAGGTAGAGGAGCTCTCTTCATTGCTGTTTAAAGAGGCAAAAGCTCTGTCACGCTCTCCCGTTCCTCTCTCCGATTACGAAGTACAGGGGCTTTTGGCTTTATGTCTTCGTTCGCTTTGTCATGCTCCTTTCCTATTGGGAAATAGATTGGTGCCTCTGTTAACTGTTAACAGCTAGACGAACTCTTCATGGATCCCTATCCGATTAGGACTTACAGGGCATGAAGCGATAAAGGAGCTGTCTTTTTTCTTCCTGAGGACTGGAGGGGGTTTGTCATGCTTTGAGGGACTCTTCATGTCTTGTTAAACAGCGATGGCGCTCTTCATTTAATACCAAGAAGCAGAGTAGCTACAAGGTACAGACCAGGTAGAGGAATTCCGAGTTCCAGAATCGTTTCCCTTTCCTTTCCGATTGAAAGTGGAAACGAACTTTCTCATGCTCTATTCATCTCAGTCCGGTTGCCTTTTTTGCCAGCTAATGCCAAGATGTCGTAAGTAGAGGAGCTACAAGGTAGGGACCAGGTAGAGGAATTCCGAGCCGCAGAATCGCTTCTCTTTCTTTTCCAATTGAAAGTGGAAAAGGAACTTTCTCATTTCCTATTCAGATAAATAGTACCTCATTCCTTTAAGAGGCGGAGAAGCTTGCTTCATATCGCTTCTCTTTCCTTTCCTATGAAAGTGGAAACGGCACTTTCTCATTCTCGAAAAAAGTATCTCATTCCTTTAAGAGGCAACGGAGCCGCCCTGTTTCCTTTAAAACAAGGCGGTTCAACAGTACCAAATTTTCTTAGAGGTTGTCTTGAAAATTTGGTACTGTTGAACCGCCCTGCTTTCTTCAAACACGGCAGCACGCCTCCAGAAAAATGGCCTCCTTGCTATCTCTCTCCTCTCTCACTTCCCTTTCCCTTCTCTCCTTCTAGTTTCTTTTAACCGATAAAACACAAGAACGGAACTTGCGTGATAAAGCAGTGGAAGGTAAACCGAGGGTGACTCCTTGCGCGTGGACCTTGCCGTACTTCATCATATCCCTCTTCTCGGCCTATCTCTTCTGCTCTTTTTTCTTACTGTTCTCCTGTTCATAATTCTTCCTGTTTAGTTGTTCTTATTTCGAAAAGAAAGAGGGAAGGGAGAGATAAGGGAGGGAGGAAAGATAAAGAAGAGCGCCATCTTCTCAGCGCCTTGTTTTGTCTCTCCCTCTTCTCTATTCATCTCTCTTCTATTCTTTTCTTTGCTATTCCATTGAAGTTGGGTTCCCTGTATCTCTCCTCTCTCCTTCTCTCTTCCTCCTCTTCTCCTGCTCCCCTCTAAACGGTTGCTCCTTACAGATAGGTGCCCTCCCTCCTCTTCAGGAAATATCCTTTCCCTTACTTTGCTTTTTTAAGCGAAGAAAACAACAGATAAGAAGAGAGGAAAGGGAATGACTAAGTAAAGAGAGGAGCCCTTCAATTTCCCTCCCTACATCTGATGTTACTATTCTTTCTTGGGTGGTGCCCTTCTTTCTCCCTTGAAGATGCAGAAAACTATCAGGAAGGACACCCGTTCCATCGCCCATATAGAGAGAGAGAGAGAGAGAGAGAGAGAGAGAGAGAGAGCGAGAGAGAGAGAGAGAGAGAGAGAGAGAGAGAGAGAGAGAGAGAGAGAGAGAGAGAGAGAGAGAGAGAGAGAGAAAGAGAAATCATGAGCATCAGCTGGGTTTGCTGCCGATCCAAAATGGGCATCCCTTTTAATCGCCTTCTGTGTCTTCAAACGAGCAAAAGGGACACCCTGACTAAGTGTTTCCTTGTGGTGTCCCTTTTCCTCGCTTGAAGATGCAGAAAACGATCCAAAAAGACACCCGTTCCATCGCCCATATATGGGGAGAGAGAAAAATCATGAGCATCAGTTGGGCTTGCTGCCAACCCAAAACGGGCGTCCCTTTTAATCGCTTGCTGTGTCTTCAAACGAGCAAAAGGGACACCCTAAGTGCTTTCTTGTGGGGTCCCTTTTCCTCGCTTGAAGATGCAGAAAACGATCAAACAGGACACCCGTTCCATCGCCCATTTATAGGGAGAGAGAGAGAGGGAGAAATCATGAGCATCAGCTGGGTTTGCTTACATGTTCATTAATTGTTCTTCCTTTTGTCTTTTCTTTCTAACGGACATGAACAAGAGAAGAGAAAAATAAGAAACAGAGGAAAGATGAAAACGAGCACCGTCTTCTCTTTGCCTGATTTTTGCGCCTCCCTCGCCTGCCTTCATTTCTCTTTCATTCTTGTCATTGCTCTTCCCATTAGAGTTGCATTACTTTTGATCTCTCCCTCTCTCCTTTCTCTCTCCTTTCTCTCTCCTTCTCTCTCTCTCTCTCTCTCTCTCTCTCTCTCTCTCTCTCTCTCTCCCTTCTCTTCTCTTGTTCTCCTTTAAATCTCAAAAACACACAAAAGGAAGCTTCTTTGCCTTTTTGAATGAAAAAAGAAAAGAAAAAAGAGATAGGGAAACAAATTGAAGAGCTCCACCTTTCCTCTCGTTCTATGTGTTGCTTCCTTGTCGTTTCAGAAAGCAAGCAAAATGAGGGCAAGGGGGCTTCCTGAAGAGGAGAGGGGGCACCTATCTGCGAAGAGCAAGAATAGTCTTGTCTTGTTTAATTATAGAGGGAAAAGGGAGAGACAAAGAAGGGAGAGATTACAGATAAAGAAGAGTGCCATCTCCTTTGTGCCTTGTTGCGTTCCTCCGTCTCCTTGTTTCTTGTCTCCTCTCTTCTGTTCAGTACCCTTCCAGAAAAATAAGTGGCCTCCTTGCTATCTCTCTCCCCTCTCACGTCCCTTTCCCTTCTCTCCTTCTAGTTTCTTTTAACTGATAAAACACAAGAAAGGAACTTGCATGATAAAGCAGTGGAAGGTAAGGCAGAGGGTGACTCCTTGCGCGTGGACCTTGCCGTACTTCATCATATCCCTCTTCTCGGCCTATCTCTTCTGCTCTTTTTTCTTACTGTTCTCCTTTGCATAATTCTTCCTGTTTAGTTGTTCTTATTTCGAAAAGAAAGAGGGAAGGGAGAGATAAGGGAGGGAGGAACGATAAAGAAGAGTGCCATCTTCTCAGCGCCTTGTTTTGTCTCTCCCTCTTCTCTATTCATCTCTCTTCTATTCTTTTCTTTGCTATTCCCTTGAAGTTGGATTCCCTGTATCTCTCCTCTCTCCTTCTCTCTCCCTCCTCTTCTCCTGTTCCTCTCTAAATGACAAAAACACAAGAAAGGAAGAACAAGATGGGAATGGAAGCCCTTTTCCTGTCTTCTCCTGTTGCAATAAGAAGGAAAAGAGCACAGGAGATAAGGAAGGGAATTGAAGAGCTCCTCTAGCAACTTTCTCATGCCCTTTCCTTTCTATCTACCACACCACAACACGACCCTCAGCTTCCAAATAAACCCTATTTAAGCCGGCCACCCCCCCCTCCCCCTCCCCCCTCTCCTTTATAGGAAATGAAAACTGGACACGAACGATGTCCTCTATCTTTTAATGCAGCAGGAGAGAGCTCCTCTCTCTCTTAATGGGACATGAAAGTCCTCCTGTGTTTGTTTTCAATGAAAGATCTGTCTCTCGAGGAAATGGAAGATCTCCTCTATCTCTTTCTAGGAAACACTTCTTCAAGTAGGAGAAAGGCTTTTTCATAAGGTGTAAATCAGGAGCTCTGTCATTCCCCAAAAAAGAAGAAGGAGAGAGGGGAGCCCTTGGAGGACCCTTTTCAGAAGAGGCAAGGGCACTCATTACCTACACAGAGATAAAAGAGCTTTCAGATGACCTAGACACATGACTTTCGATTGAATTCTGTGGCTCATACTACAATAACAAAACAAAATGCATTGAACAGCAGCACAAGGCTATGGAAACCACCATATTTTCAGAGAGAGAAAAAAAGGAATTGAAGTTGAGCAACTTAGTTTCGATTAGAGTTTGTTGTTCTGCAACAACAAAACAAAATGCATTGAGAAAAGAGAAATAGCGCAAGGTCTACGGAAAGAACAACTTATTCAACAAAGACAGCAAACATAAAGAAGCAACCGAAACGAACGTTGTGCAATTTAGTTTCAGGTAGCTTCTGTGGGTTTTGTAAAAACAATACGGTATAGAAAAGCGCGTCGGTTAGACCCTTTCTCTTCAAAAACCTTCGGCTAAACCCTACACACCAAATTCGTCAAGTTCTGTGGTTAGACTCGGTTAGACCCTTTCTTTGTAGAACCTTCCGTCCATTACCCTAAGCCCGAAATCTCGTCAATTCTGTGGTTACTGCCTTTCTCTCAAAAAAAACAAGGGTTGAACTGCTGAAGTTTAAATATGTAGTAGTTATAATAGCTTCCAAAGGTTTAAATGCTTCTGCTTTTGTGGCAGGAGGAGCCAGCAACAGAAAGTGTCTGGCCAAAGAGATTAGGGTTTAAATAGTCCATTGTATATAAACAAAAGACCTATGTCAAATCATACGTAAAGGTTCCTGCCTCATATATATATATATATATATCCCCATTGTTCGTCATGTGGAAGCTTTGCGGACTGCAGGACCTTGATTCCGAGCCGACGCATACTTCTCGGCGCGCTGTCGACGAGTCCCCAAGGCGCAGCAGTATCAACAACCGCGGGTCGGCACATTCAAAACTTGGGAAGATGTGAATATAAGAACAAAAACATCATCCCCCGACTAAACATATTGACGGTTGAGGATAGATATCCGCGACTAGATTTTCGAGCTGGCATATTGTAAGCCACATCGACGACTGTCGACCCTCACATCCTGATTGGCCCACCCTGAACCTCAAGACCCTACTGAACCCTGAGCCCAGACTCTGAGCCCCAAATCCATCCGCTCGACCCAAACCCACAACCCTGAACCCAAAACCCCTTCAAACCATGCACCCCCAGCCGTTTATCCTAAACCCAAAGGGGCGGTCTTGGGGTGGGCATGTGCTTCTGAACAAGTCTACACCCTAAACCTATAAACCCTGTAAACCCTATAAACCTTTTAAACCGTATAAAGATCCCTTACAATCATATGAACCCAAAAGAAACCCATAAACGGCCCGATAAAAACTTTGATAACCTCAAAAGCCGAAAAACCCGATAGACCCTGCAAATCCTACGACCCCTAACCCTATTCGTACCAGGACATGTACTTCCAAAAAAAAGAAACCCAAAAGCCCAAAACCCTATAAACCCCGACACCAACCCTGAATATTGCCTCCCAGAAAAAAACACTCAAAGCCCAAAACCCCAAACCCTAAAACCAAGACCCTAAATCCTAAACCGAAACCCGAAAGCCTAAACCCTAAACCCTAAACCCCAAACCCTAAACCCTAAACCCGAAACCCTAAACCCGAAACCCTAAACCCCAAACCCTAAACCCCAAACCCCTTACGACTCTTTGTCTAGTCACCGCGGCAGCGCCGCCGCGGCTCCGAGATCCGCCCCTCCCGAGATTCTGTGTGGTTTAGGGTTTAGGGTTTAGGGCTTAGGGTTTAGGGTTTAGGGTTTGGGGTTTGGGGTTTGGGGTTTGGGGTTTGGGGTTGGGGGTTGGGGGTTGGGGGTTGGGGGTTGAGGGTTCTGGGTTTAGGGTTCAAGGTTTGGGGTTTGGGGTTTCCGGCTTGGGGTTTGGGGACTGTGGTTTGGGGTTGTTCGGGGTTTGGCGTTTGGGGTTTGGGGTTTCGGCTTTGGGGTTTGGAATTTCGGGCTTGGGGTTTGGGGTTCGGGGTTCGGGGTTGGGGTTTGGGGTCTTCGGTTTAGGGTGGGGGTTGGGGTTTGGGGTTTGGGGTTTAGAGTTTAGGGTTTGGGGTTTGGGGTTGGGGTTACTTGCGATAACCCCAAATAAGGCTTTGAGCCAGTATCAGCCAATCATAACGAGAAGGCTTGTAGGGCGTGTATAGGGTCTGATCTCGAAGGGCAGGGCTTCATTCTGGACAGCGCCCTTTGATCGAGCTCGGCGCTGGCAATTGCTTGCAGCTGACCAAAGACCAAAATCTAAAGCGTGCTTGTTGAATCGAGGGATCGTGCTCGATTTCTGGCGTACCCTTGTCAAGACTGCCGTGTAGATTGTGTAGCTTGTGTAGCTTTTGTAGCTTGTGTAGCTTGTGTAGCTTGTGTAGCTTGTGTAACTTGTGTAACTTGTGTAGCTTGACAAGTGGCGTCGCCCCGTTGGCCAACAATGCATCGCGACATGGCATGCTTTGGATGCATCGTCAGGGACCTTGCAAGCTGGCAAGTGCCGAGGCCATGTGTTCCGACAACGCAGATGCGCAGGTGGGTGAATCGAGAACCGTCAAGCACGCTTTGTGATAGGGTGGGGGCGGGGGGGGGGCGATTCAAAATGGGCAACGGGAAGGCGTTGCCGTAGCTCACCATGTTGCAGGATGCCAAAAGCAGCCCTGCTTCACAATGCAAGTTCTAAGTTGCAGGATTGTGATGAGTGAGAAGGACTGCTGAGACGACATGATGCCAACCGAGCAAAATGTCAAGCAGTCGGGCGCCGAGCGCTCTGTCTTCGGGAAGTCATGGCCGGTATTGCCGCTACAGGTCTTGCTCTGGCTGCTGCGCATGCATGGTGCGAGCCAGGACCCCCATGACATGAGGCCACGCAGAATAAAGCAAGACGGAAGATTCACATCAAGACCAGCGGAAGGATAATCCTGAGCCTCAGCATGCCTCAGCAGTAGGAAGGAAATCTTGAGAGAAACAGCCACAATGTCCACACGAGCAACGAAAGTTACAGAACGAAAGATTCCAGGGCCTGCAGACCTGACCGCAGAACAAATTTCACAATCCTTACACTGAAACCCCAAGCCCCTTCACCGGAAAGCCCTGAGTCCCCAAAAGCCCTGCAGCCTGAAACCCGAACCCCCTGCCCCCACAAAAACTCCCCGAACCTTCCTGCTGCACAAGCCCCAAGCCCTCAAAGAAGCCAAACAGAACTGCCTCGGCCCAGGTGACGTTGCAGCAGCGCAAAGACCCGGTGGCTGCCGGCCGCAGCCAGGAGTCGCAGGGCAGACCTCGCGTCACCTCTTCGAAGGCTTTGGGGGGGGGGGGGGGGGGGCCCTCGCTGGGCATCTCCTTGGAGATTTTTAGGGCTTTGGGGCTTTAGGGTTTAGGCTTTAGGGCTTAGGGATTATAGGGTTTAGGGTTTAGGGTGCTGGCTGTGCTTGTGGATAGGTTGGGTTTAGGCCGTTTAGAAGCTGAAGGCTAGGGCACAGCGCAGCGGTCATTAGCAATGCCAAAGGCTACAACTGATGCAGCTGTGCCGTCACGCAAGATTGTTCTGCCCCCATCCTTGCCCACGATGCCCAATCCCAAGGCACAGCCAACGGATGAAGTTGCTGCACAGGCGCCCCTTGCTTCGTGCAGCGATGCTAAAACCTCAGAAGCACCGGACTCCTGTCGAGGGCAAGTGTGTTTGTTCCGGCGTTTTCGCAGGCTGTGGAACGAACCCCTTGCATGAGCTGAGACTCTCAAGGCTATCACACATGCAATGCACCGCTCCTGGCAATTCTCGTCTTGTGGTTCCCAAGCTGGGCCTGTCGTACCAGCGAGTTCACTTTGCGACGTCGGACCTCTTTCAACTGCCAAGTCCACACACGCCAGCCTTCCATGCTCTCAGCACTGTCACCAGGCTGTAGAGCCTCATCTGATTCCATCAAACTCCGTTGTGGTGCACTGCATGCTCGAAAGATCTAGAAAGAACAGCAATGACGACTGCTGTTGCTTTCAATGGCAACTCACAGACTTTCCTGCACTGAAGCTTATCCTGTGCCAGCGGAAGCCTGTTATGGGGACAAGCATTAGTGATTAGTAGGCCCCCGTGCTCTCTGAAGCGCGGCCATGAGTGGCCTTGGCGCGGGACTTGATTTCGCCAAGGTTATTCTCCGGTCCCACGGTAACTGGTCTGAAGCCTTATCCACCCTTTCACGAAGACCAGGATATAACAAACAAAACCGTCATGCACGAAGCCAAGCCAACTTGGTGAAGCAGTCACGACCAGCTTCGTCGAAGCAGCGAGCAACAGAGCAAACTAGAAGTTAGAAACATTCGATTCTTTAGATGAGCGTCTTTGTAGGCTTCGCCGTCTTCGGCCACAGCTTCAAAGCTTCACACAGGGCCGCTGGTCCTGGGAGCTGCGCAGCATCCTTGGGTGCACGAAGCAACCTCTGTGTGTCTTTGCTTCCCGTCGTTACCGCTACAGTCGCTACAGACTTGCTCCCTTGTCCCGTGCTGAGTACGAGGACGCGCGTGTTGTCTTTGCGTGTTGCTTCATATTATATACACCATGTATTCGGGCGCCGTCTTTCTCTACAAGCGTTACAATGTGTCAGTACCTTTCCCAGGAACCCCTGAGACTCTGTGAGTCTCATGGCTCTTGACCTGTTTGTGCGTGAGCTGCAATAGCTGTGGACTGTGGGGCGGGAACTGAGAGACCGCAGTTTTGTGACGCAGATTGCGCAACGTGGTCCGACAAGGATGACATAAGGATCACCATTGCTTAGCACTGAACCTCAATTTTGCTTCCTCGAAAAAAGCCTACATCACGCGGGTACCATGAGGACCTGAAAAGGGATCTCTCCCTAAACCCTAACCCTAAACCCTAAACCCTAAACCCGGGCCAAGGGGCCAGCTGCGCCAGGCTATGCACAAAGTCCCCGGAGAGGGCAAACCGCTGCGCGATGCGAGCGAAACGCACGCCTGACGGGCCCCCAGGCCTCGGCTTTAGCGCTTGCAGCTTGAGGTTTCAGGACCTTAAGGGCAAAGCGGGTTTGGAGAAAACACAACGTGTTGCAAGGGTTTAGGATAGATAGGGCGTACTGCGGGGGGATGGGTTCTGGGGCTTTGGGCACCAGGTACTAGCATAGGAGCATGAGCAACAATGTGCTGGTCACAGCTGGGCCGCTTCGAGTGAAACTCGGCCAGGAGTACGTCCTGGCAGGCACCGAACCTAGCCTTCCTACGGGCGCAATGGTCCAAGCTTGACCAGGCCACCTTGGTGCACCATGACCCCGGAACTTGAGGCTTCTAGTGTGGTCTGTTCAGGGCTTAGGAACCTTAAGCTTGGCCCTCGTGTCAACAGAGGCCACAACAGAGCGTCCGGCACAACCTAGAGGTCTTCGCAGCATTGGTCATTGAACGCAGTGTCACACGGAGGAAAATCCATAATTCTGTGGCGCAAGAATGGGCACACAAGTGGCAGCATGGCCTGATCCCAGCCGACAAGCAAAACGTCGTCGCTAAGCCAGCATAGGCTGCCGGAAAGCGCCGAGTCTGGCCGCGTGATGTAGGTGACCTCGCGGCAGCGCTTGAGGCTCAAGATGTGATTCAAAAGGGGAATCGTCACAGCGGCTCCAAGTGGCCTTTTGGTAGGTTTCCACGTCGACGACCTTCACGCCCTTGCTGTTGACCCAGGCTACCAGTCCTCCACGCCAGCGTACAGCCGTGATGGGCCCCTGGCAGGGAGCCACGCAAGCACCCAGGAGCATCCTCAAGAATCCTGACACAAAACCAGCCTCGCCGTGATGGAGGGTCGCATGCCGCGTCTCCTGAAGCCGCACGGCACTTGAGTGCACTTGATTCTGGTCAACGTTAGCCACTCCAGGATCTTCATGAATCTTCATGCCACCCAGAAGCGAGAGAGCCGCGGCGGCTGAGGACAAGGC
>CAJNDS010000608.1:0-7500 GCA_905221605.1 Symbiodinium natans
AGGGCTTAGGTTTCAGGTTTAGGGCTTGGGGTTTAGGAACCCAAACCCTAAACCTTACCCCCCAACAAAAAATCTCAAGTCGAAAACAAAAGCTTCCGGCTGCCAGGCCACGAAATCTGGCTCCTGGCGAACTTGTAGGAGACCTCAGTCTAAACCCCGAAACCCCTAAACCCTAAACCCTAAACTCTAAACCCTAAACCCTAAACCCTAAACCCTAAACCCTAAACCCTAAACCCTAAACCCTAAACCCTAAACCCTAAACCCTAAACCCTAAACCCTAAACCCTAAACCCGAACCCTAAACCCTAAAACAGAAACCCTGAATCCCTGAAGTTCCGGAAGGGTTTCGGGTTTCGAGTTTAGGGCTTAGGGTTCGGGGCTGTGGGCGGCTCTTCTCATGAGGGATTCTATTCCAATGGCACTCATACCGACTCATACCTCGAGCGACTGTCGAACAAATCGCCTCGTGGCTTCGTGCAGAACAGCCGAATGCCCCCCACAAATCATCCATGAAAGGTCCAAGTGTTCGAGGGTGAACCAGAACCTGAGAAACCTCTTCCCCGACTCTGGGCTCTTGCTCCGAAGAATTGCCTAGATTTAGGGTTTAGGGTTTAGGGTTTGGGGTTTAGGGTTTAGGGTTTCGGGTTTAGGGTTTAGGGCTTCGGGTTTAATAGCTGAACTCCAACCAAGGACCCAGGAAAGCCAACAAAAACCCTGAAGCGCAAACGTGAGGGTCTTTGACAGGCCTGACCGTTTAGGGTTTAGGGTTTAGGGTTTAGGGTTTAGGGTTTAGGGTTTAGGGTTTAGGGTTTAGGGTTTAGGGTCTAGGGTCTAGGGTCCACGGTCTATTGTCTAGGGTTTCGTGTAGGGCGGCAGGGTGGACAGAATGCCCGGCTTGACCCGACTTTAGGAACCCTCAACTCTAAACCCTCAACCCTACACCCTAAACCCTAAACCCTACACCCTAACCCCTATTGCCAAAACTCCAAACCGCCTCACATAAAACCAGTGGCAGGCTCGAACAGACAACGCGGCTGAGAGTTCGAGAATGCCTGCCAGCGAAAGCTGGGGTTTAGTGTTAGGGTTGAGGGAGTTAAGGGTTTAATTAGGGTTTAGGGTTTAGGGATTGGGGTTTAGAGCTGCCAAAGCCCTAAATGCCTGCAGCGCTGAGTGACTGTTTTCCGACACGGCAAGCCGTGAGTGAGCCGCAAAAGACCCTGATGGCCGGGGCGTTTGCCAAAAATGCCGAACTGGGCAGCTTTGGGCGCTTGGGGGCGGTTTTGGGTTTCCCGCGTCCACATTGCCGGAAGCTTGCCTCTACTCCATAGCTAGCCCGACAGATGCAAGATTCAAGCACCGAACTCCGAGCGCGCAGGATTCCGACCCCAAATAGCGTTTTCAACGCCATCCCCAGGCAGGGGAACCCTTTTTTTTTGTAAATCTTGCTTGGGACGGGGGAATGCTCTGGGAAAGCGCTGGGACCCCGTGCAACCGCCCGGACCCCTGCCCCTTAAAACCTACCTGGAAAGTCATGGGGTGACTTCTGGGGCCATGGCCTTCGAAGCTAGTCTGCATCTCAACCTTCACAGCTTCTGCGCCAGATTTCAGCAAACTCTTAAACCTAAACCCTAAACTCTCTCTATCATATAATAATTTAAACCTTAATGGGGAACGTGGCCATTGGCAAAAAAACCGTGGCCATTGGCAAAAAAAACGTAGCCATCGGCAAAAAAGCCGTGGCCATTGGCAAAAAAGCCGTGGCCATTGGCAAATTCGCCAATGGCCACGGGAAAGTTGCCAATGGCCACGGCTTTTTTGCCAGTGGCCACCAATGTCATTAAGGTTGGTCGCCAAAATGGGTTTTTCAAACCCAATTCGCACAAAATGCCCCCCAACCTTAATGGGGAACGTGGCCATTGGCAAAAAAGCCGTGGCCATTGGCAAGTGGCATTTGCCAATGGCCACGGGAAAGTTGCCAATGGCCACGGCTTTTTTGCCAATGGCCACGGCTTTTTTGCCAATGGCCACGTTTTTTTTGCCAATGGCCACGGCTTTTTTGCCAATGACCACGGCTTTTTTGCCCCCCACCCCCTCCCCACCCCCCCCCCCCCACCCCACCCACCAACCCCCCCCCCCCCCCCCCCAACCCCCCCCCCAACCCCCACCCACCCCCCCACTCTCCCCCCCCACTCCCCACTCCTCCCCCACTCCCCCACTCCCCAAAAAGTAGGATGCTAGTTAAACACACTCATTCCCCAAAAAGGCAGGATGCTAGTTGAGTACTCTCGGTCCCCAAAAGGCAGGATGCTAGTTAAACACGCTCGGTCTCCAAAAAGCAGGTTTCTAGTTAAACATGCTCGGTCCCCAAACAGCAGGATGTTAGTTCAACACGCTCGCTCCCCAAAAAGCAGGATGCTAGTTGAACACGCTCGGTCCCCAAAAAGCAGGATGCTAGTTGAACACGCTCGGTCCCCAAAAGCAGGATGCTAGTTGAACACGCTCGCTCCCCAAGAAGCAGGATGCTAGTTGAACACGCTCGGTCCCCAAAAGCAGGATGCTAGTTGAACACGTTCGGTCCCCACACCCCCACTCCCCCCACTCCCCCCACCCACCCCACCCCCCCCCCACCCCACCCCCCCCACCCCCGAGAACGAACGCAAGCAGAACGAAGACGAGCAGAGAAATACGAGCAGAGAGAGAACGAATACGGGTAGTTGGTTCTAGGGCGGGTTGGGGATTGGCTCGAACTGGAATGGTTCGAGGGTGGGGTGGGGGAAAACAAAACATGAGGTTAACAAAATTAGGTTTTTTTTGTCAATCCGGACCAACACTTTTGGTTCTACCTTCGGTCTGGGGAAAGCAAGCGCGAAGACAAGGGACATGCGACAAAGCCGACGAGCACGAAGGGAGGGGACATACGACAAACCCTAAGAGCGCGAAGGGAAGGGACATGCGACGAATCTGTAGACCTTTCATCAAACCATACGAGCACGACAAACTCTACGAGCACGAAGGGAGGCATACGACAAACCCTAAAAGCACGAAGGATGAGGGCGTACGACAAACCTGTAACATACGACAAACCTCTAAAATGAACCCGTACAGTTCTCAATGTTTTGGGATTCTCTGCAAGCAGAAGAAAAGGGACATACGACAAAGCCGACGAGCACGAAGGGAGGGGACATACGACAAACCTCTGAAAATAAAACCTCAGTTTCTTAATTCTTGGGATTCTCAGCAAGCAGACGAAGAGGGACATACGACAAAGCCGACGAGCACGAAGGGAGGCGACATACGACAAAATCTAAGAGCACGAAGGGAGGGGACGTACGACAAACCTGTAGACCTTTCATCAAACCCTACGAGCATGAAGGGAGGGACATACGACAAACCCTACGAGCACGAAGAGAGGGGACATACGACAAACCTCTAGGCCTCTCATCAAACCCTACGAGCAGGAGCCAACATGAGGCGAGGTCACCGGGGCACTAATTGGAAAGCAACCATGTGGAAGCCAGGCAGCTTAAAGTGTGCCAAACACAACCAACAAGACGGCCAAAAATAGGCGCAGGGTCACCGGGGAAAACGAACACGAGCAAAGTGAATATGAGCAGAAAGAGAACGAATACGAGCAGACTGACATCGAGCAGAGAGAGAACGAATACGAGCAGAATGAATACGAGCAGAAAGAGAATGAGTACGAGCAGACTCAGTACGAGCAGAAATACAGCGAAAACGAGCGGACTGAAATCGAGCAGAGAGAGAACGAATACGCGCAGAAAGAGCACGAATACGAGCAGAAAGAGAACGAACAGGAGCAAAATGAATATGAGCAGAAAGAGAACGAATACGAGCAGAATGATTACGAGCAGAGAGAGAACGAAGACGAGCAGACTGAAATCGAGCGGAGAGAGAGAACGGTTACGAACAGAATGAATACGAGAAGAAAAAAAAACGAAAACGAGCGGACTGAAATCGAGCAGAGAGAGAACGAATACGAGCAGAATGAATACGAGCAGAACGAGAACGAACACGAGACGAGCAGATCAGAAAAAGAACGAATACGAGCAGAATGAATACGAGCAGAAAGAAACGCATACGAGCAGAATGGAAACCAAGCAGAATGACAAAGAACACGAGCAGAATAAATAAATGAGGTTGGAGGACAGGGCTTGCTGAAGAAAAATGAGAACTTTATATTTCTTAATGTTTTGGGATTCTCTGGGTGGGTGGGTTTTTTTCTAGAGTCCAGACAGCGGCTCTACTAGAGATTGCTCGACCCAGAGCTGACCCGAAACCCTAAACCCTAACTCCCGAACCCTCAACCCTCAACCCTCAACCCTCAACCCTCAGCCTTGGGATGTTCGCCCTTATACTAACCATACCTAATCAGAATGATAGCAACCCCCTGTTGTAATCCCTGCTAGGGACTGTTAGTATGAGGGGAACATCCCAACCCTAAATCCTAAACCCTGAACCCTAAACCCTTAACCCTAAACCCTGCACCCTAAACCCTAAACCCTGAACCCTAAACCCTAAACCCTCAACCCCTGAACGTAAACAGCAGGGTGCCTGCCACGAAGGGCTCGGGCTCCTCGATGCCGTGCAGCAGGCTGGGCAGCGCCAGTTTCGACAAGACGGCGGAGGCCTTTCGTAGGGTTTTAGGGTTTAGGGTTTAGGGTTTAAGGTTTAAGGTTTAGGGTTTAGGGTTAAGGCTTAGGGCTTAGGGCTTAGGGCTTGGGATTGGCTTTGGGGTCAGGGCTTATTGGGGACTGGAGTTCGAGTCTTGGGGGGTCTGGGCTTACTGCACTCCCCAAAGTCTGAGTTTAGGGTTTATGGCTTTATGGGTTAGGGGGGTTGGGGGCTTGGAGGGGTCAACGTGTTTGGGGTTTCGAACGCAGGCTTTCGGTAACAGGAGTTTGGGGTTGGGGGTTTCGGCTTTCGGGCAGAACCCCAAAACCTAAAACCTGCAGGTTTTGCCATGGCCCTTAGAAAGAGGGTAGTAGGGGAACCCATTGGGCACCTGCCAACCCCTTTTCTCAACACACTAAACGTACGGTTGTTACGCGCAGGCTCAACGTCACGAGATTTAGAGCTGACATAGAGCTGATTTTCGGGTTTCCGGGGGTTTGGGATTTGAGGTTTGGGCTTTTAAGACGTAGAGGTCAGGGTTCTAGCTTTCAGGGTTTGCAGCTTTTGAGGTCAGGGCACTTTTGGGTAGTAGGACTTAGGGTTATAGTGCCGCAGGGTTTAGAGTTCAGCACGGTTGGGTTTGTAGGGCGTAAGGTTTAGGGCCTCAGTGTTGAGGGTCTAGGTGGTGGGGGGTGGCACAGGGCCTCTAGCTGTTAGAGTTTCAAGTTTGGGGCTTGAGTTGTTTCGGCTCAGATGCTTTTGAGGCTTAGGCTTCAGCCCTTTGGGGCTTTTGGCTTTCTAGTCTCAGAGTGTTCGCGTTTAGGGTCTAGGCTGCTTAATGTTTGGCGATGTGGCGTTCAGCAGCATCTCACCTTACTGCGGTTTCATTCGACTTCGAGGGGTCAGTAGGCTTATATGGGGGAGACGGCCCATAGACCTTTGAAATGTAGGCCGGACCAACCCCAGCTGAGTTACTTGGGCGTGGTCACACCAAGTGCAGAGCGAACAACACCACCAAAACCTTTTTTCTTAGGGTAGTTCCATGGTCCCTTAGTATGGGCCCTTAAACGGGCACCCATTGTATACCCCTTATATATATAGCCTAAACAAATTAAGGGCCCTTACATCAGAACCCTTTAGAGGAGGTAAGGGACCATATTAAGGGCCCATGAAACTAACCTCAGAATATTTGGGAAGCCGCAACCAACGCCCAATTGGCAGCTTGGTTGGCTGGTTCGGCTGTGTGCCTCAACGTCCTCGAACGTCAGCCCGTAGACCTTCCACGGATAGTTCTAGGGCTTGGAGGGCAAGACCCAGGAGCAACTTAGGAATAAAAAGGGTGCCCTTGTGCGCAGCAAAAGAAAAACAAGGGGCGCACTTTTTTGGTTTGAAAAAGGCTTTATAGGGGAACCTAAACCGTTAAAAAGAAGGGAAGAAGGGCCTACTCTCGGTCAGGGAGGCGGTCTCAGCCCCCCTAAGAGCCCCTGGACTCAGAGCTTTCAAAGAGATGCGTAGGAAATATCGAAGCTTGAAGCAACCTTAAAGGGACCATGAAATTCCCCAAGTCCTCGGGCCCTCAATAGAGCCCTAAACCCCAAATCCTAAACCCCAAAACCCTAAACCCTAAACCCCAAACCCTAAACCCTAAACCCTAAACCCTCAGCCCTAAGACCGAAGGTGCCCTAAGGCCCCCTAACCAAACCACGAAAACCTCAGCCCCACCCGGCGTGAGGGCTTGTTTACAACGAGGGTTTAGGGCTTAGGGTTTAGGGTTTAGAGGGTAGAGGGTTTAAGGTTTAGGGTTTAGGGTTTAGGGTTTGCTGTAGATGCTGTGAAGGTTAGCTTTTGGAACAAGCTCGAAAGCTTCGTGAGGCGCGAAGAGCAGCTGTGGCCCGATTGTGGAAGGCCATCTAACACTTTTCTCCCACCCCACGCTGTTCGAGAGGGCAAAGCCACCCAAACCTATATCTTTTATATAGTCTTGAAGACGATGAAGTCCCACTCGGTGAACTTACCGTCGAAGTAGTCGTGCTGAGAAAAAGCCAAGGGGCCAAACAAGCAAAGAGAGCCAAGAGGCCAGTCAGGCAGTGCCTAACAACCCAATCCTAGAGGAGGAGAGGGGCGGCAAACCAAAGCAGGCGGGACTAAACCAAAATGAAGCGGCCAAAGCAAGATGCAGGCATTACTCGTACCTGCTATCAAGTAGCACCTTTCTCACATGCACGTGCCAGGCAAGCACTGCATCATCATGCTCGCGGGAACGGCCCATAGGCCATGCTAAGCGCTTTTGCAACGCATCCCTGGGGATGCCTGGGCGGTTAGCGAAATCAGGCAAGGCACGGCAGTGCCACACAACATGTTCGAGAGTACCTATTGCTCTGTGGCAAAAAGGACATTTCTTATGAGTGTCATTTCTATGACCACGCATACTTTCATAAGCAGCAGGAGACACAGAAGCCCCTGTCAAGACAGCACGTGCAGGTCGACTAAGGGCAGCCGCCTTTCTCACAGCAGAAAACCTTTTCGGTTCGTAATAAGCATTTTGACAAAACATGGCATCACGCCTGCCGCCGTTCAGCCAGCCACGAAACTGACAACGGCGCCAGCTCTCCCGCAGGTTGTGGCGAAGCAATTCAAGATCACTTCTCCATCCATCAGTTTTCTTTAAAGAAAAAGAAAATCCAAGCACAGGGTGATTCCATTTCCATTCGCCCACTTTAATCCAATCAAATCTAGCTAACATGCGCGACAGGGCATCAGCCCATCCATTCCACCGCAGCCAGGGCGAGGGCACAGAACTAGCAGTTTTCTGGACAAAGCGCCAAGCAGCGGACAAGCTGGCGTCACAAGCTCGAAAATTAAAGTAGAA
>CAJNDS010000608.1:12500-17500 GCA_905221605.1 Symbiodinium natans
CTAAACCCTGAACCCTGAACCCTGAACCCTGAACCCTGAACCCTGAACCCTGAACCCTACACCCTAAAGGGTTTAGGGTTTAGGGTTTAGGGTTTAGGGTTTAGGGTTTAGGGTTTAGGGTTTAGGGTTTAGGGTTTAGGGTTTAGGGTTTAGGGTTTAGGGTTTAGGGTTTAGGGTTTAGGGTTTAGGGTTTAGGGTTTATGTTTTAGGGTTTAGGGTTAGGGTTAGGGGGTAGGGTTTAGGGTTTAGGGTTTAGGGTTTAGGGTTTAGGGTTTAGGGTTTAGGGTTTAGGGTTTAGGGTTTAGGGTTTAGGGTTTAGGGTTTAGGGTTTAGGGTAACCGAAGTAAACCCCTTAAACCCTACACCCTGAGCGCCAGACAGCCTGAAACCTGAACCCTCTAAACCCTCTAAACCCTCTAAACCCTCTAAACCCTCTAAACCCTCTAAACCCTCTAAACCCTCTAAACCCTCTAAACCCTCTAAATCACCTAAACCCTCTAAACCCTCTGAACCCTCTAAACCCTCTAAACCCTCTGAATCCTCTAAACCCTCTAAACCCTCAACCCCCTAAACCCCCTAAACCCCCTAAACCCCCTAAACCCTAAACCCTAAATCCTAAACCCTAAACCCTAAACCCTAAACCCTAAACCCCAAACCCCAACCCGGAAGACGCTAGAATCAATGCTCCAAGGTACACGGAGGTGAGCTTCGACCTTCGGACGCCACTTACCGGGTTTAGGGTTTGGGGGTTTAGGGTTTGGGGTTGAGGGTTTTAGGGTTTTAGGGTTCTGGGGTTTTGGGGGTTTAGGGTTTAGGGTTTAGGGTTTAGGGTTTAGGGCTTAGGGTTTAGGGTTTAGGGTTTAGGGTTTAGGGTTTAGGGTTTAGGGTTTAGGGTTTAGGGTTTAGGGTTTAGGGTTTAGGGTTTAGGGTTTAGGGTTAGGCTTTAGGCTTTCAAGTCGTTCAAGGCTTTCAAGGCTTTCAAGGCTTGAGGGTTTCGGGCTCCGAGCTCATCTTCCTGACCATCATTAGACTGGTGACGCTCCCTAAGCCCGAAACCCGCATAAGGTCTGACCAAAACTGATGCAAGCTCTTTCGCTGCCAGGAACCTGGATGTGGGGGAGCCTGGAACCTCAGACCCACCAGCAACCACCTTGAACCCTGAGCCCTAAACCCTAAACCCCAAACCCTAAACCCTAAACCCTAAACCCTAAACCCCAAACCCCAAACCCTACAAAATCCGGTCCCCAAATCCTGAAACCCGAAGTCCCCAAGTCCCCAAGTCCCTAAGCCCACGGAAAACCCTACCTACCCTTTTCCCTAAGAGTTTAGGGTTTAGGGTCTAGGGTCTAGGGTTTAGGGTTTAGGGTTTAGGGTTTAGGGTTTAGGGTTTAGGGTTTAGGGTTTAGGGTTTAGGGTTTAGGGTTTAGGGTTTAGGGTTTAGGGTTTAGGGTTTAGGGTTTGGGGGGATGTTCCCCCTTATACGAACCGTCCTTCAAAGGAATTATAATGGGGGGTACTAGAATCCTTCTTGAGGACTGCTAGTATAAGGGGGAACAACCCTGAAACCTAAACCCTAAACCCCGCTAAGTTTCTGGCACAATGTCCACAATGTTGAAAAGCTGGCGAAACCACTCCGTCGCCTCGGCTTCTTGAGGGGGGGTTCAGGGTTTAGGGTTTAGGGTTTAGGGTTTCGGGTTTAAGGTTTAGGGTTTCGGGTTTAGGGTTTAGGGTTTAGGGCTTAGGGTTGCTACTGCTAGTAATGGCACTACGACGACGAGACAATGTGAATAAGGGGCGGATCTACTTTGTAACAAGAGGCCTGAAACCCTAAACCCTAAACCCGAAACCCTAAACCCTAAACCCTAAACCCTAATCCTAATCCTAATGCCCAGATCATCTCTTGGCAGCACTTACGTAGCCGAGATGAAGAGACAACCCAGTGCACCCTGGCTTTCGAGAACCCTTCTTCAATGTTTTTGCCCGGAACCCTAAACCCTACACCCTAAACCCTGAACCCTAAACCCTAAACCCTCAACCCTAAACCCTAAGCCCTCCACCCTCACCCCTCAACCCTTAGCCATCAAAGGCGTCCTTTCAGAAGAAGGGTCCTGCTCAGGCCAGGAGTAGGTGACGACCTCAACCTGGGAGGCGTGGCATACTTGGAGGTTCACGCGGTTTCGGGGTCCGGGTTTAGGGTTTGGTGTTTGTTGTTTCGGGTTTGGGGTTTAGGGTTGAGGGCTTAGGGTTTCGGGTTTAGGGTTTAGGGTTTAGGGTTTCGGGTTTAGGGTTTAGGGTTTGGGGTTTGGGGTTTGGCGTTCAGGGCTTCGTGCCTCGCTAGCTCTGTGAGGTGCTGGGCGGCTGCAACATCCCTGGTTCGGCCGTGAAAAATTGCACCGGAACCGTCATGCGGACGCGCATTTTGCAACAACTCGGCATAAGCCTGGGTAAGGAATCCAAGCTCGACACCCCCTTAAACCCTAAACCCTAAACCCCAAACCCTAAACCCTAAACCCCCCAAGGGTGCCTGCGTCTTTGTCTCCCAAGGGTTTTTCAGGCTGGGCCATCAAACCTGCACCTTAAGCCCCAAACCCTCAAAAAGAAAGGGCACTACATGTGGCACCCAAAAACCCTAAATCCTAAACCCTCCCTCAAATCCTAAACCCTAAATCCTAAACCCTAAACCCGCAAATCCTAAACCCTAAACCCTAAACCCTAAACCCTAAATCCTAAACCCTAAACCCGCAAATCCTAAACCCTAAGCCCTAAACATCAGGATTTTGCAGGGCTCAGAGTTCTGTGACGGGGTTCATCCCTGCAGCTGAGTTTGGGGTTTAGGGTTTAGGGTTTAGGGTTTAGGGTTTAGGGTTTAGGGTTTAGGGTTTAGGGTTTAGGGTTTAGGGTTTAGGGTTTAGGGTTTAGGCTTACATGGGTTCAGGGGATTTAGAGGGATTTCGGGCTTCGGGCTTAGGAGCCCCGAGCCCGAAGCTCCTCAGGGTTGAGGGTTTAGGGTTTGGGGGTATTTAGGGTTTAAGGTTTAGGGTTTAGGGTATTAAGGGTATTTACGGTATTTAGGATATTTAGGGTATTTAGGGTATTTAGGGTATCTAGGGCATTTAGGGTATTTAGGGTATTTAGGGCATTTAGTGTATTTAGTGTATTTAGGGTATTTAGGGTATTTAGTGTATTTAGGGTATTTAGGGTATTTAGGGTATTTAGGTATTTAGGGTATTTAGGGTATTTAGGGTATTTAGGGTATTTAGGGTATTTAGGGTATTTAGGGTATTTAGGGTATTTAGGGTATTTAGGGTATTTAGGGTATTTAGGGTATTTAGGGTATTTAGGGTATTTAGGGGTTTCGGGTTGAGGCTCAAGTCTCGCTCAGGCACCGCCTCAGCGCAGCTGCCATCCTCTGCACAGGTCTGCCTGAGTGAGGGGTTTAGGGTTTAGGGTTTAGGGTTTAGAGTTTGGGGTTTAGGGTTTAGGGTTTAGGGTTTAGGGTTTAGGGTTTAGGGTTTAGGGTTTAGGGTTTAGGGTTAAAGAACAGGGCATTTGGGACAATCCGCCTTTTTCTAGCAGTCCTGAATGGGGAGCAGAGTTGAGGGTTGTTAGGGTTCAGGGGTTAGGGTTCAGGGTTGGGATGTTCCTAAACCCTAAACCTTAACCCCTAAACCCTGAACCCTAAACCCTAAACCCTAAACCCTAAACCCTCGTATTCGCATCTCTTCCATTACTTCCTTGTTTGTGTCAATAAACCAAGCTACCACCCCGAGAACCGCGATGCGAGACGTGCGACTGTGGCTGGCGAACGTATTGTTGATGGTTCATGGTTCAACGTGTGAGTTTGTGGCGAAGAAGCTCCTCTGATCTCTGAAGCAAGCTACGCCGCAGCATGCCGCCAGAGTCCACTTAAGTTAAGGAGCGGTGCCTATAAACCCAAACGGGGCTTCCTTGTAGGGTTTAGGGAGGCACCCACATTTGAAGCAGCACCCTAAACCCTAAACCCTAAACCCTAAACCCTAAACCCTAAACCCTAAACCCTAAACCCTAAACCCTAAACCCTAAACCCTAAACCCTAAACCCTAAAGCAGCTGTTGGGCAGATGTTTCGCCAACATCTGTAGTCTTCTTGTGTCACTAAGCATCTTGCAGGGAGACCCGGCTCTAAACTTTAAACTTCTCTAAGCCTTAAGGGTTTAGGGTTTAGGGTTTAGGGTTTAGGGTTTAGGGTTTAGGGTTTAGGGTTTAGGGTTTAGGGTTTAGGGTTTTGGGCTTTGGGTTTTGGGTTTAGGGAAACCCTAAATCCTGAGCCCCGGAAAACAATGTGAAAAATGAAAGCCTGAACTGCAGGCGGCCCTTTTTGCACAGCAAAACATGTGAGAACGCTGCCTACTGAACGCAGGTTCTCTGAAATTCTCTCCACTCCTGAGCCGTCCCCGACGGCCCCTACACCATGCTAAGGGACAGAAGGCGGCAAACGATGACCCTAAACCCTACACCCTAAACCCTAAACCCTAAACCCCAAACCCGAAGAAGGCCCGAGCTGCCCCTTAGCACTAAATCACAGGCACCAAAAGGGAGATTACCGTTGCAGCGCCTGCACTCCTATCTACTACGAGGTTCGAGGTACTTTTGAGCAGAAACTGCACGGACCCCTTAGTGAGTAGTTGTCCGTAGTGGATGACTGAATGCAGTGGTGAGTCTGCTCAAAGTACACACGAGCCTCCAACGCACGGTTGCGGCTGCCGACATGACATGTCAGGGTCAAGAAACTCTGGCTTCTAACAACCAGGCAGGGGTCTTCAAATTTAGACTTCGTGGCTCTGACAAAACTAGTGCTGCCCTGAGGGTTTTAAGTTCAACGCCGGGCTGAGTAGTGGCTATAACTTTACATAAGGTACTTATATCCCTACTTCTAGGTCCTCAACCCCAAACCCTGGCTATGGCCATAACCTTGCTTAGGGTACTTATGACCCTACTTATAATTACCCTAAACCCTAAACC